>OZ020192.1:125614342-126214342 GCA_963971165.1 Philopedon plagiatum | reverse complement strand
GTCCAGGTACGTATTTGAAAAAACAAGTTAGTATCAGTAACTCAATAAAAACAAATGGTATAAACAAAACAATAACGCTACTTTAGAGAAGGTGAAAAAACGTGTGATTTTTGTTAAAACAAATTTTTTCTATCTATAATAAATAGATTTCGAGATATTTAAGAATTAAATTTTTGACTATTGTCAAAAAATTCCCTATAGAAAAGAAACTATAGATAATTTGGCAACTCCGTAAACGGAATATCAGTAGGGACTAAAAATGGCACATTTTCTCTAATTTAACCGACCTTGAATCTTTTACAGTTTCAGTGATATCAATAATAGTGGTATCGCCTATTTTAGACACTCTATATTATTAAAATGGCGTCGATTGAGTTGGTGCGTAGTGGAAGGTATTCTTAAATGATTAGTGAATAAAATACACCCAAAAGGAATTACTAAATAAGAAAAATGGATGACGGTTAAAAATAGGTTTTAATGGAAAAAATTAAAAAATATAATTTTTTACGCCCCAAAATACGCTTCTGGACAACCCATTTCTGTATGAATATTAGAGCTGACATGAATATATATGTACATTTACAACTTATTACTCATTTTTTGGAGATGTGGCAGTGGCATATGACAAATGACAATAACAATATAACCTCACTTTTAAAATTTAAGACGTGGTTGTCTGAGCAAGCCAGTCACGTTCACACTAGTCAAGTTGTATTCCAGGCAAGTAAAAAGTTCAAAGAATCTCTACTGCACTTGAAACTTGAAGCAAACTTGAAAGGATAGTTCAAGTGCAGTAAATAACAGGTTCATATTAGTCAAGTCGCTTCCAGTTACTCGAATCAAGCGACTTGAAGTCAAGTAACTTCACTAATGTGAACTCCGCTTTAGATATGGTCCTTCAAACGTCATGCAAAACTAAAAATTGTAGGCGGCTTTGAAAACAGTTGTCTTTTCAATTGTTTTTTGCAAACGTCAAATTGGCAAAAATCGAATTTTAATTTTTTGGTGCGTGTAACAACTTGCACGTAGCTGAAAATTTATATTTTTTAAAGGTTGTGCACGTGTAAAAACTTGCACATAAATATTATTATTATTATGAAGTTGTATAATTTTAAAAATCCGGTAAATTTGAATGTGTTTGAATAAAAGTATGTGAAATGCAGTTAAAGTTCGCGAGAAATAGTGCTTGTGCTTTTCTTGATAAGTCAAGATTGCCAGTCAGTATTTCGATGGTCTTATGCAATAATGGCACAACTCAAAAAAAGCAATTGTTCAGGAGAGCAATTTGAAGTTTTTTGTTTAAAGTATTAACTGTTAATTATAGCATAAATCAAGTATTTCGTGTTATTTTTTTGCTTATTGTATTAAGACGTTTTCATTATTGTTGCATATTAATACTTTATTGACAGAAAATATAAATCATTTGTAAAAAAAATTTTGAAAATTTTTTTGTTGAAGTTATGCCACTATTTCATAGAAGTAAATAATAAGTTTGTGGCTTATTTTCTTAACAAAATATGAATGAAATGGATTAAAATAAAAAAAATTAACACAAAAAACACTTTATTTAGCAAAAATACAAAAGATAATTCAAACACACTAAATGGCTTTTCCGAAAACTGTGTATCTTAATAATCAGAAATAAACAAAAACAAAATTTTCTAACACAAATTTTTGTATCGAAAATAAAGATCAATTTAAAGGTTACTATAATAATCATAGTAAAATTTAGGGATAATATTTTTTTCCACTAACTTTAAAATTTCCTTCTTTTTTTTATTGTCAAGGTTTAGTGGCTGTTGGTACAATTGCCTTAGGTTGTCTTCAGCAGCCGTTGCTGTTAATCCACTACCTCTAGTATTTCTTTTTTGGCTCAAAGTAATTTCGCGAAATTCTCCTTCTGCAGAGCTATATTTAATTAAGATTTTTTGAGGCGCGTCTTTAGTCACACGAAGAATAGAGATATCGGAAACTCTAACATTTTCATTGGTTATGTCAGTGAATCCCGTAGATTTTATTTTATTAGCTACACTTTTAAAATCTAGAAATGACTGATAACTCATTTTTCGTACCACATAGGGATGGCTATTCTCTCTGCGGTATACATATTTCGGCTCAACAGGCTCCAGATTGCGCAAAACAAACTCTCGTTGTCGTTGTATATTTCCCAACTTCCAAAAATCATCAAATACTGCTCTCCCTTGTTGTTCTGGAATTATGGTCGAACATTTCTGAATACATTTTTCATCATTACAAGTAGGGCCGAGTGTTTTTTACTTGTTGAGGTATATTCTTTACCAGTATTTATTAATATTTTTGCTTTTGTTCTTGCCCAGCTGTTTTGGATTACTTTTGCGTTTTTTAACATTTTTCTCTCCTCTCTTCTATAGGGAATTCTTCTTCAAAATCACTATTATTATCTGAAGAGGAAGATGATATAGTATTGGAAAAAATTGGATTTTGTACATCTATACAATAAAAATTAATTAATTTTTTTCTTACCTTTTTATTAATATTGACCCAATCTAAAATATTTCATACTTCTATATAGAAAAGACTCACGAATTTTTACTTTCTTATAATGAATAATGGCACAACTCAAAATAATCCAGCCTTCTGAATAAAATTTATCACCTCATACACTCTCTATCTTTAGTAATAATGGCACAACTTGAAATAATTCATTCTTCCACATAGGCACATGGCACTTTTTTACTTGTGTCGGTCTTGACCAGAAACCATAAGGCTACCGCGCGATGTCCGTGTGGCAACTCCTGTTGTGTCGGTATTCAGTATTACATTAAGCCGAGTTTCGAAATATGCAAAATGACACATCGCGCCATCTGGCAGTTGGGAGTACAAATAAAGATGAGCCGTTCTTACATATAAATTTAGGCAATACCAGATATTTGATGCAGTAAAAATCTAAAAAAGGTCAATTTTGGAGTTGTGACGTTATTGCATAATACCATCGATTTGTTGATGTTACCAAAAATTTAAAATTATGAGATCACACGTCTTATTATTGAAACTAACGGTAATTATTCGGATCAATGGATGCACCGAATTTTTGGATGAAATTTTGCACAGACCCTAATTTTGGGTCGTAGAACACGAATCCGAAGTCAGTTTTTGGCGGTCTCGAATGGATTTTCCAAAAAAAAATTTTTTTAACTTTTAGGTTATCTTTTTTTATAGATTCCTTTAAGTGTCGACACTTTCACTTAAACATATGTGTAAACTTATAATTTTTATTTTTTTTCGTCACACAAAACACCATATTTAGACAAAAATAGCTAAGAAAATTGCTTTTTCCTGTAGAAAATTCCATTTTAACTCGCTACTAGCCGCACATTATTTTCCCAGCTGTCAAGTGTCCGGATAAAAAGTTGTAAATTAGGAATAATAAAAAAGCTAACCATAACAAACTAAAGTTACTATTCTGTCCAACTTAGTCAACAACATTTTTTAATTTTAACCTACATCAGACCTAACCAAAATCCTATTGATCAGTAATCCAACACCTACATGCTGATGCATGCAACCATATCTGAACAAAAAGGTGTATACCCAACCCAAGCAAACTTGAGCACAAAGGTGGTCAGGTTTGCTCAGTTTTCATTGATATAGATTCATATATATTTATATCAATGAAAACTGAGCAAACCTGACCACCTTTTTGCTCAGGTTGGGTGAGGAAAAAGGTGGTCAGGTTTGCTCAGTTTTCATTGATATAGGTATATATGTATCCATATCAATGAAAACTGAGCAAACCTGACCACCTTTTTGCTCAGGTTTGCTTGGGTGTATACACCTTTTTGCTCAGATTTGGTTCATTTTCGCATTTTCCCGCGGACTTTTCACTGGTTTTCACTGGCTCTTCTGGTTCCATTTTGGAAGCACCTGTCTGTCACTAGTGCTGGCTAAATACTAAACTAAATTACTGTTACTAGGGAAAATAAAATGCTAATATTGCCATCTCTTTCTTGGATTTATTTATGGCCGGAAACTGTTAAAATTTGTGGGAAAAACGATTTGTAAATTTGGCAACTTCTTCCATCACAAATTTCGAGTATGGGTTGCGTGTTTATTTTCTTTCAGTTTTTTGATATTTTCTCTGTTTTTTTAATGTGTTTTTACATAAATTTGCCTAAATATGGTTCAGAAAAATAGTGTGTAATGACTTGTATAGATGTGTTTAAGTAAAAGTGCCGAAATTTAAAGAAATTCATTGAAAAAGCTAACCTAAAAGTTAAAAAAAATTTTTTGGAAAAACCATTCGAGACCGCCAAAAACTGACTTCGGATTCGTGTTCTACGACCCAAAATTAGGGTCTGTGCAAAATTTCATCCAAAAATTCGGTGCATCCATTAATCCGAATAATTACCAAACTCAATAAGGTAAGCATAAAAAATAATATCGCAGCTAAACTAGAAAAATCGACCTAAAAGTCATTTACAGGTCAACTGGGCCCCTCAAACGCTGCTCAAAATTTAGCTCTTTTAGTTGATCAGCTAGTTTTGACAACTTGTCCTGTCACTGTTATTATTATTTATTATGCGACCAGAACTTATATTTTTACAATACCTTTTTATCCTTTCGTAATTTAAATTACATAAAAGGAAAACCCCAAAAATTATTTAAACGTAGTTATCAAACATATGAATATTAATAGAATTTTTCCCCATCATTTCTTGCAGCCAAAGGTCAACTAAATATACCACTTATTATTTTATAATATCCAATGACAAGTGAATAGTGTAATTACTTTAATTACCAAAACAATAATTATGAGTAACTTTCTTTTTGGAAAAACCAAGGCATGACCATGTACTATGTGAGTGTATATTTTGTTTGTTTATCAACGACAATTCCACTCATGTATAAATAATCCTATTAGAAAACACAAAAATCGTAGTTTGCTATCGGCTAAAAAGGAAGGAACAGAAATGCAACTGGATAAAAAATCGGATAAATTTCAACTAGGTACAAGTTCCATAAAACCTTATTTACAACTCAACAGTGATCATCATCAAAATCTTGTAACAAACCTTCGAGGTAAATCTTTGGATATTGAATCAACCATGCTTCCAACATCAACCACTCATTTAAATTCAACATTACAAACATCTCTACGAGAAGTTGAAACTACATCAGTAATAGAGTCAACCGCAAAAGGGCAAATTATTTACAGTAACTGTATTTTCAATAATTGTTCATTTTAGAAATAATTTTGTTATTAATATTTAGTGTTTCGTTTTTCTGTTGTATTCTTAAATAAAATTTTGAGTTCAGTTGATTTAAATCTTTTATTCATGGAATTGTCTTATCAAATACCATTCGAGCTCAGATTTTGAGCCTGATATTTTTTTGCTTGTTTTCTCATACTTACTTTCAGGCAATTAAACTCGATCTGTTCGACAAAATCACTCGAGCTTCGCTCTCGTGATTTTGTCGAAGCAGCTCTCGTTATATTTCCAGAAAGTAAGAATTCTAAAACAAGCATAAAAAATATCCGGCTGAATCTGAGCTCTTGTGGTATTACCCCCGACTATCGACTATTGATAAAAATGAATTTTTATACTTTCTACCTCTTATCTCTATTTAAAAGCAATATTCAGTTTCGTAACATTGTGGGTACTGAATTATTTTTCCACATAAAAAATCAATGATTTCTCACATAAAAAATGAAAAGAGGTGTTAATAGTAATGCATTCGCATTTCGACTGAGCCAAAATAAAAATTCTGAAAAACGGGTAAGGACAAAAGTTGTTCCGTATATCGTGAGAAATATTTTTTGTCAAAAAACTTTTTCTCTAAAACCAATGGTTCAGCAGTTATAAGGAAATAAACAATTATATTGTTTATGACAATTGATGGCGCTAGAAATTTTTCAATCCCGATAATTTTGGCTCAATCTAGACCTAGTTCTCAATGTTCGTGATTTTTTTCAGAGCGATCCATTTGATGATAAGGGTGGGAAACAGCAATTTTTAAGCGTTTTTTCCAAAAAATGCATAAAAAATATATCATAGACAATTTTGGATTTTTATCTTCGAATATTTGAATATTTTTCCACCACTCTCCGCCCCCCCCCCCCCCCCCTCCAAGACTGCTTTCGATACACCTCTTGCAAAAACTTACTACAATACCTGAACCACTCTATAATTTAATGTAAACAAGGGAGAAATTATATAAATTAAATAAACAGTGTATTTTATATTAGGACAAAAATTAACGTGTTTAATACGCCATGGCATTTATGAGTTTAAAAATAATATTAAGCGTAAACCACACTGCGGTTGTAAAGCATTATTTTTTGAACTGATTAGCATAGAGGATTATAGGGAATGTTTGAATAACTATATTATAATATTTATTTTATTACTCTACAACTGCAACACTAAAGAAGTCATTGTTTTCGTCGAAAAATGTGTTTTTAAAGGATTTTTACTTATTTCTAGTCCTAGATATCTTTATACAGGGTGTTTCCCGAAAATTCTTCGAGATTTAAGGCGGCGATTCTAAGTTTAACGTAAGGTATTTTAAGAAAAAGTATATTCAATGATAACGTTCATTACAGTCAAGCAGGGTTGAGAAAATTTAAATCAGTTGATTAAAATCAGCGATTAAAATTATGATTTTAATCAAGTGATTTTTAATTTAATAATCATGATTTTTGAAAACCATGATTAAAATTAAAACTTTCAACTCCTTTCGATACAAAAAAAAAACTTGATGCATTTTCATTTTTATAATATTCATTATAGAGAACATAACCTAAAAGTAAAAATAAAATAGTGTCGCGATTTTATAATAAGTACCTAAGTGTTATAATGCTTAAAAAGGAATACTAGTTTAGCTGCCTTTTCACTGCCTAGTCTGCTTCTGATATCTGAATGAACAAGTCCATAGGAAGAAAACATCCTTTCTATATCTGCAGAAGATGCACAGACACACAAAACAGAAATCACTATACGTAGCACTGGCATAATTTCTGGAACATTTTCTTGGGATCTCCACCACTGTACTGCTGTTACATTTTTAATTATTTCATCCGAAAACATAGTTTTGTGAAACAGTATCTAGAGCATCTCTCTTTTCTTCAGCCAGTAATGAATATCCTTCTTTGTTTATTGTGGGATCCAATATATATGCCAAAAAGTGAAAGGAGGTTAAAGCTTGGTCATGTCTTTTTTTAAATAGTTGATATTGATGCAAACTTCTTTCCTCTTCAAAGCTGTCAAAAGTAGCCATTATTTTTTCCATGTTTGAACTGCTTGAGATAAACTTAAACATGCTCCTTTCTGTGTGTATTGCGTAAAGTGCTGTAGAAATTGGATTTAGTACCTGTAAAAAATCTTCAGCCATCCTTTTAATATAGATATCAGACACCTTTTTGAAAACCACTGAATCAAGTTCTTCTTTGTGCTCTTCACATATTAATAGCAAATTTGGCCACTCCTTGACATAAATCTCAAGACAATCCGAAAGTGTATTCCATCGAACGTCTTGAGGTAACACAAGTTATTTTCGTCGTTTTTCTTTGTACCAAGCATTTGGCAAATGGGTATTTCTAAAGTATTTTACAATTTGTACTATATGTTCATTTACCTTACATACTTCTGAATCTTTGGAAAGCAAGCTAAATAAGTGCGCCGAACAACCATATGTAATTATAGGGTAATTTAATGACTCGGTAATTTTCTTCTTCATACTGACCATGTTGGCCGCGTTATCTGTCACAACACTAGTCGCGAACGGAATTTTTCCGACTAGACTTGTCGAATTTTGTTTCATTTCTGTATTATTTAAAAATATTTTTTCATTATAAGTTTGACTAAACAAGGTATGAACAGTTAGAAAATATGTGTATTAATAAAAACTAGTCCAAAATAAAATTTTTAGAACAAAAAAATCAAAAAATCAAGATTTTTTTTAAAATTATTGATTTTTTTAAAAAACGAATTTTTATCAACCCTGCCGGACCTATTTCGTCAATTTCTAGTGGCCAAAGCCTCATATTATAGACCTCCATCAGCCATTAATTTTAACTTTTAACAAACCAAATTTTGATCCTACCTTGCAAAACCCGCCCACTCCTATCACCTCTTCCAGCGTGAGCTCGTTAAAATCGATCTTGACCAGATTGATGTCCGCAAAGATCGAGTCCACGTTGTTAATCTCATCTTCGGCCGCATCATGATGGACGACAAAATTTGCGGGAAAGATTCCAACCTATAAACGGTAAAAATTTAGAAAACCATGAAAAATATTTACACGTAAAGAAGAAGTGGCTCATTTGGATGTAAGTTAAAACTGCTAGTAATAGTATTAGATTCGGTTTTACAGAACTTCTGCATGTATTTTTTCAAATATTTTTACAAGGAAATTACTGCAAGGTGTCTACTACAAATTGCGAGAAAAACTGCCATTTTCCCATACAATTTTTCTCGCAAGTTGTAGTAGACACACTGTCATAATTTGGTGTATAGATATTTGAAAAAATGCCTGCAGATTAGGGAAGATGCAACATACAATTTTTATTCATATTACAAAAAAGACCACTAGTTATATGTTAATTACAGATAACATAGAGACCTTTCTTAAACAGCAGTAATGTTTTTTCTGCAACGACTTACCTTATCTCCGATCTTCCCCGTCCACCATCCCTCGTCGCCTGAAATTTTGGCATCTTTGGTCAGAACTTCGACGATCTGACCTTTCCTTAAACTTAACTCATCCTCCCCCTGCGCGTCATAGTCGAACAGCGCTGTGCACAACCCTGAAGGGCGGCCTGAAATTTCAAGAATTACTTTGAATGATCAAAGATTTCACCTGTTAATTCTACAAAAACTTAATAAGTATAATAATACCCAATATTGAAAAATAAATCCTACTTTAGGAGTACCTAGTAATCCCGCCAACGAATCTTAAAGTAATCACACAAAATAAGATCTTGAAATTTTTGCAGATATAGGGAATTAAAATTAAAAAAGTTAACAGGGTTTTACTTTAAATGCGCTGTTCTCTTATTAGAAGGAAAAGTGATCAAAGACATGGGTTTGCCGCGTTTCATCAACGACGATAGTATCATCAGGACATTAAATGCGCGTCGAATGCAAAATTAAGTGTTAGTGTGTGGTAGAATTGTATAAACAGTGATACCAAACAAGTAGTTAAGTTTTTTCGTACAACTTACCCAGCTGAGTAGAATTCGGCGTCGTGGGGCAGTTGGGGAGGATTGTGCCCACATATCGTGCCACCGATGCGCGGTCCATGCGCCTCAGCTGGCGGACGGGCGAGGGGGCGCCCGCCAATGGAGGCATCCGGTGCTGCCGGTTAGACAGCGATAAGGTCTGAAAAATTGGAAGAAAGCATAGTGGAGGGACGATTTAAATTTGCATTATAAAACAACCAGTACAGGAAAAGATGGGGTAACTTATAAAGTTAATATGATCCGACTTCAAAAACAAATTTTTAGAAAATAGGGGAGCCTGGGGTAATAAGGTTTAAAAAATCGATGGTTTGACTTTGAATACCAATTATTAAAAAATCGCCTATGCTATTGCTTTTTCTTTTAAATATTCTTAGTGGTGGACATTTTGTGACTAAAAAGAAAAACTGACAGATATCTATCCCTCTTTTTTTCCAAAAAAATGCAAGTTCTTATTAAACCACTATCAAGTTCTTATTTCTCGGTTGGGGTAATAAGAACTTACTTATGTCTGTTCTTTTTACCCTGTAAAAATATCTGCTATAGAACAAACCAACTTGTGATATGAAAAACTCTGCTATAGTATTTGGTTGACCATCATGTACCTCTGTAGAACAAAAAGTAGCAACAATAGGCAGCAACTGCTGTTAGAAAGAATACAGCTAATGTCAAAATTTTTGAAGATGATATTTTGAGAATATATTACTTAATAAGAAAAGAAGTTGTGACCATTTAAATCTTGACATTTTAAGAATAACATTTTTCAAGAACTGGGGGAGAGTAATAAGAACTCTATTTACAAAAAAAAAACAAGCTTACTTAATAGTTTGTTACAAAAAAAAACTTTTATTAGATACCTTTAACTTTAAGATAATTTCATACTAAAAGGCATAAACAGTTACAACTTAAAAATAATATTACATGTTATATTTTTAAAACCATTTATAGAAGTGTTTTCAGCAGATATGTTTGATCATTCCTATTACAACATGTTCTTATTACCCCAGGCTCCCCTACTTACTGTTTCAGATTTTTTTTTTACTCTATTTCCTAAAACCAAGTCAGTGTTGGAAGGGTTTATTGAATGTTAGTTAAAACATAAAAACAGTTAAGTAGCAAAAGTAATTTACTACAAAAATGAAAACATAATTTTTAGTCTTACTTACTTTCTAATCTAAATGAACGAAAAATAATGATTACCCACTATCTTGTTGGAGATTTCTTTACACAAAAAACAACACAGGTATAAGTATAAACTTTTTCAGGTAATAAGAACTTTTGAAGAAAAATCTCTAAATGCAAGACTAAAATGTCAAAAAAAAAACACTTATGTTTACATACTTAGGTAATTCACTGTTCAAATTTGAAGCACAGAGACCAGTAGCCGATAACTTAAGCGTGTTTTCTGTACAAACAACCTTATAACAAACCTAAGACTAGGTATTCCTATTACTCCCTGCTCCTACCCTAGTTTCCCTTATACATTATCAATTTTACATTTTGTAATCCTAATTTTATTATTTATTGAACTGGTAGTCCTTCTAATCATAACTAATGAGGAACAAAACCCTTTGCTACAAATTTCATCCTAAAAAATATTTTCTACCTACTGTTGTACCAAAAAAAATGTAAGCACTATTATTTTGGGAATAAAAAAACTGTTGTCACAATTTTTTAAGTATTTACATCTTTTTGTGTTTTAGGAAAGCCTGATCTTGTAAGATACCACTGAGGATACCACACTTAAATACATAGATGATCATGATCCGTTGAAAGTGATTAAAGGAAGTAATAACTTTTGAAATAATTCGGCTAGTAGGTAAGTATGTTAGATAACTTTTATCAAAAACAATATTTAGTAAATATTTTAATGACTGGCATCCTTTGAGCACCTCTTGTTCTGATTTTGAGATGTAATAGATCCTCAAAATCAAAAATTTTGTGGTCCAAATATCCAAGTTACTCTGGCACAAAGATTTTTGGTTTTTGTGCCAGAGTCAAAAAGGTAAGCACTTTTACAACAAAAAATTATTTTTATGAAAGATGTAGATAAATTATTATTAGCACCTACTTGCGTTTTTATATTTTACCATCACTTTATACAAATCTTATGGATATAACAGATTTGCTTTGTTATGGCCTCAATTTTACTTTCCCAGAGAAGCAAATACTAAATAGACAATTAGTCCTCAAAACCTTAATAAACTTCAATCTTTAATAGCCACTTTTAGAAAAGGAATGCCTAAGGGCAAGTGCAAATAATTTTAATGGTAATTGCAAATTTCCCGATAAAGCAATAAACAAATTAAGTTTAAGGGCAAAACCCACTTCTGTCAAAAATCTGCAGTTCCATTATTTGTTTTGATAACCAATTCCTTTATCAGCAAGGCAGATAAAAAATAAAAATAGTGATATAATACTTGGACTTTTATTTACCAATTTAATACTAGAGACCTTGAATAATCGGTTGCAAAACACTCGTCGCCCATAATTTTCTAAGGAACGGGGCCCGGCCGTAAGCCAGGTGGTCACAAAAACAACACCAAAAACGATGTTTTTTCCACTTCGCACATAACTTACAGTCTTTAAACCCGCAATACAAGGAACTTTAATTGCTCGACCGTTATTCCACGAAATATGGTCTTTTTATAGATACTTTTATATTAAATTTTAATACTTCTCTTTGCTGTTTTTTGGTATTTTGATGTCAAGCTGTCAGAGGTGTTGCGGCCATGCTAGGAGATTCACAAATTTGATGTCTATTTGCAACGTCACTCCGTATCACTCCCGTATCGGTGAACTTTGTTTTGTATGATAAAAGAAGGGAGATAGATATGGCATTAGATGTCTCCTATAATAATTTCTTAACTAAAAGGAGTTCGGTTTCGATTATTCAATCTGTAATGCTCTGTTATCGATTGAAACACTACCGCTACTGATTACTAGAGGGCGCTTAAGCTTTAGTCATTTTCGAGTGAATGTTTAATACTCAAACCGGGAAATCTAATTAGTCGACAGGTTGATTGGTGTTTGTTTCATAAGGATTTTGATATTTTTTCCACAATTTTTTATTATTATTATTATCACCATCGCGTCGGTTAATTTAAAACCAAACTTTAAAAAGTGATCGCTTAGAAAAAGTTGCATTGTTATTATGTACTATGAACCCTTTATTTTTCTGTGATTTTAATAAGAAACATGAATAAACGAAGAGCGATGTCTGCTGTTATAGTAGTTATATGGGTAAGAAGGTTTGTTGTTTTTTTTATTAATTTGCATGTTCCCTTAAGCCGGGTTTGCTCAGTTTTATAAGATTATTTAAGCAAAAATTGGGAGATTTGCTGTAACGAGGGAGCCCCCAAAAAGACCTCTTGGGGCTTGCTTAAACATCTATAGGGTTGCCAACTTTTAAAAATAAAAATAGAGGATGTAGGTACATAAAAGCAAAGAAAATTATAGCTGCTCGTAGCTATTTTCTTTGATAAAAGTTAATTTAAATGAACCCATAGTCGTGCGCAGACTTCCTAATTATGGTGGGCTAAGGCAATGCCATATTTAGGATTTTGTTTCGGGGGGTGTCCCGGGTGTCAGCCACTAAATGGAAAGCGGGAATGGAGAAAAGCGCTGCAGGCGAAAATGTTTCGGGGCCACGCCCAAACTTCGTCAAGAAAAAATATTTTTATTTTTACACACCCCCACCCCCCCCCCCCTGAATACGTCACTGGGGCATGCACGAAATTGGTCATAAAAAAGGAAAATCTAAATTTACGAAAGTAAAAAAAATTCCATGTACGTCACGCTGTGAGTAATTCCGCCATATTTTGCAAACGAGACACGTCTTTGTTAAGATCGCGTTGTGTTTTAAATTTATTTTTTGGTGTTTTTATATCACTTTTAAGAGTTTAAAAGTGAAAATGAGGTGTGTTGTATGGTTGTGATGTGGACAATCGATGCAAGGGCTTTATGCCCGATATTAAAAAGCGTTTGTGCCAACGAGAAGATAAATTTAATATGAAAAATGTTAGAATCTGTTCTAGACATTTTAACGAAAGTGATTATGAAGGTAATTTAAAGCATAAATTGTGTCATGTCACGAATGTCAAATGTGTTTAATGCTTTTACAAACCCGCATTGATAAAAAAGTTTACTGTAACAAACAATAAAATTGCTAACAATCTCCACGGTAACGAATCAACAGACTTTAATCGAGAAAATACGACAAAGAGACTGAAAAAAGGCTATTTTCTTAAAAAATAATTTCTTGCTTTACCTAATTTCATAAATTTAGATATTTTTGTTTAGAATAATTTTTGGCATCTTAAGATTCTTTTAAATTTGAAAAATCAAAGAATACAAAAATACAATAATTTTTAATAATTTACTATTTAAAGTGTAAAAAACCAAAAAAAAACTACCCTAAAAACATGTTTCCGTCACAAACATATAGATCTTATTCACCGCAAAAAATATTAGACAAATTTTAGGAACAAACAAAATTCTTCTTTATAACATATTTTCGGAAGACTCTGTAGGTAAGTATATATATTTTAATAAGAATATGCCTCTAAATAAAAATTATTATCTCTATTATTAGGCATAGTTTTATTTTATAAAATTATTTACATTTTTTTTCATGTAAATAAATACATAGAACCCAGTTGGCAGGCAATTTACCAATATTATATCTATTATTTTAAATTAATTTAGATATCCCTTTATTTACATGATTATTTTAAGTCATATACTTTAAAATGTGTATTATTATAAAAGGAGGCAAAGTGTATTGCCAATAGAATTTATATAAAATCGCCTATAACTAACTTAAACTCTATATTGCGCGTTGTAAATTTCAAAAATAACTGACAGCGTGACGTCATGCGCGAACTTGGACGAACTTAACACGGTTGGTTATCATATTTTCCTTTTATTGTATAATGCTGTATAGTATTGGCTTATTTTTGAATAGTAATGAAGATGTGAGGAAATAGGTAAATTATTGCACCAAACATTAATATTGTTTCTCTTTATTATTTATTCTGGCTACAACTTGACGAACTACTATCATGAGTGTCCTGATTTTTTACATAATATGTTACCCAGTTATTGAAATAGTTCCGTCTTTTCTCGATAGTTAAGTTAGGATCGCTCAAATCAAATCTTCTCGGGTTTATAATATTTGGATTTGAGACTCTGGTAAAGTTACTACGAGCTAAAACACGTCTTGGGCCTGTCATATAAAGGTCCGTGTTCATTGAGGAACTTGTGAGGTTGCTTCGGGGCAAAACATGTCTTTGGCTTGGCATGTTACGAGTTGGACTGACTGAAGGGCTTGTTAAATTGCTTCGAGGTAGAGGTCTTCTTGGACGGGGAATGATGGGCTTGCCATGTTTGCAAATGTGGATTTCTCCGTTACTGACGCTGTGTTTGCACTGAATTTCACCTTCGGAGAGGGAGTTTGTCGTTACAGTATCACTAAAATATAAAAAAAACCAAATGTTACATGCCCTTTTCGACTTATTCGCAGACTGGGCAGTAGCTAGCTACCAAGTAGTTAAGCTACTAGCTTAGTTACTTTTTAGGTAGCTAATAGCTTTATTCAAGCTACATTTTAAAAAAGTAGCTTGTAGCTGTAGCTTCTACGCGTTTCTTCGGTGTATTCAAGAAGCTACTTTAGAAAGTAGCTAGTTATTGGCAAAAGCTACTTAAGCTACCGAAAGTAGCTTAAGCTACCGAAAGTAGCTTAAGTTACCGGAAGTAGCTTAAGTTGCTTTTAATGATTTAAAGTGCGTTATAAAAATAGTTTTAAGTTCTTCTCCAACAAAACTTGCTAGAGCTTGTCTGTTTGTCGTGCCTGTTCGTCACCCGAGTGCACTGTTGTTGGTTTGATTAGTTGCTGTTTGACTCTTGTTGCGAAATGTTGTGCAGTGATGTAACAATAAACTAAAAGTTGTCCTATTGTTATTGTGCTGAAAATGTCTTCAACTGAGGAAAGTTGATATTATAAATAACGTGAAGTGGGAAGATTTAGTATACATTTCTTTAAAAAGGGAATACTGTCATTAGACAGTGTTGTGTTGTAAATAAGTTTACTAGGTACCTATGAATATAGACGAAGGTAAATGTGCCACAGATATTAACAGTTTACTTCACGCTAACACCAATAACATCTTTCTCAAAAATATTTTATACAGGGTGTTTTAAAAATGCTTTAATATGTTTTAAGGAGTAAAATTTACTCGGCAAAAAAACAAGGAATAACATACTGATTTTCAAAGAATCTCAAGTTTCAATGTACAGGGTGGTCCATGTTTCACAAGATCATGTAAACAAATGTGGTTAATAAAATGTTTTAAAATAATATGAGGTTTTTCTCTTTAAAATTAATGAAAAAGTTTATTTAAGCTACATGTTTAAAAGTGGTTTAGCTTTTAAGTTACAGACCTTAAACATAGGCGTGCAAGGAGGCTAAACGTGCATAAAAATGAATTTTACTTGTTTTCTCAAAATTGTTGCATTTTATCAAATTTACTTATTCTTTGTTTTCTATGTGTTTTAATGTTGTTTATTTAAATTGTATATAAATTAATATTATCATCTTCTGATTACCGTGTATATGCTATGACAATTTGGACTAGTTTAAAATTATTATTTGTGGAAGCAAAACTTTTTATAAAGATTAACTCTTTTTCCAAAAATCGATAATAAAATAGTTTTCCATTTTTTTTTATCTTCTGACAGCCCACGGAGACCAAAGCCTAAGTACTATGTAGGTACTATGTCTAAGTACTATGTACTGGGGAAATCCGACTCACACACCCAGAGCTGGAGACATCCGTAGGGATTTTACCAGGTCTTTAAGAGGATGTGTGGGGTGGAACCACCTCGGTCGAGGAAGAATTCCTCTACCACCTTCCAAAATTGGCAAGCAAATTCACGCACATGCTGTATATTTGCGAAAAACATTTTTAAACGGCCATTTTTGTCACCCTGTATAGGCAAAACCGAGCTTCTTTGTAGTTTGGTAATTGGTACACATAATTGTAACAACACAAAGTAGCTTAAAAGAGTAGCTTGTAGCTAAGCTACCAGTAGCTTAGCTACTTTTAAATGAACGTAGCTTAATTACTAGGTAGCTTAGTTACTTGTAATTCTAAGTAGCTTGTTGGTTGTAGCTAGCTACTTTCCCCCAGTAGCTTGCCCAGCTCTGCTTATTTGTAAATAAAATATTGGAACCAATGTCTGTTTCCTAAAACAGATTGTGCAACATTAAAATAGCTAAAATTTATTTAAACACTGAAATATTTATACCTATTTGTTGTTTCAGGCGAATATTTATTTAATGTGTGCTTTGGATAAACTCCAAGTTTGCTATTCTCAACTTCCTGGTCTTTTTTGTCACTGCCTGCTTCCGGGGGATCGCTTCGGCTCTTGTATTTGCTTGGTTGAGCACAGGGATGTTGAGCGAATAAATGCTCTTCGTCTTTGTATCTACCTGTTCAAAAAAAATTTAAAATTAAGTACCAGTAGGTATTAGGGGTGGCAACCCCGGTTTTCTGTTAACTTGTACAATACAACTATAAAAGGAAAATAATTATTTTTAACTTTTTAGTGCGCTACTTATAACAGTGGCGGATTTCCCCACAGCATTGTACAAAAAGGATTTCAGTTGCGAATTTTATAAAAATAAATATTGTATATTCTACAAAATATTATAAACAAAAACAAACATTTTGCCGTCTATGTCAGGTCTTTGAAATGAATTATACCAAAAAATATGGATAATCGATCAATACTAATATGTACAGGGTGTCCCATTTTCGGCACTTTTGCGGGGTATCTCCCTTATTTTTAAAGATAGAGGGTTGCGGTTTTCGCGATAGTGTGCTACTTTTTGATGAAACGAAAGATGGCATCAAAATATTTTTCATGGTCCCCTTCGTTTTTGACATACAGGACGAAATTGATTTTTTTCCATTTTCGGACCCCCCTCGCATTTCAGTTATCTTGTAACTTATATAAAAAGTAAAAATGGATCACATTAGACTTTTCTACGTAGAATCGAGTGGCGTGGTTAGATTTTCATCAGATGTGATATTTTTCGAGATATTAACCACATAAATGTTTTTTTAAATGGAACACCCTGTATATTTCTTAACCATTACGTTTCCCCTTTCGAGAGCTTTTCAAAAATATATAACACTTTATAGTTATTTTTTATTTTTAGCCCTTAAATCGAACTATTTAATTTTAAACTTTAATTTTGCGTAGTTGGCCGTGTTTAACATAGATTTAAAAAGGAAACTGGTTAAATCTTGTATTTTCATTAATTTATTAAAATTCGTATTATTTTTTAAACTACAACACTACTTGATATCTAGACATATAGAAAATCCTAACCAGAACTAAAACTGCTTAGTTCTTAATTACTTAAAGATTAAATTAGTTGTCTTGAATTATTAATAGCAAATAAAAGTCAAATTTAAAAACAAAACATCGAAAACTTTAGGTAACGAAAAGAGTTAGTACATTTAATCCATTCTAGCTTAAAATTAAATAGTTCGATTTAAGGACTAAAAACAAAAAATAACTATAAAGTGTTATATATTTTTGAAAAGCTCTCTAAAGGGGAAACGTAATGGTTAAGAAATATACAGGGTGTTCCATTTAAAAAAAACATATGTTTGGTCAATATACCGAAAAATATCACATCTGATGAAAATCTAACCACGCCACTCGATTCTACGTAGAAAACTCTAATAGGATCCATTTTTACTTTTTTCATAAGTTACAAGATAACTGAAATGCGAGGGGGGTCCGAAAATGGAAAAAAATCAATTTCATCCTGTATGTCAAAAACGAAGGGGGCCATGAAAAATATTTTTATGCCATCTTTCTTTTCCTCAAAAAGTAGCACACTGTCGCGAAAACCGCAACCCTCTATCTTTAAAAATAAGGGAGATACCCCGCAAAAGTGCCGAAAATGGGACACCCTGTACTGTAAAAAAATGCAAGCCTCTTTTGGCATTTTTGATTTACATGCTCTTAGATTGTTTCTGAAAACGTTCCTTACAAATCTCACTGCGATCTTATCAAAATTTGCGCCGGGTCATTGGCTTCTAAACGAAACAAATAACTCAATAATTTTTTTTCTAAAAAACATCTCTTTGGAAAGTCAATTTTTTGGAGAAGAGCTTTTTCGAAAATGGATTAACGAAGTTTTTCAAAAATATTTTCTCAAAAACATACTTCAAACCTACATTTTTTCAAATATGTCGTAACCGCTTTTTCAAAGATGCTTTTCATAAAAAGCATTTATGAAATATTTTGAAAATATGTTCTCCAAAAACCCGTATTTCGAAAGTACATTTTTTCAAAAATGTCTCCAAACAAATAATTTTTAAAACAGGTACATTTTTGAAAAATATATTTTTTTGAAAATACTATTTAAAAAATTACATTATGAACTCTAGTAGCTTGGAAAGTGTTAATGAAAAAAATACGAAAAAAGATCCTGAACAAACCCAAACGAAACTTTTTTGGGTTTGATCAGGTTTCCTTCAGGGGCGTACCGCTGGGGGTGGTTTTGGGGTTAAAACCCCCCCATTGATCTCTTATAGTAGATACAATATATACTTATTATAAACATTATACAGCACGGTATTATATGGTTTTGTCTACATCACCCAAATTCGGTAAATTTTTTCGAAAATATATAGAGGAACTTCGGTAAATATGGAATACCCATTCTCCTTTTTCCGCTATTATCACCCACCATGCCATAATGACCTGTATAAATGCATATACGGATGACCAAATGCAGTGACTATGTGGGAAATATACAATATTTAGGATAAAATGTATACAAAAAAATATACATAAAGAATAACAATATTACGTCATTTTGAGGGGCCGAGAAAAGTGGCGGGTAATATGGAATATAGCATGGTGCAGTAAAAAGTACCTACTTAGTACTTAGCAATTACACACAGAAGTCACATATTATGTACACTTTTGTGAGGGATGAGAATGTATTTTTATACATTCTCATTGTAACGTCTATAAAAAAATTATCATTATATTCTGGGTAATATGGAATAGAAAGATAATATGGAATATCGGCTAATATGAAATATCTCATATTACCCTCATACCCTATAGGTTATGTTTTTGTATATTATCGGTTAATAATGATATTAACAATCAGTTTTTATAAGTAAAGGCGTAGTTTTATCTTTACCATATACGTACCTAGTCGATAAAATAACTCAATCCTTGAAATACCCGAAATATTACAATAACTGTACCACGGTGCTAAAACTCAACGTGAAACAATTTCAAACATTTAGTGCTAAGTGCTTTGGTGCAGTCGACGAAAAGTTTTGGATCTGCGATAAGTACAGTGATGACTAGCGTGCTTTTGATCCACGCATAATTCTCTAGATGGCGCTCATATATACGAAAATAATCGGAATCCTATATTACCCAAACTATTCCATATTTACCGAAGTTCCTCTATTTTTTTAAAGAACCTTTTAAAAATACATTTTCTGGAAATATATTTTTCAGATAACGTAGTTTTTCTAAATTTAAATTATGAATGAAAGAATGAAATGTCAATGAAAAAATGACAAAAAGATCCTAAACTAACCTAAACGAACCTTGTTTGTGTTTGGTCAGGTTTACGTTTCCTTTTATTTGCTATGTTACTCTGTAGTGAATTACATTAAAAAAAGTGTCCTTTTTTAATATGAATATTCAAAGTCTTTTTCGAAACAATGTTTAAAAAATGTTCTTTCTAAAAACATGTTTTCTTGAAAAAATTTAGTTTCAAAAAGTGGTTAAAAAAATTAGAAGTTGGTTTCAGAAAAAGAAAATTTGAAAACATCCCTAGTTTTCGAATATATGTATTATTCGAGAAAATTAGGGATGTAACGGGTAGCGCTTTTTAGGATCCGGCCAAACCGGGTACCCGGTCAATTAAGACCAGGCAAAACCCGGTACCCGGCCGGGTACCCGGTCCCGGGTACCCGGTCTTGCGGAATATTACTATTGGCAATATCTTCTTTTACTTCTAATCAGTGGGTCATAGCAGAAAAGTTGCTGGAGCTGCTACAACCATTTGAACAAACAACTAAACATTTCAGCAGTACACACTGTACTATATCGGAAGTAATTCCTACAGTTTTTTCGCTAAAGAGGTTTTTAAGAGAAACACAAGTTCCAGGCTTAGGATCCATGCAAGAAAATCTTATGGAAGGATTAAGTCGAAGGTTTTCGAATATCGACACGAACAATAATTATCTGGTTGCATTTTTTACTGACACAGATAATTTGAAGGAAAAAGTAATAAAATATATCCTTGAAGCAAATTTGTTAATCCAAAATAATGAAGTTAATTTGTCATCCAATTCAGATTCAGATGACAATGTTCCTCTTAGTTTGTATACAGATAATCCATCCTCATCAAAAAGACCTAGAGAAGATAAACGCTCAGTTTGGGATGTGTTTACCAGTATTGCAAACACGCGAGATACAAATAAAAAATCATCTGCTAAAGCACCAAACATACAACAGGACGTGGAGGATGAAATAAGTTCATATTTGGCGTTGCCGTTAATTGATAGACAGTCAAGCCCATTTTCGTGGTGGCAAATAAATTCGCAGAGATTTCCTAATCTAGCAAAGCTTGCTAAAAAGTTTCTTTCAGCACCTGCCTCAACAATATTTAGTGAACGGTTGTTTTCAGAAGCGGGTAATATTTATGAAGAAACCCGAAACCGACTATCCTCTGAGAATGGTGAAATTTTAGTTTATCTTCATCACAATTTGCCATTAATTGATTTTAGGTATTAAATGTTTTAACAAAGTTTATTATTATAACCTTTTAAAATCTGTTTTTTATGTATTTTTTATCATCACAAAAATACACCGTTTCAGTTCTTTTATGTTTTATTTTATCAAAAATAGAAATCATAATAAAAAAACCGGGTACCCGACCGGGTAACACCTGAACCCGGCAAAACCGGGTATCCGGCCTTCCCGGCCGGGTACCCGGTTTTGGCCGGGTAGACCGAGTACCCGTTACATCCCTAGAAAATATATTTTGGAAAAATTTTCAAATGGACAGAAGGTTGGATAATTAAAAAAATACTAGAATATTGGTAAGTTAGGATGACAAACTGTTCTGTTTTCGCAAGAACAGGTTTAGATATTTCCAAGGGCGTAGCCAAGGGAGGGCAGGGGGGGGGGCACGTGCCCCCCCTGGCACGAGCAAAAAGCCAAGATTTACCAATGTGCCATTCAAATTTCCCGTACGTCTTATTCCTAAATCAGCAGTCAGCTGCGGCGCCTACCGGTCAGTGCTGTCGCAGCTGATTTTCAAAGCGTACTGAATGTAGGGCAGAAGATTTAAAAATCGAAACGTTTAAGAATTTAAAACATTTAAAATAGCTTTCTCTGCAGTTTAAAATCATTGAGGGTGGTTAAATAAAACACTGTTTTTTTTTTCAAAAATAAAAAATAGTATTAAATTATTAACATTATATAAAAAGTTTTAATTTATACCAATAGACAGGTACAATCGGTACTTGTATACTACTTAATTACAAATTTTAAAAAATCAGTAGTTTTATGTATTACCATCAGTTTATTTCCTCAGATTTTTTTTTCAATCGATCAATTCATCGGCAGCCTCCAATGAAAAACAAGTATTGTTTTTTAATATTTGTTTACAGTACTCCATCGTAGTTATATTCAGGCAATTTATATTTTCTTTAACGACACAAAGTACAAGAAAGAGTAGTACTCGTATCACACTAATTTCATCAATCGAAAAGCCACTAAACTTAATTCATAATATATTTTCAGTCACAATAATTTTTCAAATTTTTTTGTGCTTATTTGGATTTAGTTTCGTTTTGAAAGTTCGTACTAAAATTAGTGGTTTTTCCAAGATCAGTACTCACGTACTGAATTTGGCCACTTTGTACTGAATTCAGTACAATTGTACCGAAATGGCAGCACTGCTGCATGTGGCGCAAACGTGTGAAGTGGTAAGCAAGCTTTTGCTGTTAATTAATAATAATAATAATAAATTTATTTATTTGTGCCAAAGAAAAATAAAAGTACAATAATAAAGAATTGTAATAACAAGTACAATAGCAATAACTGTAATAGCCAAAGGAATTAAAAATTACGAGAACATACTAGTTGGCACAAATGGGTAGAAATTTTGATTAAAATTAATCATTCTTCCAATCCTACCCCACGCAAATATTTTTTAAGTTTACATTTAAAATTTATATAACTTAATTAAAGGTGGCTGCCATGCGCTGTTCCTGTTCACTCTGTTTGTGTTCACGCAGATCTCAGATATAAAATAATTATCAAATTGTAATATAATTTTTCTTACAAAATTGGCCTAACAATATCCTATACTATACCTGCACCATAATCGACAATTTTAGCATAATTTCAAATTTTTTAAATTTATTTCAATTTATTTTAAATAAAACCGCAAACTTTTACCGGCTTATTATGAAAACAATTTATTGTTTTTTTTTTGCAAAATAATTTGTTTTCATAAAATGTTTCGCAAAAATAAAATGTAGATAAATTTTATACATTCTTTTTGTTAAGCGATGTTCTGTTTTAGCAGGTATTCATTATTTTCTTTTTTAACTGATTCGAGTTTCTAATTTGCAATAATAATAATACGTATGTACTATATACTATACATTATCTATGAATATATATTTTTTTAAATAATGTTTTTTTTTATATTTCTTTGCAAAAAAACTAAAAAAACTAGACTACGTACTACTACGTTGCGTCCTTGGGGTCCAGAAAGTCTGCCCTCCCGGTCACCTAATTCTGCCCCCCCCCCCTGCTCAAAATCCTGGCTACGCCCTTGTCCCCCTCTCCCCCGCCTCGACGAAATTGAAAATCCTCCCCTGACTTATAAAAGAATGATTTTTAGCTTTTTAAACTATAATTTATTCGCCAATAAAATCCCATTTTTTTTTTATAATTTTCCTTACACTGTCAAGAGAACCGTTGTAATTGTAATCATCGAACGGGGGGCTAACTTAGAGGAGAAGCTATATTTGACACGTTGTACTTACCATTCTTTGCTAGCATTAGATGTTTCGAATACAAGTCTATCTTGGCATCCAAGTCCATATCTACCATGTGGTAGTTGACATTTTGCCTATTTGAATTTTCTGTAGCTGAAAAATATATTTCATATTTTACATAAGGGTAAAATCACCCGCCTATTACGTAAGGTTCAAGCAGATTCTAACCGGTTAGAGGATGGGGGGGGGGGGGGGGGGGGGGCATAGGCGTAGCTAGCTCTTTCTATGGGGGGGGGGGCTTAAGCCCCAGCAAAATTATGTAAAGATATTGACATACAAGCAAAAAAAAATTAATGTACCTGTTGTGTACAGTGTTGCCACTGTTACTAATTTCAAGGAGATTGAAAGCCACAAAAAATATTGATGCAATTCTGATTTTAAAGTGTAGGTGTTTTAAATAAACTCCCGGACAAAAAATACCGGCATCCTGGATTTTTTTGTAAGTTTAATCCCTTATAACTTTTTTGTTTTTAATCCGAGTTTTACATTTTTTATAGATTATTTCACTCATGTGTTAAAAGTCCCGTAAGATGAGTGAAGTTTTTTAAAATTACAGCGATAATTTTTTTACGCCAATTAAAAAAAATTACACCGATAATTTTTTCCTGTCATTTTCTTGGTTGTCATATTAATTTGTATTTTCATTCGTGAAATAATCCCCTAAATACCACTCGAGCTTTAAAATTACTGATAATTTTTCACTCTTACGTGTTTTCTTTGCAAATTTCACTCGTCCTGCGGAGTCGTGAAATTTTAGAAAACACGCAATCGTGAAAAATTATCGGTAATTTTTAAGCTCTCGTGGTATTATCCCCGATAATTTCATTTGGAATGTGCTGTATTTTAACGATTGGTCACGTTCGATACGGCGATATTATACCAGGGTGAATCAATGTGTTTTTTTCCTAAGTGTTAAACACCCTGTGGAGAAATTGGGGCTGATATTTTTATGCTGGTAGTTTCTTGATAAATATATTCCTAACATTTTGTTTTTCGAATCATCAACTATAACAGATGTAGCAAAAATTGTTGCTCTAAACTCTAAAGCGTACCTTACACTGTCAATAATACTGACAATATGTTATATTGACAAAAATGTTGACCGTGTAAGGTGGATATATTGATGGTTTGATGGATTGAACTGACGCGAATTCGAATTTCCGAATATCAGGCATCAATATCAGCGAGTAGAAGGATACTGTCGGTATTACTGATCGTCTAGGGTGCGCTGTCAATATTGGATCAATCCTTAGTGTAACCAGAGAAAAATAAGATAGAGAGAAGAATATCTCGTAGGGATTCCATTCATAAATACGATCTGGTTTCTATGACCTCCAAACCGACGCCGACGTCGAAATAAGCTGCCATGGGCGTGCGATGCAGATTTTGGGTTATTATAAAGTACACTGAGAGTGAGTATTGAGACGCGCCGCAGAAAACTCTCTCTGCTTGCCGTATTGCTACCGCAGTGGCTAATGTCGGGGTGTATTCTGAGAATCGTATGCGCAAATCTCGGGGTGTTGCCGTTTGAAGGCCATAGCGTGGTCGAGCTGGCGGGAAGAAGAGATATTATTCTCTCTATCTTATTTTTCTCTGGTGTAACGTCAGCTGCTGTCAACAATGAAAGCAGCAAGCATGCTTTTTTAACTAATCTTTCATTCAGCGCTTTCGCTATACTGTACGTTTTATGCCTAAACTTGAAATTATCGTCATACAAATATTGACAATAATACTTATCGTGTAAGGTTGAAGAATATTGATACAGAGATTGAAGTTGATTGTTGAAATATTGTCAGTATTGATTGATATCAATATTATTGACCGTGTAAGGTACGCTTAATAGAAGATGGTCATAATTCTCGTACGTTGGGATTTCCACATGCTACGGTTCAAGATGCTTGGAGTAGGTATTTGGAAACAGGGTATTTTAGTAGACGGCAAGGATAAGAAAGAAAGAGAAAAACAACTGCAGCTGACGATCGCTTATTCCTTGTGGTAAGATCTTTAAGGGAACGAAGAGTATCTTCCGTGGCATTAAAAAATGAGTTGCGAATGGTACGTGGCGTTAATATTAGTGACAAAACAGTCCAAAGAAGGTTAAACGAAGTTGAGCTCCGTTCACGTAGATCGGAAAAAAGCCACGATTACTTCAGCATCATCGTCGACGGGAACGGCTACGATTTGCCAGAGAACATTTAAACTGGCCTGTAGAGCAGTGGAGTAATGTACTCTTCGCAGATGAGTCGAGGGTTTGTCTTCGGTCGCCGGATGGTCGTGAACGCATTTATAGGAGACCAAATGAAAGATTTGCCGAATGCACCATCACAGAGGTACTTAATATCTTATCATGGTGGATCCATTATGGCGTGGGCGGGTAATTCACCTGATGCGCGAACTAAACTTATAAGTATTTGTGGAAAATGGAACATTAAATGCGCATCGGTACATTGAAGTTGTTCCACTGGCTCCCTTAATCGGTAAACAATTTATATTTATGCAGGATAATGTTGCACGGGTGGTAACCGAATATTTAGATGAGGTTGGTATTCGACGGTTAAATTGGCTTGCATGTAGTCCGGATTTGAACCCTATTGAACATTTCTGATTTCTGGTATCAGTTGAAAAGAGCTGTTCGTCGTCGCCCTATGCAGCCAAGCACTTTACAGGAGCTAAGGATAGCACTTTCTGAAGAATATAATTTGATCCCTACCTATCAGAATACGCTCTCTTATTCAGTTAGAGGACATACATGTTAATAACTTTAATTTTTAAATTTTACGACTGTTTTAAAATTGTTTCAATAAACAAAGCTTTAAAAACAGTCGAATTTTATTATAGAATACATATCTCTTCTAAAAATGGAGATAACGTGATGATTCAGAAAACAAAATGTTAGGAATTCATGGAACTTTATCAAGAAATTATTGGTATAAAAAATAAGAGCCCCAATTTCTCCACAGGCTGTCTAAAACTTAGGACAAAAAACACACATTGATTCACCCCGGTATAATATCGCCCTCCCTATCGAACATGATTCCCAAATAAGTCCTAACCTAGAGTACTGCTCCCACATCTGGGGAGCGGCACCACCTTCGACACTTAACATCCTTGATTCTATCCAAAAGAGAGCAATTCGACTTATTAATGACCCAGCCCTCACGAGAAAACTCCCTTCTCTCGCTCATCGCCGCGCTGTTGGGGATTTATCCCTTTTCTACCGCTACTTCCACGGATTTTGCTCTGAAGAACTAGCCGGTATTATTCCCCCCTTGACTGTTCCTAACAGAACAACAAGAGGCGCGTTACGTATGCATCCCTTTACTGTCCAGTTACAAAAGCCTAGAACAGACCACTTCTCTCGCTCATTCATACCTAGGGTCTCCAGGTTATGGAACAAATTGCCTGCAGATGTTTTCCCTTCCCGTCTCAACCTCACATTCCCTGTCAATAGACTACATTTCACTTCTTTTCAGATGGCCACGGTACGTTAGTACTTAGGCTTGAAGTCTACGTGGGATGTCTTAGATAAAAAAAATACATGACCCATTCCTAATGAAATTATCTATAAAATGGTAAGAGAACTATAAAAATCGGATTAAAAACAAAAAAGTTATAATGGATCTAACTTAGCAAAAATCCAGGGTGCCAGTATTTTTTGTCCGGGAGTTTAGAACCAAAATGGGTAAAACCAATTTTGCCTGGGCAGTTTTTAGGGGGATGGGTGACTAATTTTCCAACAGAGGGCTAATCTCCCCTAGCCTTCCCCTAGCTACGCCAATGGGAGGGCAGGGGTGCAATAGACCCCGTACAATCATAAATAAAATAAATTACCTGCTGAAGCTGCCTCCTGATCACTACCAGTGGCTATCTTCGCGAGTCCTTTTATAAAAGTCTGTACAGTGTCACTCGCTGTTGCTTCCCGATCTATCGTCAGCACTGGTTCTGATGCGCTAGTGTCGACTGTTTTAAATTTTTCCTGTAATTTGTGAATCACTTCCCGATCTACGGCTTTTTTTTTGCAAGCCTGTTTGCAGAAGAAAAAGGGTGTTAAACTGGTATTGGCATTATTATTTTACCGGTAACTGACGAATATTTTGTGGTTAAAATTTCAAACTGCCATGTTCTAACCAATCAAAATGCTAATGGTAAATGGAATGGAACAATTTGAAAAACGCTTTGGGTACAAATGTTTTAGCACAAAACTAAGAAGGCAAGTATAAAATGGCGGATCCAATATGCAGGAGCATATTGGATCCGCCATCCATAAGGTCATTTGGTCAATGATCCACCAAATAATTTATTTTTTAAAATCAATTTTTTCTTTCAAAAAAGTGTGTCGAAATACATGATATCCATATTTTTTAGTTTCTTCATTCTTTATAGGAAGGGAGCAATCGCCGATTAAATTTAGATTTTTTGACTTTTTGCCCTCGACATCGGTACATTTAAATCACTCCGTATTTTTTTAAAATTTTTTCCCAATTTTTCACCACTACCTATAAAGGGATAATCACACTTTAAAATGAATACCGAATGGGTCATCCAGGAGCGTATTTCAGAGGTAAAAACAGAATTTTCTTGATTTTTCCGACAAATCCTATTTTTAACCGACATTATTCCACACTATTTTCCTTATTTAGTGATTCTTTTTGGGTTTATTTTGTCCGTCAATTACCTAAGAATACCTCCCACTAATTTAAATCGCTTATTGTTTCGTTAAAGTTATAAATAAATAGGTTTATTTGCATCGGGGACATGCAAAATTTTAAAATTTTTGAATTTTCAAATTTTCGAAGATAGCCATGAAAACAAAGAATTGCAGTTTATTTACTCGAAATTATTAAGATATGAAGTGTCAAAATTTCGCAAAAATATCAGTTTTTGTTGCAAAATTTAAATGTTCCTGGACCGATTTCAGCTACATGAATAAGTTTTTAGGACCCTTCTACTTTATGTGTAGGAATATTTTATTAAGAAGGTTACGCATTAAATGCCATTTTTATTGATTTTTCGATGACCCCACAACACGGGAATTCGCCATAATGTATTCATTATGAGTCATAAAAACATTTTTGACGACAGCCTATGAGATCTCGTTTTACAAGTTTCGAAATTCGCGCGAAAATTTGCAGTAGAAAATCCTGTTTTTTGTTAATAAAGACCAAAATAAATGGATAACAGCAACCGCCATAAACATTTAATTTATGTAGAGAATATACAAAAACCATTTCAGATTTATTTGGATTATATGCATATAATTCCCGATTGCATAATTTATCAAAATTGGTATAATGGTGCATGTTTTGAGCTTATATTATATAAAAATCTTTCAGTTTGCCTTACATACTTTTGATTATATAACGATTTATGGTTTTACAATTATTTTGTAATCAATTTATTCTTTTATTTATTTTTTTTTACCTACCGCTGTATCTAGAGATATATCTCGAGACATATCCGCACTTCGCGAATCTGTTTTCTTCTCCTTCCCATCCATTCTTGAATTCGATTCCAGTTTTCTTAATCTCGCTGCCAGCTCCGTCGATTTTATTTCAACTTCTCGCATTTTCCCGTTTGCTGATCTAAAATACAGTGGGTTTTTTACTAAGTAATATAAAATATTAGAGGAACAGGAAAGCCAGTTTTAGAGATAAAAGGTCACATAAACGATAAACGCATTTTTAATAAGTAATGTAACAGAACGCAGAACACAGCGAGTTTGCCACAGAATTAGCGAATTTTTTTTAATTACCTTCATAAATAAGAAAGTTATGGGTTCTCAAAGTGTAAGAGTCCGGGACGCACCCATTGGCGTATAGATTAAAATGGACTAATATTGCTTGAACCAAAAATGCCTCCTCCGACCGCGCGCAGTGCCACAGGAACGCATGCGCAGTTGAAAGGTTATAGGACTGGTCTTAATATTTGTGTGTACATGTTTATGGAAGTTTTAGTAAATTTTTAGCTTAATCCAATGTGTATGTAGAAATACTTATTTTATTCGGTTGAAAAGTTAAAGACTAAAAAATATTTTACATAGAGATATAGATGTTAGCCACATAAATTAAAACAGTCTATGGATCCGGCAATCGCAAAGCGAAATAAAGATTGCTTGCAAATTTCCACCAGAGAAAAGTGCGAAACACCGCCAAGGACCCTTTTACGGTATCAATAAAGTAAATATGTTTACGCGAAATACTGCGTACAGATTTTGTCACCACACCAACATGAGATGTATTGCATTCGATGCGCCTTCCAGGATGATACTGACTGACACAAACAAATAGCAGCTAGAGAGACGTTAAGACCAGACTGGCGCTATTGTCAGATTAAATTTTAAGAAATCCTTAAATTTACCTGTCCTTTCCCCCTATTTGTAGTTTTAGGTTTTGTTATTTGAGGATTGAGAACATAATAAAAGCCTGAAATCGGGTACAGGTCGCAAAAATAAATTAAATCGATGTAAATTGTCGGAGGTTGTAGGGGATCCGGAGCTTCAGAACTCTACTGAAACTGGCGAGGATCAGAAAATGGCAAGTAATTCTTTCGAATTTCTTAGGTCGAAAAATGCCATTTGCGGACCCGTCTTTGGTACGTAATAACTCGAAAACAAAACGTCGGATCGGAAAACGCATTCATAAGTGAAACTATAAAATCTGCGATCCTTTCTTTTCGCAATACTTTTACCTAAACGGCTGGAAAATTGATTTATTTGGGAAAAAACTGGAAATTTCCATTGTTGACCCAAGTTTTTCACGGTTTTTTAATTTTTGTGGGGTCAAAATGGTTCAAATTAAAATCCCATATCCGATTAAACTTCGATTCTTTAATTTTTTTGCCCTCGACATCGGTACTTTTGAATCACTCTGTATTTTTTCCTTTAAAATGAATACCGAATGACTCATCCAGGAGCGTATTTAAGGGGTAAAAACCGAATTTTCTTGATTTTTCCGACAAATCCTATTTTTAACCGACATTATTCCACACTATTTTCCTTGTTTAGTGATTCTTTTGGGGTGTATTTTATCCGTTAATTATCTAAGAATACCTCCCACTAAAATCGCTTATTTTTTGGTTAAAGTTATAAATAAATATGTTTATTTGCATCGAGACATGCAAAATTTGAAAAATTTTGAAGATTGAACAATAGCAGTTTATTTAGGTACTCGAAATTATTAAGATATGATACGTCAAAATTTCGCAAAAATGGCAGTTTTTGTTGCAAGATTAGAAGGTTCCTGGACCGCTTTCGGCTTGAAATATACATATGAATAAGATTTTAGGAACCTTCTACTTTAAGTGTAGGGATGTTTCATTGGATGAGTTACTCATTAAATGCTATTTTAATTGAGTTTTCGATGACCCTACACACTGGAATTCGCCATGTACTCATTATGAGTCATAAATTCACTTTTGATAACAGCCAATGGGATCACGTTTCACAAGTTTTGCTCCGCAAAAATTCATCTTTTTTTCGCAACATTCCTAGTAGGCTCACTATCAAAACCCCTGAACTTGGCATGTGTCCTGTAAGTAGGTACAGAGATATACACCTTAAAATTATAAACGATTACCAAAATAGAATCAAAATTTGGCTGATAAGATTACATCCATACCCCTGCAAAAAGCTTATTACTAATTGAGATGTTAGGGATTAAACGGATTAAAAACGCTTTTACGCGCTCGGTTTTGTCAGATTTGGCACCATATATTAGTGTGTTAAAAAAAGCTGTCATTTACCCTTCTTCGGAGGAATGAGAGTAGGATATAGTAACGGTGATTTCCGACGGCGTGCGTGATTCAGACCACCGGGAATCACGGAGTATGGAAGGTTTGTGCAAATCAATAGGTACCGGGGGTGAAGGTAATTCTGGTATCTGTTCTCTGCTTAGTGATTTCAGCTTATAGACGGTCACCTTAAAAAAGAAACGTTTATGAATAATGGATATCAATTAGTTTCAACTAGGAGTCCTGAACAAACAACGTCTTTTATTACCTCAGAGTCCATATCCCCAATGGCAGAAACTTTTTTAACATCACCGGAAATGATTGTAGGTGGGATTGTAGATTTTTCGATAGGTGACTTGATAGCTTCACCTGTAGGCAAGGTTGCGCGTTTGGGCGTTGGTGAATATGTAGGCTTCTCCACCGGTGGGCCTGTAGGTTTCTCCACCGGTGGGGCTTTAGGTTTCTCCATAGGTGGGGCTTTAGGTTTCTCCATAGATCGGCCTTCAGGTTTCTCCATAGGTGGGCGTTTAGGTTTCTCCATAGGTGGGTATGAAGCTTTTCTCTTTGGTAGGCTAGCAGGTTTCTCTGTAGGTTGACTGGTAGGTTTCTCCATAGGTGGGGTTGACGCTTTTGTCTTCGGTAGGCTAGCAAGTTTCTCTGTAGGCTGGCTTGTAGATTTCTCCCTAGATGAGCCTACTATTTTCTCGATATGTGGGGTGCCAAGCTGGTCCAAAGGTATCATTGTACTTTCCTCTGAACCTAAGGCCGTCTGTGTAAATATAAATGGACTTGTAGATGCCTCAATAGTGGTGGGTTTCTCCACAGCTGGGCTAGCAGTTTCATCCGTACGCAAAGTCGTGCGTGTAGGTGTAAATGGACTTTTAGGTGTCTCGCTAGGTAAGCTTGCAAGTTTCTCCCTAGTCGGACTTATAGATCTCTCCACAGATGATGGAAGCTCAGGTTTCACCGCAGATGGGGTTCTAGGTTTATCCACAGGCGGAGTACTTCTACGTTGACTACTACTACGAGATGAGGGTCTTTTGCCTAATTTAAAAGCAAGTCTTTTGTTATTCTGCCTCGGGAAAATTCCGTTGCTGTCTTCCTCCATTTTTTCCGGTGATATGCCTAACTCTTCGGCTGCTAATTTCAGATAGTCGGCATTACACTGAATCTGAAACATAAATAATTTTTTAAAAATTTTGAAAAACTTTTGGAACCATCGTGAGAAATATTTTTTTGTCGAAAAACTTTTTCTCTAAAACCAATGGTTCAGCAATTATAAAAAAATCAGCAATTAAATTGTTTATAACAATATTTTCATGGAATTTTGGTAATAGGGAGATGGGGGACATATTTAAACATCTTGGACTCGCAGTTGACGCTCAATGCTTCCGTAATTTAACATCAAACCAATCTTTTCTAATATGCTACCGCTGGCGCGCTATGTTCTCATCCAACAGATCCGGCAGTAGAGGTGTGTTTCGCGAACGATTCGGCTAAAACGAACGAATCACTTCACTGAATCAAAAGAATTAATCCATCATTTCAAAAAGATTTGCTTCTTTTTTGATTCACCAATATAGAAACGATACAATGAATTGTTGCTTCGAAGTGGCATTTCGTTCACGTTCACGACCCGATTCTTTAGTAATTTATCATTTCAGGAACCATCGGCTAATTCACTTTTCACTTGTTCGATTCGATTCAACTCAAAGTGGTGCAATTTACAAAAAATGGGCAAAAAATCAAAATTATCTTATGCAGCTGAAATTTTGCACATGGGCTAAAAATTGCATTTAGAAAAATTTTTTCTAATAACTTTTTTCGATATTTTGAGAAATATCCCCACTTTTGAACTTTTTTTGGAAAAAATAAAAATTTGGCAGATAATACGAATCACGTGACTACTATTTTTTTTTTGTTAATTTTCATCTCGATCGAAGCAGAAATTGATGCCAAAGTCAAATTTCGAATAAAGCTATTAATAAAAAAAATCCCATATGATGCGGACTTTACTGGTTACACTGTATATGAATCTCCCAAGAACAGTTTATACAAACAGTACAAACTGGTCAGGGTTCATAAAATAACGGCGAGGCCAACGATATGCAATTATTGTAGCACGTAGAGGGGTTTCCGTAATTTTAAATAAATTATATGATAAAATGTATAGAAATTTGGAAAAATTACGAATAAATGGGAAAATATGACAATATTAAAAAAAAACGCTTTTTTGAAGAAGTAGTTTACTACAGAGCAGCACGCAGACATAAGGAAACAAACCCGACCAAACACAAAAACGGTTCGTTGATGTTAGTTCCGGATCCTTTCCTGTCTCTTTTTATTAACATATTCGACGCTAGTAGAGTTCACAATTTAGTTTGTGAAAAACTATGTTTTCGGAAAATGTAATTTTCAAAGATTCTTGTTTGACAAGAAAAATATTTTCGGGGATAATACCACGAGAGCTTAAAAATTACCGATAATTTTTCACGATTGCGTGTTTTCTATAATTTCACGAGTCCGCAGGACGAGTGAAATTTGCAAAGAAAACACGTAAGAGTGAAAAATTGTCAGTAATTTTAAAGTGGTATTTAGGGGATTATTTCACGAATGAAAACACAAACCTTACTTTTAAATTAAACTAAAATTATGACAACCAAGAAAATGACAGGAAAAAAGTATCGGTTTTATTTTTTTTAATTGACGTAACGTCAAAAAAAAATTATCGCTGTAATTTTAAAAAACTTTACTCATCTTACGGGACTTTTAACACATGAGTGAAATAATCGAAAAAATTTTGTAGGTCCGTTTCCGAATAAGCATCTTTCAATAAAGCTGTTTTTCGACAAGATTTACTTAATTTAAAATCGAGAATATGTTTTTTGAAACAAAACAGTACACGCGAGAGGACCAATAATTGTTTGATTAAAAGTAAAATATTCTAGCATTTTTGCATTTATGTCTTTTGCTCATTTGGAGGGGTATACTTGTTTAAGTACAGTCATGGAAATAAAATTTCGTACACTAGGGTTAAGATTTTATGTCAATTTTGAATATTTTGGTAAACTGTGCTTTTTACCTTTATCTCACCTTTATACCTTGGGTTTGTTATTTCAGTAATAAAAGAAAAAGGCTACGTTATAATATAAAAATATTTATTCAAAGAAGGCGCACATACTTCAAAATGAAATATAATACAGGTTATTAAAATATTTAAAAAAAAAACACTGGTTTAATATTTTAAAGCGGAACCATTTTTTTCCACTAATAAGTTTAAACGTCTGGGCATTGATGCCAGTGGCGCAGCCACGGGGGGGGGGGGTGTTGGGGTTAGACCCCCCCCCCCCAAGGCCTAAAGATTACCCTACCCATTTCCCAAATTAACGAAAATAAAGCAATATTTGTCAAAAAATTTTGTCAACACCCCCCCCCCCAGAGCCTTTGTCAAAATTTTTTGTCAACCCCCCCCCCCCCCCGAGCGTATTCCTGGCTGCGCCACTGATTGATGCTACCAGCATTTGGGCGTGATGAAAATTGTAGTTATTCCAGATTTCCTCAATTTTATTCCACAAATCGTCACTGTTTTGAGGATGGAAATCATTGCTCTTGTTAATTTCTTTCACGATATATCCCCAAACGTTTTCCATTGGATTGATATCAGGGCTTCTTGAGGGCCAAGGTAACAACGTACTAATGTTATTTTCCAATAGCCAGTCAGAAACTCTCCTTGCTGTATGGACGGGGCAGTTGTCATGCTGGTATATAAAATTTCTTTGTTGAAATATATTGTTTACTGATGGCAACATAACATTTTGGAGGATGTGTATATAAGCTTGAGTATTAAATGTTTCTCGAATACGGTGGCATATTCCTAGCCCTCTGGAAGACATATACCCCCATACATTAACAGAAAATCTTCCACTTTTTTTAACATGTTGGGTATATCTTTCTTCGTACCGTGTATTTGGCGGTCTATATACTCTAATCTGCCCGCTATAAGATTGAAAAATCTTCTCATCGGTAAATACCACATTATCCCAAAAATCCATACCTTGCGGTAAATATTCCAGTGCAAACCCCATTCTATGCTCTTTATTCATATTTGTCACAAATGGCTTTCTAGCAGCTACCCTATTTCTCAATTCTGAATTTTTCCTTATACGATTTCTTGCCGTTCTTACTGTCCCAGGAAAATTAGTTTGGTTGTGTGCTTCAACAGCTGTCTGAAATGGATTGTTTCGCAAAAAATCTATAAGATCATTATCTTGATTTTCGTTTGAAATTTTTCTTCTGCCACTTCCAGCCCTTCTATCCAATGATCCTGTATTTTCCCATTTAGTTTGAAGGCTTTGTATAGTGGTTCTTGGTTTCCCAACTTGCTCAGCTATTCTTCCTAGAGAAACACCTTCTTCGAATAAAGTAATTAATCTCGCCTTCTCGAGTTCATTCATATTCACAAAATTTTTTGAAATTCAATATAATTTTCAAATCTGATGACACCTATAAATATTTGTCAAAAAGTGAAATGTATTTCCAGGTAATCTAGGTATGTACACAAAAACCGACATCACATTGGGAAAAAATAAGTGTACGAAATTTTATTTCCGTCACTGTACAACTTTTCAAAAACCAATTTTTCAATTTTTTTTAAAGCACTTTTCAAAAATACGTTTTTCATTTTCGAAAAACACTTGTCGAACATTAATTTTTGAAAAAAGTAATTTACGAGAAAGTAACGTACCAAACGTTCGATGATAATCGTTCGGTCGCGCTCCCCATGCGCCCCCTCCTTAATCCGCGCCTGTTTTATTGGGCGGGGCTAACTCAAAGGCAAAGCTATATTAGACAAGCTGTTAATAAATACATCTGTTCTCCGCCACGTAATCTAAACGTCTCATACTCACTTCTTTCGATTCGAATCCCAAATTCGACCCCGTTCTAGATCTGAAAGGCATCTCTCTGTCGGAAACCTTCCCCGATGGATTGATAAAAGTCTTGTAAAAATTGACGTCTATTTCTGATAATTTGTGAGCGTCCTGCTCACCCAGCCCGCCAGGATCGTGCGTGTTGGGATTGTCGTAGATGTTGTACGATTTGTAGATCATAAATTTCCGTCGAGTTTCTTCGTCGAGGTCCTCGGGACTTACCGGAACTTCACCCAACTCCTCGGCCAAGCCTGAAATGAAATACGTAAAAAGTGCGAGGTGGGCCAGTGTTGCCAATTACTAAAAAAAATTTTGACACTACAGAATATATTTGCGTAGTTGAAATGGTCTCTGAGCTTATTTAACGGATCCGTATCAGTACTGTTACTATAAATATGTCTTGGTCTGGCAAAATCTGGATTTTTTTCTTATTACACTGTAAAAGTTTTCCCTAACACAAATATATCTGTCTTGTCATTTAAAGTCTGTAGCACGTTTTGCACGTCATCTGAGCAGAGGTTTTAATGACAGTCATTTATGATTTTTTTATTTTAGGTATTAGTGATTGTTTTTTGATTACCTGGTAATAGAGGTGAGAATAAAATATACTAGTTTTCTGGATTTTACTCGAAATGAGGGTAATGACTTATTGCACTACTCACCTAAATTTCTGACTACATCATCCCTGAGCTTCATGAAAAACTTGGAATCTTTTTTTGCCCTGATGCGACCAGAGGGTGACGAGCTTAAAGAAGTGTGAGATTCTAAAGAAAACAGGTTATTGTTATTTTTAATTAGCATCTCGACTGGCTAATTAAAGATAAGTAAAGATACTAATAACGTAAGATAAAAAAGTCCTCAAAACTGTCAAGTTCTGAAGTTTATCATTCAGATTCACTAAGAAAGTTTAAGATTTAGTACTAGTTTAAATTAAGATCTTATAGTTGATCAGTTATGTTTTGGCAGGTCTTTTTCCTATCATGGTTAATAAGTCGACATTAAAAACGTATGAATTATTCTGATATTTCAGAGTTTTGCTTGGTTTCCAAATGATTTTCACCTTGGAACGAGTTGCTTGAAGGTATTGCCCTTTTCTTTATAAATTTGCGAAAAAGCTTAGAAATAAATACATAGTATAAAACTTAGTTGTCTTATTCTTACAGTTGTCAGTTTAGAACTTCTGGTTGTCAAATTAGACCAGACTAGCGTTGGAGAATCTGCCTGTTTATTTTTAAGAAAAATACATTATTGTCATTGCATAATACAGAATTTAAAAAAAAAAAACACATAGAACAAAGAACCTAAAAATTATCAGCCAGATTCTCCAACGCTAGTCCGGTCTAATTTGACAACCAAAAGTTTTAAACTGACAAGTTTAAGAATAAGACAACTAAGTTTTATACTATGATTTTATTTCTGAGCATTTTTGCAAATTTATAAAGAAAAGGGCAATTTTAGTACGTACTTTCGACAATAATAAAACTAAATCCAAGATGAAAATCATTTAGAAACGAAGCAAATCGCTGAAATATCAGAATAATTCGTAAGTTTTTAATGAAGACTTATTACCAATGATAGGACAAAAACCTGCCAAAACAACTGATCAACTATAAGATATTAATTTAAATCAGTACTAAATCTTAAACCTTCTTAATGAATCTGAACGTAAAAATTTAAACTAAATGAGAGACCTGTCCACCTTCTCCTGCCAAACATGTTCTGATTCTTCTTTTTACAGCATGAAAAACATTGGTGAGCACTTGGGGGGAGTTGTTAATCTCCTGAAATGTATTTGTAATTCTGGCCCGTAGGTCTTCTAAATTCTCACAAGGGGCTTTGAAAACCGAGTTTTTAATGTGTGGCCATAAAAAAAGTCGCACACAGTGGCGTAGATACGGGGGGGGGGGGGGACAACTTTTAAACTAGGTAATAAGAGAAATAAAGGTACTTACATTTTAATTTTTTTTTTCTTCTCGTTTAAAAATGAATTAAGATACGGACCTCGGGTTTGCGGTAAAATGTTCATTTTTTGAAGACCTTTAAAATGAGGTACCACACGGCATCAGGTTGCAATTAAAATTTTTAACCTCAACTCCCTAGCGTCACCCCTCAAGGGGATTGAAAGAGTTAAATTACATAAAAAAGTAGATTTGTTAATCAATGAGATACACCTAAACTTGAATGTCTATCTCAATGACTTGTCTATCTTTACTAATAACAGTAATAACAAAGATATTTGCCCATACTAAGACTTTTGGGACATCCTTTTTCTTTTGCATATTATTATTAAAGAGGGAAATATCGAATCCGATACCATACGATCGTAAAAAAATAGAATCCAAGGGTTGCCTGTTGCCTGATTGCCAAGTTGCCAGATTGTGGCACTTGACACTTCCGGCGTTGCCACTCGCAGTTCTATTTACGGCAAAATAAAACTTTTTTTAACAAAAGCGGGACGCCTGTAAAATCGGGAATGGCCATTTAAAACCGGGACTGTCCCGCCAAAATCTGGTGATGGTCACCCACTACACTTGTAGTGGGTCTTTTTTTGAAATCTTGCTATAATTTGGATTTCCTCATGAACCGATTTGTACGAACCTCGTTTAGTAGCCTAAATGACAAAATAGTTGGACCCCCCCCCCCCCAAACAAAATCGTATCTACGCCACTGGTCGCACAGCATGAGATTCCAGGACCGTGGGGTGGCCACCTAACTGGCATATTACGACTAATGATTCGGTCTTCGAAAAATTCTTCCAAAAAATTTAAATTATCAAGGGTTAGGTGAATTGGTGCGACCTCCTGCTGGAAGTAGCATGTCGCATCTCTTCATCATCTAATTCGTTTACAAAATTTTCAAAAATTTTATTACCATACTGCGACGAGTAGAGAGTCCCTTCAAAAAAAAATCGGTCCAATTTACCTTCTTCTCGATATGGCCGCCCACAAGCCAACTTTCTTTTTTATAAAGAAATGTGGATTTTCAGAACTCCACATTCTCATTTGTTGAGAATTTACATAACCAGAGAGGTAAAACCATGCCTCGTCAGTAAAAAGGGGTTTTCAAATACATTTTCATTATTATGCAAATTACTCATCAACCACTCTGAAAATTGCATTCGCTGCGGTTTGTCGTTTGGTAACAATTCTTGGACTGAGCTTAGACGATAAGGGTGCATATGCAGGTCACATTTCAGGATTGTATTGCAGGTTCCGTAGGATATACATATTTAATTGCTGGCTTAAACGCCGAATAGGGGTTTGTGGGTGTTCATTAACAATTGGCCTCAATTCTTTTACTTTTTGTGCAGTGCGAACTTTGGGTCTCCCACTGCCTTCCTTTCTATTCACACTTAATGTTTCTCTAAACAAAGCCACAGATCTAGTCAAAACTTGGCGAAACTGGTCGAAATGTATGAGTATGTGTGAAAATTCTGTTTGAAAATCCTGAATGGCGTCCCGTGTTGAATAAACTCACTGGCCATCAACCCGTCTACCATTTCTAAAATAACTTTCGATCATAAAAGCTTTTTTTTGAAAATAAAAACTATGTTACCTTTTAAGAGCAATAGTTCAAAACATGCTTGATTGATTCTATGGCATACTTTGAGGACGTTTTTTTTTGATCTTACGTTATGTGTTTATCATAAGTTAAACGTTGCCAAACGTGTATATTTTTCTTTGTCCACACTAGAAGGCCATTGGATGTTTAGTAAATGAGTTGTTGAGAAAAAAAAAAGAAAATACTAGTAACGGTACCTGAATATGCTCTTAATTATTGTATTTAGCTACTTATAATAATTCTATCAATTTGACAAAATAGCATACAAAAAACAATTAAAGCTATCTTATCAGAAAAATACTCTACCTGGTCCGAATTTATCGAAGAGACCTATTTCTTGTTCCGCTTTCTCAAGGGTAAGAATAGTAGTAGAACTCTCCCTCTCCAATCCTGACTCCACTGCAATAAAAGTTACATTTTGTGTTCCCTCCAAAAGGTTTTTAGTTTCTCCTTTGGGTGTTATGAAGAAGTAGAGGACTTGCTTCACGGCCATTTTTTGAGTAATGCTGATCAGTGGTAGTACTTTGACTGTGAGTTTTTTCATCTGAAATAGAGTTTAGAAACTTAGAACATTATTTTGCTATACTATACCTAACAGACTTTTACTGTCAAGCCAGATAAAAACAAGATAGAGAGAATAATATCTCGTACGGATTTCATTCATAAATACGATTTGCTTTCGATGGCCTCCAAACCGTCGCGACGTCGAAATAAGCTGCCATGGGCGTGCGATGCAGATTTTGGGCTATTATAAAGCACAGTGAGAGTGAGTATTGAGACGCGCCGCAGAAAACTCTCTCTGCTTGCCGTGTTGCTACCGCACTGGCTAATGTCGGGATGTATTGTGAGAATCACACGCTCCAATCTCGGGATGTTGCCGTTTGAAGGCCATCGCGTTGTCGAGCTGGCGGGAAGAGAGATACTATTCTCTCTGTCTTATTTATCTCTGGTCAAGCTATACTATAACGTGCTATAGGAATGTGCGGCAGTGGCGGAGCAATAGTCTATTGGCGATGGGGAATGTCATAGTGGGAAATGTTTTCGTTTCGTCTTGGTCTTCATACTTGTGTTATTTAGCATCTTTATCAATTGTCGTCTAGTGAGCCCCTTTTGTCCACTAAAAATTAGCTGTTTGCTTTGGTAACAATACTGTTTGGCCTAATTTGAGACACCAATATTAGTCACTCTTTTAAAAATCGCACGCCTAAAAATCTTCATGATTTTCAATTGGTTGGAACATATCGGGATTTAAAAAAAGGTTTCTTCCTAATTATGTTATTTATGTATTTTAATAAGTTGCTTGTTTCTGTCGCATTGCAAATTCATTATCTCCGGCTCTAATCATCTGATTGATACCGTTGTCTCACCGTTGTATTTATTGTTGCATTAGCTTTCCAATTGCATGCTACAAAGAATTTTGTATCTTTATTTTAATGAACATTAATAACAAATTAATTGTTTAAATTTTTTTTCATGATCGCCCCCGCAGCGTATAAAATTGCAAAAAATATCATTATACGGGTTGTATTTTACTCTAATAATCCATCAAAAAATAAAAGTGGAGTCTCTATTAGGTCGAAAGATATTTATTCCGAACGCTATGAGCTACGCGCTGTTCGCCGCATGTCCCGCACGATGTACAGTTTCAGCAGTCTTGCTTGCACTCGTTGTTTGATTCTAAACATACATGAATACTTGCAGGCGCGGCCCGTGAGTTTTTTTACAGGTGGGTAAAATTTTGTGGGCAACAAGCAAAATACACTTTTTTAATTAAGAAAGGTTTTTTAATAATGTGCCTCGTTTTGCCAAGAAATTATTTACCTACAAATAAACACCGCAAAAAACATAAAATAGGTACTGTAGTTACTGCAGTACCTATGAAACAGTAACAAGAAACCTTAGATTACCAAAACTTACAAAGCATTTACTACATTCTCTACATGAATAATAATTAGGTACCAGAACCAAATGGATTTCTGGTGCAATTAATAATAATAATAATAATAATAAAGTTTATTTAAAGTAATTACAATTTAAACATGATTTCACATATATATATATTATAAATAAACTTGTTAAAACCCCCGAAGACGTGCTTGTTGGGGGATTTAACAAGTTTATCTCAAACAGAAATTATTTACGATAGAAACACTAGTTATTGCATAATAGAAATGTAGGTACATGAATGTTTCCTTTTAACGTGATCTCTCAAGTTAGAGGGTTTACAGAAATCCAATTTACATTATCCACAATGAGCCATTTTAGATTCTTATCCTCAACACTTCTTGTGGATTACCGACTCTCTAACAGAACAGTACTACCACATACACAAATGAAAGTATTTTGCAAATAACACAAAACACCAAAGCAAAACTAAACAGTATTTTTGGTACCTCTTTACTAAAGTTTTTGAACAATTTAAAATAAAAATTCTGTTATGTGGGCAATTAATTTTGACACCTCGACATTGACAAGAAAAAAGGGTATTTTTCGCGAGATCCCGTTGACACACCGTGAACGGCCGGGAACTAAAAGTCACGTGATATCTGCATTGATATATTAAGTGACATAAACGTGACACGCTGTTCAAGGTAGATCAACGGGATCTCGCGAAAATACACTCGAAGGAAAACAACCTAGAGCGCATGCCCGCAGTTTTAAATCGATAGACGGTTCGGATGCTGCAGCTGCGTTGCCAACTTGTTGTCAAAGTCATAGGTAGTAGATTTTAATGTTTGATAGGCACAGTTACAATTATTAATATTATTATTAGTAATTACCTAAATATCTTAAAATAAAATTAGGTTAAATGTATCGCCAACCGCGAATATTGTTTTAATAATAAATTGCTCACATTTAAATTAATGAGTCAGAATTTGCGACAACCCTTCACCTGGCGCTACGGCGTTGAAAACCACGCGCGCCCCGAAAGCGATATTATTGGTGGGCCGTCGACAAATTGTGTCTGTTTTTAACTTCCTCAAGCGCCTATGTTTGTTTCTCTCTTAGCTTTAATGCATTTTATGTAGTCCATATACACATATGAGGTCAATTTAAAATACGGCGAGTCTGGAGCAAGCTTGGCTTGATCACCGTTGTATATGGTGGCTTGATTCTTTCTTGGGGAGTTTTCGATTGGAACTTGCACTTTTTTGAAAGAAGAGATTATTTTTCGAACTCGTACGATTTGCAAAAGAATGACTCATATATGACAATAAGCATACCTTGTTTATCCGCGATGTAATACAAGCGCCTGGTAGATGCTCCTCCTTCAGATCTTTCCTGCACTTGTGGCATAAGTTTTTCTCTTGCGTAGGAACCACTTCAAGAATGGGCAAATTTTCTACTTTACATTTGTCACATGTTAAATGTTTCGGTGGTATTTCGTACGTCTGTAGCTTGGTATGTTGCAGTGGTTTTTGCGGCGGCATTAGCGATTCAACCACTGCATGACAGACTGACAAAACCTTTTTCACCTTTGGAGGGGTTTGAATGCTTTTATGCGCCCTAAGAAAAAAAAAACAAAAATGTATTTTATTTTTATGACGTTTATTAACAGCAGTATTCAGGTCTTATTACGAAAATCAATGTCTTTACAGTATATACAGGGTGTGGCCGTACCTTAGATCGATTTAACCTAACTTATCTCAGTACAAAAGTTGGTAATAAGTGATAATGGAGTTAAAGTTAAAATTTTATTTTACATTTTTATCGATATGTTTTAAAAGATATTAACAAAATTCATAAAATTTGGTTAGTACGGTTTTTGCATAGACATTACTACAGCATTGTAAACATGGGTTATTCCAGGGACGTCTCTAACCTAGTTGGAAATAAAATTAGAATCCGACTTGAAAATAAAATACAAATATTTATTTACCCATACTGGGTAATTTGAAAATGCGAAATACGAAAAGACTTCGGTTAAAGTAATATAACTAACAGGGTGTCCGAAAAGTCTTCGTATGGGCAAATATCTTTGCTATTAATAAAGATAGAGACACCAAATTTTAGTTGTATCTTATTGGTTAATAAATCTACTTCTTCGTGTAATTTAGCTTTTTCAACCCCCTTGCGGGGTGGCGCTAGGATGTCAAAAATTTTAAATGCTACCCTATGCCGCGTGGTCCCTTATTTTAAAGGTCTTCAAAAAAGAAACATTTTACCGCATGGTCCATATCTTAATTCGTTTTTAAATGGCAAGCCTATAAAAATTAAAAAATAAACAGCTAAAAATTGCACTCATTGCATTTTGAAGACTTACGTATTGACTTATTATTATTTCTTATTTTTATTTCCTAATTATTTAAAGTAAAATGAAATTTTAACTTTAACACCCTGAATCTCTCTTATTATCAACTTGTGATCTAAATTTAGCTAGGGAAGCCACTGCTAATGCTAATGTATGGCCCATTCGTTACCAAACACCCTGTACATGTAAAAAGACAAACAATTCATTAAAGAATTCAAAAATTTTCTCGCAGTTTCCTTGTCGCCATAATTCGACAGACGTTTAGAGTTTTTACGAGGTGCGGTTTAAAAGGAAAAGTATTATAGAAAATAGTAGTTTACTTTTTTTAATAAAGTTATTGATTATTTATATCAAATAATGTCTACTCTTAAGGAGTTCGTCTCTAGAAAATATCTTTTACCTTTCACACTGACACTCAGTTGCAACATCTTTTTTTTCGAATTCAACCTGCACTTCTTTGGCCTTAAGGTTGGGTCCATCTGTGTTGCATGCGCAAGATGTAAGTTCTTTACCTGCAGTTTTACCTAGAAGAAAAATTTGTTCACCAAGTTGTTATGGCCTTAAAGTTTTGCCTATGTCTGCTTCCATTTAGGTGATTGACCAAGAAATATTTATGTTAAATTAATTAAATCAGTCGTGGTTGATACCGAGCCGTCACCGAACCTATACATACTGAGTCACAAGTACATTTTATTGTAGTATTAATTAAATCCTGACATTCACGATTTTTTATTGGTGGTTATTTCGATTTTCATAGTACTTTTTTTCGGCCTTAAACGCACTTTGGCAAGTAGTACATTCGTCGAAATGTATCCTCCACAATTAATATCTACTAAAAATCTGTTGAGGATTTTTCCCTAGCAAAACTTAAACAAAACCATTAAAAAATGACGCTGGCAGAGCGGCACGTAGCCGCAAATTGCCGGTCACACACGAATGCGCTAGTCAACCACTTGAAGAACGTCGACGTATTATATGGGGACAGGACGGAGCGCCTCTCCATAATATAATTGAGACTCGCAATTTTTTTAAACCATCAGTATAACGAATGGATCGGTAGATATGGAACGTTACATTGGCCTGCAAATAGCCCAGACCTCACACCTTTAGATACATTTCTTTGGGGTCATTTGTAAAATGTTGTTTACAGCAATCATAATGAAAATATTGAAGAAATTCAAAGAAAGGTAAGAAATCTGAACGAAAATGATGCTCAAAGTATTATAAACACACTTCAGAGGCAGAGAAGAATGTATGAAAAATGCGAAGAATTAAATGGCGGACATGAAGAAAATTTCTTTTGATATTTATTCGCCAATGTTAACATTTATCTGTTTATGTTATAATTAATTTGTTATTGTTTATAATCACTGGTTATTGCTTTCAGATATTAGTAACTAATAAAAATCAACATTTATTGTTTAATGGAATAACTCATTTTGCATAAAAATAAAATTATAAATTCACGGTAACTAAAGTATTATTGTCAAGCTTGACATTAACTTTGATTTACCTACGAAGAAAATTTAAAAAGGTAGCAGGTATTTCGTTCGCAACCTGGATAGTTACGTTTAAAGTATATTGCGAAATAATTTTTAATCTGAAATATTTCAAAAACTGCTTGCCAAAGAGCAGGCGCAAACGGTCGCTCTTTGACAAAACATAGCCAACTTCATTTTTTAAATGTATTAGATTTGAATAAGTTTTTTTTTCTATCTCTCTATAAAAAATTATAAAACACCTCAGTTTTACTCTGGATTATTAAGATTTTAGAAATCATAAAATGCAGATTTAGAGAAAGAGACCATTATTTCTTAAAATTTGTTAATGTCGTTTTGACTTACTCTGTATACCCGCACCGTGATCTCCGGTCTTCTTATGTCTAGGCGTACTAAGGCTGCTTTCTGTACTTTCAGAAATTGTTTGTAATTTTGCTTGCAGCTCCTCCAAACTGCTGTTTACTTCTATCTGGCCAGCTTCAGGACTGTTTCGAAATTTGTCCAAGATAAGTTCTTCAGATAAATCGTCTTCTGTAAACAAATGCAGGATGAACTCGTAATTTTAGAAATGCAAGTATGTAATACCAAAGATTCGATTACGCCAATAGAAAGCACATCTAAGGGACAACTCTGTCCACTCGCGATGGAGCCTCGCTTTGCATACCAAACGGCAATTGACCCACTTAAATTTACAGTCTTGCGCGGTTCGCTGGCCACCTTGATTGATACAGTGGAACACATGAGTATATTGTGGGCCAAACCGAGACTCCATCCCCAAAGGACAAGATTTTCTAGCAACTACCTAGTTCGTTTCTTCTCGTCATTGGTCTTTCCATGTCCAACCTGGCCACCGTCCTGCAACAATCCGCTGCTGGTTTTTGTCTGGCTTTTTCCAAATCCTTCGTAAAGCAGGGCCTAGACTTCGGAACGATTTTTTGAGCCGTTTCTCGATTCGATTCCTCACTGAATCCGGGCGTTTGCCTTTCTTTTTTAACAAAATTGTGGTTTGAAGAGCAACAAGAACTGCTTGTTTCTTCCTCTTTTCTAGCCTCTTTGCGTTTGAGTTTTGGATCGTGCTGACGTTCAGGCGTTGTGACTCTACATTCTCGGCCGGCTCGTCGAGTTCTCGGTCTTTTGTGGTCTTGATTATCTCTTAAAAACAAAATTTAAACCTACGTTAGTCTAGAAACACAATAAAAGCAGGTTGTCTCCTTTCAGGCAGCTGCCGGCGCCGTCGACCGAGGCCTAGAATTTGCTTTGTTTTTTTTTTAAATGGCTAATAGCCATTGACAATTTAAAAAAAAAATCAGCTCCCCCACTTAACCCGAGCAAACCTCAGCCGCCCGATCTATCTGCCGCGCTACCCGCCGCCGACAGCAGCAACGCCGTATCACATCGCGTATGCGCGGAGCTAAGTGGGAAGCGTTTCGACTGAGCCAAAAATTTTCAAAAACGTGTAAGGACAAAGGTTGTTCCTTACTTAAATCGTGAGAAATATTTTTTGTCAAAAAACTTTTTCTCTAAAACCAACGCCAATGGTACAGCAGTTATAAGGAAAATTTACTTATTCTTTCCTGACCGTGATTGGCAAATATTCTTGAATTTTCCTGGGTTTATCGGTCAATTGGTTTAGAATTAAAAAACTATTCTGTTGACGTTTCGGTTTATTTAACTTTTAAACCATCTTCAGAACTGTAATTATTTTTATACATATAGTTAAGTCAATTTAATAGGAAAATAGTAAAAACATACCTTATTTATAAGTAGGCACTACACTAATGTTTTTTCTTATCTGAATTAGCCTAGTGCCTACTTATAAATAAGGTATGTTTTTACTATTTTCCTATTAAACTGACTTGACTATATGTATAAAAATAATTACAGTTCTGAAGATGGTTTAAAAGTTAAATAAACCGAAACGTCACCAGAATAGTTTTTTAATTCTAAACCAATTGACCGATAAACCCAGGAAAATTCAAGAATGTTATAAGGAGACAAACAATAATTAAATTGTTTATAACAATTGATCGCACTAGAATTTTTCAATCCTGATAATTTTGGCGTAATCTACTCCTAATTCTCAATGTTCATGATTTTTTTCAGATTTTTCTGAGCCATCCTTTTGGTGATAAGGGTGGGGGACAGCAATTTTTAATCGTTCTTCCCGAAAAAGGTGTTAAAAATGCATAAAAAAATACATTATATACAGGGTGTTACAAAAAGATGTTAAGAAATTTTAAGGGCAGATTCTACATCTAAAAATAAGAAAATAAGTTTATATAAACAATACATGGGTTCTCAAACGCTTCTTTTTAATTTCTCGAAAATGCGTTAAGATATTAACATGAATTTTGGTACATGCCAGTATGTAATCAAAGGGTACCTTTGCGTGTAAAGATTTATTTTATAAAGTACTTGCATCAGTGGCGTGCGTGCGTGTAAGTCCTTATTTTTAGCGAAAAAAATGACACGCCACTGTTTTTTTGCAAAATTGATATTGTTTTCTTGAAGCCCAATTAATTCTGCGTGAAAAGTGTCTCTTAAGCTTTTTTGTTCTGACTCAACGTTTTCGGGATAAAAATTAATTTATTTCTTACAATAAAAATAATTTTTTTAAATATTTTTTGTTCAGGAAACAGTGCATTTTGATTTAAGTATATAGTAGATGCTGGAAATGGCTTCTCCGTGCTTCAATACACGCTCTAAATCGTCTTCGCATATTTCTCCTAACGCTTCGGAATACTTGAGGTTTGAGGTGCGAAAATATTAAATACCCTGTATCTCGAAAAAGTAGCGTTTAAGGATCCATGTCTATATAAGCTTATTTTCACATTTTTAGATGTAGTATCTGCCCTTAAAATTTCTTAACACCCTGTATAATTGTTGAATTCGTGGTTCAGTAAGCTTTTATTTGACACCCTCACGATGCCCTTGAAATTTTTTCCCATTTCCCAATTTACCCCCTGGAATTAACCCCCAGAATCAAAAGTCAACTTTTTATACTTCACGTCTATAATTGAGTTACCACACTCTATCTCTGTGCTAAACAAATTTTTACGTCGAATAGTTTCAGAGAAAATCAAGATAAAGTATTACTTTTGTTTTTGTAAAAATCAAATAAATTGGGTTTTGCCTGTGGCGGAATTAAACTCTGTATCAATGAAAGAGACCATTTAGGGACCCCGTGTTCAAAGAAAATTAAGTCAATGTTACCCAGTCATAAGCTGTGCAGTCTCCTTCGTCAGATTCTTAATAGTCTCTTCGATATCAGTACTGCTAGCATTGCTGAGCTGAGTATCCCTTCGGCAATCCCCCGTCGACTTTACCGTCTTTCCTGCGCATTTCATCTTATCCAGGGCTCTTTTTACTCTATCGATCAACTGATTGGCTTCGTCGATTTTGTTTCTGATGATGGCGTCGTCAAGAGATTCCGACGTATCGGAAAAAGAACGGTCAATTGGTTTCAGTTTCTGGTTGGATAATGCGTCTTCTATGGTGGTCTCAGAAGGTCTGAAAATTAATATTTAGGTGTTTAGGGCGATGGAAAGTTATTTCTAAAAAGCCTGGCTACAAGACAATAGATTTTGTTAGTGATATGGTGAATGCGCCAATATGTTTCTCCTTAGAGATGTGAAGGTAAGTACGCGTAGTCAGCTCTCATGTTTACTATTTTTACTGGCGAGGGACACTTGGTATCGAAGTGCATATTGTAATCGTCCAAAAACTTCTATATTTTGGAAAAAATGTCTGTGTATGTGTGTGTGTATGAATGTCCATTAGAATAGCGCCGAAACCTCGTTTTAATTGGATATCTATGGTCCTTGTACATACAGGGTATCCGAAAAGTCTTAGTATGGGCAAATATCTTTGCTATTAGTAAAGACAGAGACACCAAATTTTAGGTGGATCCCCACCCAACCTGAACCAAATTTAATGCAACCATATGCCGTGTGATACCTCATTTTAGAGGTCTTTAAAAAGGAAACATTTTACCGCAAACCCAAGGTCCGCATCTTAATTCGTTTTTAAATGGCAAACCTTTAAAAATTATAAATCGTGAAAAAAAATTAAAAATTTAAATACTTTCTCGTATTACTTTAAAAGTTCTTTAAAATGACTATCGTGAACTTCTTGGCAGTAAGAAAGTCGATTTTGGAACTCACTTCTCACATTTTCGAGAATGGCATGTGTTACTTCTTGGCAGAGTTCCAAAATTGACTTTATTACTGCCAAGAAGTTCATGGTGATAATTTTGAACAACTTTTAAAGCAATAAGAGAAATAAATGTCCTTAATTTTTTTTTGTTCACGATTGTTAATTTTTAAAAGCTTGCCATTTAAAAACAAATTAAGATACGGATCTCTGATTTGCGGTAAAATGTTTCTTTTTGTGAGGTACCTACCACACTGCATATGGTGGCATTTAAAATTTTTGACCTCAACTCCCTAGCGTCATCCCTCAAGGGTGTTGAAAAAGTTAAATTACATGGAAAAGTAGATTTATTAACCAATAAAATACACCTAAAATTTGGCGTCTGTCTTTACTAATAGCAAAGATATTTGCCCATACACTAAGACTTTTCGGGCTCCCTGTATATCTCGAACCATTTTTTGACAAAAATTTTACTACGTCTCCAAATAAGGGTAGTTTGATAATAATAAAAAATCGAAAAAAATCCATTTTCTCAACAATGGCTGTTACGATTTTTCCCAAATTTTGTAAGTTAGTACTTTATGCTCTTTTTAGCTCTCCCAAAAAATTTACGAGGGTAATTTACTGATAAAAAAAATCTAAAACTTTCGTTTTCTGAACAACGGTTTTCACATTTTTGCTTAAAATCTTTATATAAACAGTATAATTATGAACTTAATAAAATATCCTTAATCCTTTTTTGTAGCAGACAAAAATGTAAGAAAAAAAGATAATTGCTATTTTATGTCAACTTTACGATACAGCGCCAAATCTGACAACACCGAAAGCGTAAAATATTTTTTTGTTCCGGCGCATGCACTGTACTGCAGAGTACAAAAGTTTACAGAAGTGAAACAATTTGATTAATTCTAACAGCTCAATAAGGGCCGCGACGCAGGCCCTTAGCCAATTTGGAATTTTAGTTGGGGGGACCCAAAGTTTTTAGAGGGGGTACTCATGTATGGCAATAGTGAATTTTTCCAGAGGGGGCAACTTTTCTGACAGAGGAAGCGATGCTCCCCTTGAGCAAGAAAAAAAAACACGTTTAATGTAATACAGACTCTTTATTTGACATCGACTAACAGCAAAAACGATTGTACAAGCCTTATACATTAAATTATTATAAACCTCTTAGTTGTTAAACAAATTAACAACTCTCAAAGAATGTACAATTTTGACATTGTCAATACTATCAATTTATTATCGCATCTATATATCAATCTGTGTGTATGTCACAAATTACCACCAATCAGATTATTATTAAAATGTATATAGAATCCAGTTTTTAAACAATTTTTAATGTTCGTTATTATTATAAAGAATAATAGGCAAAAATCTCAGATTAAATATTTTTAACAAAGATATAAAACACAAAACAAAGGAAAATGTCCGCGAAAATATTGTTTACTATTCCACGACGGCCAATTGGTTTAACTTTTGAAGGCACCTTGTAGCGATCCCACGAACGGACCCGATGATTCCCGATGCGAGGCGCCGTCACTATTGTTTTTTGTTTACCGACGTTTTTGGTACCTTTCTTTACAGCGCACTGCGAACTTTTGTTTATTCTTTTCTCCATTAGAAATGTTCAATCTGAGGTAAAAATGTGTTATTAAAAACATTATTGGCCAGTAACTGAGAAAATAAACTAGATCTGACCAATCAAAGGACAAATGGACCGCATTATCCAATAGAATGTTAAATTTTTTTCACTGTAATGTTTTTTAAATATATTGATTAAAAAATGCATTTTTAAGGACAAAAACGGCGCAAAAGTTAGTTTTCATTATATACACAATAGTATGTACACTACTAAAGCTTGCTGCCCAAAAATTAAGCTGATTTTTATATTTCAACAGGTGTAATTGTTGATGATTTAATTGTAAAACATGTGATTTAATTATCATTAAATCCCGCTTATTTTTTGAGCACCCATCTTCAATTTCAAAGGTCAAATTCTACACTAAACACGTTTCCCTACCGAACTGGTTGTAAAGGTACACAAAAACAAGAATTTTTCAGCACAAATTTATTACAATTTCACAATTAATTCCAAAAGATTCGTCACAAATGGTTCCTGTCTGTTACAAAACCTGGGTTTGCTGTGTATGAGTGTACAGTAAAAAGCATTATTGGGTATACACAGGGTGCCTCAAAAATTTTCTTCTAACAAAAACATGAAGTATCTTTTCTTGGCATCAAAATCTTTACTTATCTTGAAAATCCATCCTCTATTAATACTTGTTGATTTTTGAATAAGTTTCCAATGCCCCTTTTTTTAAGTACTACTAGGAAATTTTTAGTACACCCTGTATATTTTTAAATTCGAAGGAAAATTTTAAAAGTAATATTTCAACAAGAATGGTTTTTCGTGTAATTATTTTTCATATTTAATGCTATATTACGTTTGCTAAAGTTTGTCGGTATATTTAAAAAAATATTTCAAGAAAGTCCACAGATCTAAGAGTTTTTAATTCAATGTACACAAAAGTATTGCTGATATATTAAATATATCAGAACTTTTTTTTTGATAGGCAAAAACTTATATTTTATAAATAAAGCTGTACGTTACCATTTTATTTATTGTTTGGTACTGTGATTCTGCGTACATTAGCATTACTAAAAACCGCGAACGGGATGTGTCCCCCCCCCCCCTCGAAATATTTAGTGGCTTGATTAAAATGCTTTGAGAAACTGGCTGCTAATTTTTTTGACGAAACCTCTCCCGAAATTTCTCGCTGGCTACGGCCTTGGTGTTAGCTACAAATGGCTATAATGGTTTTGCATGTAATTCGCTTCTGATATTATTTTCCATTAGGTTTTTGTAGCACTCGCCGTCTAGTGGGTAGGTATTGGCCAGCCAAGGACTTTTTCCCTAAACACTCGAATGTATGTTTTATCTAGCACACACTGTATAATTTTACCAACTTAACAAAAACCTACGTATGTATTTTGCAAAGCTTTAATCGATTTTAGATTTAATTAAAACGGTGAAAAAATTGAAACAGACGTCAAGCGGACTTAAAAAATGTCTGATGTTTATTTATGTGTTCTAGATACGACTTGAGATGTCCCGAACCAACTAGATTAACTAGATGATTGAATTTTGAAACAATTTTCATTCTTTTAATTAAAGATTTTAGCTTAGGTTTGTGGGCATTTCAAAGGAGCTTATTTGTTGTAATTATTGAAAAATATAAGATCGCCTTAATAAGAATTTTTTAATAAAAATACATCAACTATAAATAGGTATTTGAAGACACGATTTTTATTTTTAGTGTTCCGTAAAACGGAACACTTATGGAATCCCTTCGGTGTCCGTCCGTCCGTCCATCCGTCCGTCCGTCTCTCACAGGCGATTTTCTCTGAAACTATTCGACGTAAAAATTTGAAATTTAGCACAGAGATAGAGTGTGGTGGCCCAATTATGGAAGTGAAGTATAAAAAGTTGAATTTTGATTCTGGGGGTTAATTTTGGGGGGTAAAGTGTGGCAAGTAAAACAAATTTTTTTTCAAGGGCATCGTGTAGGGTATCAAATGAAAGCTTATTGAAGCACGAATTCAACAATATATATATGATGTATTTTTTATGCATATTTTTTAAAGATTTTTTGGGAAAAATGCTTAAAAATTGCTGTCCCCCGCCCTTATCACCAGAAGAACCACTCAGAAAAATCAGAAAAAAATCATGATCATTAAGAATTAGGTGTAGATTGAACGAAAATTATCAGCATTGAAAAATTCTATTTATTTCCTAATAAGTGCTGAACCACTGGTTTTAGAGAAAAAGTTTCTTGACAAAAAATATATTTCACGATGTAAGGAACAACTTTTGTCCTTACGTTTTTACCAAAATTTTTAATTTGGCCCACTCAGCTCCGCGCATACGCGATGTGATACGGCGTTGGTGCCATTGGTGGCGTGTACGGTAGTTAATGAGAACAAAAATACTCAAATAATTTTTCTTTATAATTGTAAAAAAATATCAGAAATACGTAAATACATATTACAAGAATCAATTGCGAATTTAAACCCCGAAAATTAAATCGCAAATAAACAAGCATTACTATTCCATTTATGGCGACCACTCTTAACATGTTTTTTACAGTTATACGATGACCATCCAATTAAATTACGCCGACTTATACCGTAAAATATCTTCTCCTACGACCACCTATGAAAGTGAGAAAAAAAGCACGGTTAACTTGGCGAGAAAGTGCCTTATATCACACGCGTGTTGAAAAGTACTTTACAACACACGTGTTGAAAAGTACTTGTCAACATGACATTGAAATAGATGGTGCCAATTTCATTTGTTTTATTTTCAGCACACTTGATGAAAATATTAGTGTTGAAAGTGAGGGTTTTAAAAGACAGTGAGGTTTTTTTGTAAATATTTTGTGATCGTAGGAAAAATATTGTACATTACTCGTGTGAAAGTAATTTTCGCACACTCGTGGGATTATCGCACTCGGCTGTCGCCTCGTGCGACAACATTCCCACTCGTGTGAAAAATGTCACTTTCAACACTTGTTATGTAATATACTATTGTACCGTCATACTTTAAATCCGGGAACCGGGTAATGATTGTTCTAACGCAAGTATCCAACAGTCACGGTGCTGATTTATTACTAGTGTGACGCAAAACTCAACGTGAACTAATCAATTAGCGCTGTCACCCAAGTTCGCTTCTGTCGAACTGACTCCCTGTTGTCCAGCTTTTACAACAGGTAAACCCCATATATTCATTTTATTTATATCACGGCAAACCACTAAATAAAACGGTAACAACGCCACTGCAATCACTTGTATTTGCACAGCTCTATTTATAAAAAGTCACAAACATTATTTTTTAAAATATTCCTCGGGTTTGTTACGAAAAAATATCCGGTTAAAGCCGTACATTGACCAGTTGTTAGTCATCATTAAATATTAGAAAATGTTTAAATATTTTCTTAAAAATTATCAGCGAGTGTCGGAGTTCCTATTAGGCAAAGTTCCATTAAACCTTGCTCGTTTTGACTAGCTTATACTTTTTCACAATTAAAATAATTATATTCTTCTATGGCCCATATTTATGTACCACCTTAAAAAACAATTTCTGGTCAAAATTTAGCTGGCAAGTTTTTGGAAAAATACACATTAAACGTGTGATATTTGCACACGTACATTTTAAAAATTTTGTGGCAGTCTATGAGAAAATAATATAGTAGCAAAAGATTTTATTTTTCTTTGCTGCAACGCAGTCTAAATTTTGACCAGCTCTAAATATTTATTTTATAAAATAAATTGTTTCGTACAATTATTACAAATACAAAAGGAGCGGCAACTTTTTAAAATCGCCTACAAATCGATTTTCTTGTCGCTATTATATGTACATACAATTTTTCAATAGCCGACAAATATATAATATTTACAGCTCTATAAGGGTTTATTCAAGAGGCCGTACACAAAAAGAAAAACATCATTCAATGCCTTAAAAATGACGCCCCTCAAAAGAAAACTACGCACAAATATAGTCAATATACAATAAAAAAAGAAAACAAATAAAAAAGTATTTGTATTAAAAAACGAAATAACAGTAAAACAAAAACTTAAAAAGATACAATAATTTGTACATTTTTTTTCCGATTTATATACAACGAAAAATATATACAAGAAACGAAAACAAAATTTTAAATTCACCACAGAAAAAAGTTTTGATAAAAAAAGGCAAAATAAAATTATTCACGAACCAACTTAAAAAACTTAAACGTGTACAAACATTATTAAATATATATTATATTTTCTCGTTTTCCTCTACTTGTTCGCTGTTATTTACAATATTTCGGCGATTGTAGCCCTATTAATTCGGTACAATTGACGGACATATATTTCCACCTGCTCGAAGCTTCTGACACCGTCAATCCTAAACAACTAAATTCCACAGCCATTTTCTCAACAATTATTTCCCACTTTTTACATTTCCTTTCTCTACATGATCCAGCCTTTAAAAATATCGAACATTCGCGGTTTATTTCCATTATTTCCATGGCTCCAAAACAATTTTTGTGTATTTAATTTTATCCCACATTTTTTCCGTTGTGGGCTTAGGATTCCCGTTCCTTTTTTACTTTGTACTCCTCGCCCAGAATGGTGGCTATTTCACCTTGCATGAACGCCCAAGGGACGTTGGAGTTTGCCAACGGACATTTCTCTCCACTTGGACAGTACACCTGGAACAATAAAGTGAATATAAAAATTTTTAGTTGGGAAATAGGGATCTAGAAGTGAGAGTATTCAACGATGCAAAAATGTGCAAAAACATTCCCCCTAAGTGCATTTCCTCACATTTAATAGACTAAGTGGAGACTGCCGCTTAGTCTGCATCACCTAGTACAAGGAAATAAACTATTTCTTAAGAAAAATGAACATTAGGTGAATAAAAACTTATCCTACAAAAAAAATTGGTTTGGTGCCCCCTTCCCCCGGCAAACCACTCTAAAAATTGTCATCTCATCAAAGTATAAATATTATATTTACCTCAGCTCCAGCCCCTTGCCTCTTGATACTGTCCCTACTGCAGGGGAAGCAGAATTTGTGATGGGGCACGCTGGGGCACTGGACAAAGTGCGTGTCTTCCAGCCGTTCTTGGCACAAGGTGCACTTTAACGTTGCCGTGGCAGCCGGCGTCGTAGCTGCGGTCACGCCTTCGTTGCCACCGGGCATGGCTTCGTTACCGGTGGCCATGGCGCCGGCTTCCGACGAGGTGACCGTTGTGGAACTGACGTGACGGGACCCGCTGGAACGACGACCGCTTGTTGATCCAGCTGAAATAAAAAAAGGGGTTTAAAAAAATTGTTAGTTCTTTAGAAGATGAAGGAAAACATTTGCGTAATTTCTTTTAGAACCTTAGTCATATAATTTCTGTTACTGCAGGATGCTGTCAACGGTTCAAAAATATTATTTTTGGATGATGTTGAGTTTCAAATGCGAAAAATTGGTTTTAAACGAATTAGATTAGATATTCTGCGAGAAAAAGATGTAGAAGTTATGTTTCTGTCCTTAAAAAAAGAAGAACGATTAGAAGCACTATGAAAGGGATCAATTAGGTAAACATATAGCCCCCAAACAGACTTTTTAGCCATTCTACGTCAAGCAAGTCATTTTCCATCCATGAAACAAACGCTCTTCAGATTACGCAACCAATCGGTTTTTAAGAAGAATAACCGTTAATTAAATCATTTTTCTAACGAGCAAGATACGTTAACGGTACTACTGAAGAAATCTCTGGTGAACCGACCATTCTAACGGCACTCTTTCTCCAAGTCATTGCTTTTTCTTCGCAAGAACTATCCCAGAATGTGTATTACAGCTACATGATAGTTTATTCATGGTTTCCTTCTTGATTGTTGAAAGCAAGAGTCAACCGTGCTGAATTATTTAATATGTATCTGTTTGACTACGTTTCCTCCGAGATATTGTGTCAATTATTATTTTGTAGTGATATTTTACGTGATTTTTGGTTTTTCCCAACCGAACTTTATCCATAAACGGAATAATGCGACAGTGCCAACTGTATGGAAACCGGATTCTTCTGATCCAGAACTGTCTTCGTGTAGTGTTTCTTTTGGTTAAAAAGTAAGTAGGTAAACACATTTTATTTGTTTAACAATTATCTAGACAAACATTACTCCAAAATTAATTCATGTTATAGGAGTTACATCTTTTGCGGAGTAAATTACGAATCTAAACGAGTAGTTTAGTAGAAAAGCTTATAATTTTTAAAATTTTCTTTTTAAATTACAGTAGGCACAGGAGATTACTATGGCAGCATTAACTCTGAAAATTTCGAGAAATGGTTAAAGAATGCCCGTCCCCCAAGCTTGGAGGAACCTTCAATCACCCTTCTCGATAATGCGAGTTATCAAGTCGTCAGACTGAGAAATGGCCTATCAAAAGCTGGACAAAAGGAGACTTGCAGGACTGACTGAAGAACATCGCTTTTACTTCCTGGGATACGGTTAGCAAGTTATGGGAGGTAATAAGCCAGATCCCGAAACCAGACAAGTCGTACGTTGTTAAAGAGTTGCCTCAAGGCACGAGGCGTATAGCTTAAAAAAAATTAAGGAAAAACTCACCTCTTTGGCATCAAATCAAAACAAGGCCTTAAATCTCCCAAGCAAACCCAAGCAAACAAAAATTGCTAATTTTCATCCAATTTTAAGTGCGAATTAAAAACTTCTCATCTAAACGACCCCTAATCCACGACTGCGAAGACTGTTGACCTCAAACAAGGAGACAAACACAACAGCCATCGGAACCACAAACTCAAATAGTCGCCACTCAATCATACAAAGACACCAAAATCATACAGAGATCCTTAGCGCGAACCAATAACCTTATTAAACTACAGAAAACAGAACCAACACAACCCGTACCGATCGAGACGCACAATTATAGTGACTCTATCTATACTAAATTGTGGAAGAAAAGCGCTAAAACTTCAGAGTAAGTGACTATAACCTCAGTTTATAGTTGACCAAGTGACGTCTGGAATAATGTAAATATTATCGAGCTTTATCGTCAATAAAGTTGTAGGACCCACCCGAAGTCCAAATGCAGTTTCACCTAGGGATAAAATAAAACAGAATAGTAGATAGCAAGGACAGTTTGCAAAAGGCAGTGTGGCCAAAAACCATAAAAATTAAAAAAAGCGTTCAAGATCAAATGGTTCCAATGTCGAAAGAAAATGTAAACAAAATACTTTCCGGAAAGGAAAAGGTAAGTAAAACCAATCAGTTAGCGAAAACCAAATTAAGTGCAATATTCATTGATAGTGGGAGCCTGGAGCAAGGCGAAAAAAAGGAAATTTAGGGCCACAAAAAAAGAAAAAAAGGTTTTATCAAATTGTGGACCCCTACACTACAATTTACTCAACACGGAGACTTAGACGAGATACAAGGCGATCAATTAACTCTTAGAACCCAAACTGAAGACAAGGCAAGAACAAACTTATACAACGTAATCGTAATTTTTTTGCATCCCGTAATAATCATTCGGATGTGTTAGTAGCGAAAACGAGGTAAATTGTTGCCGAGGTAAACGTAGCCATGTCCATTTACGTTACGGTAAAACATGTTATGAATACCAAATGATGTTTTTTTTCCTGAATATTAAACTGATGATTGGAATTTTTTCGGCAATGCGGTGGGTCGAGCTCCGACTGTTTACCGTTTTATTATTCTTCATTTTAATGTTAATGTATTTCTAATTAATTAGTAGTGGCTTGATGATGGAAGACGTTAAAAATAACCGAAATTAATTTGATTTTTTGTTTGTTTTGTCCGGGACTGTCGATGGTAATCGATTCAGCAGTAACCTCGAATAGAGAGTTGATGTCCATGAACTAAGCTTAATGTGACTAATAAAGTAATAAATAACACAAATCGCATGGTGATTGAAGTAAAAAACAACATGGTTGCGTCCAAAATCTTTTGGCGAAATGATGAAGGAGAGGCTGGGTTTCTAATAATAGGGCTTTTAATCTTACCTGTGGAGTTTGGTGAGTGCTGGCTGCCCCTACTCGCACTTCTAGGCGCGGTATTGCTCGGAGGACTGCCTCCGGTAGACCTGGGACTACCAGGAGGCAAGTTATCGGCAACAGACATCAGAGCGGCCATCGGACTTTGCCCCGAGCCTCCTTGCGGCTGAGCTTGTGGAGCTCCAGGTACTGTGGTGTTGGCATCAGGAGGAGAACCAGTTCTGTTTAGGGGCGAACTGCTGGAGCCATTTGCTGAGGCAATGGAGACTGGTACTGAAAATAAAATGAACGTGTTGAATGTTTTAATGCTGTTTTTAAGGCTTCATTTACCACACCCATTTATTGCCAACTTAATTTTATTTTAGTGTAATTTTTTGCTTTATTTTTCATTTGTATGAATATTTTCACAATATTAATCGTAGATTCATATTTTATGGGTATTTTTTAAGGTGTTAGGTATTAGGTAATAGAAGTTTTAAGATATTTTATGATTTATATTAGGAAAACTATATTTAAAAAGAATATTGAGGTCCTAGTGACAGAAAAAAATGACACCATTGATCTCTCAATATATAAATCATCTGAATGAAATCATTATACACTTGCAACTTGAAATAATTGACTGAAAATTGCTTGCAGGATATAAATCTATACTTGATACACTCATAATGTTATTGTTAAAAATTTTAAAGCCGAAAAACCATGTCAAAATCAAAATTTAGTTGGCGATTGGAAAATGCCACCTTAACGACAATAATAATGACGAGGGCAGCACAGTTTCGAAAACAATGATTATAATTTTATTACTCAAAAATGAGGACAAAACACAGCATTGGTCCGATGACAGCATATAGGTTAACAAACAAGAGTTCTATAAATATAGTACAATAGTACATATATATTAAGCTCCAAATTTGTGTTTATTCATAAACATTAATACTGAAATATGTACTTTTTGTTGGCAACATTGGAAAAATTATTACGATAAATTGTGTCAAAGGCAAACCAGCACCCTTTATTTAAATTTAAAGTTGTGCATACCAAACTGTTGATTCTCATTCATGTTACCTTTAAACTAAATAATACTTGGCATTTAAAATCAACTTGAATGGAAAGTTTCGCATCATAATAAGTTAATAACCATTATCACGCGTTTGCAGTTACATACGCAGTAAATTACTATCAATAAATTCGTTTTTGACACATTTTACGGCCCCAAAATAAACTTGTATCACCGACAAAACCATTTCCAAACGAAATATCGTAATCTGTCCCCATTATCGCTACATTTCCGCCAAATACGGCAACGCCAACGTCCTGCCGTGCGATCCGACAACGGCGCCCGTGACGCCACTTCCGTTGCCGCTATTAAAAACAACGTCAGAAAACCGGTCGCGGTCGCATTCCGACACGGCGAAATCATCCGATTGCTCCCGATCGCGTCTTGCAGCGAGCCGTTACGTCACGCGGTCGACCGGCAGCAGCAGCGTACGAAACGGGGTCACGTGACCGCCATGACCTCTCCGTCCGTACGCGGCGGCCATGTTGGCGGAGACGGCAACTGTTTCGCAAAAAACACGTCTGTGTTGTTGTCAAGCGAGGACAGGTTTCGCGTTACTCACGAGGCGACGGTGCATGCGATGGAGGAGATATTATTACAAGCAGAAATTTAATAATGGGTCCTTGGGTTGCCCGATGTGTTTGATTATTTAGCAAGAAGAGAACGTGGAGGCTATGACGTCAGTTTATTATGTATGTTGGACATAACAGAACTTTACGAATTGTATATAAATATTATTAAGTAAATTGAGACTACCTATGTTGTATAACGTACTAAATCGACAAACGTGTTTTTATAGGTTCCAACGTAATTATTTAAGACTGTATTTAAATGTATTTTTCTTTGTTTTGAAGCATTCTGTGTTTTTGTCTGATGGAGACATAAATTTTGTTTCATTTTCCAGATTTTAAAATTGGATTCCTAAGTTGCACATCTTGAAAACTGCTAGCGTAGCTTTGCTCTTTCACATATCACTGATGGGCCATCATAGGTTGAAGAGTGACCAGTCTCGCATGGAGTTCGGGGACCCGTCGCCAAGGGATAACCCTCAGCACGGGATGAAGTGAAATTACCGTATCAGTTCCATGGTATCAAGAAAGCTCAGTAAATGGGTGGACCACATTTCTAGGCTAGGTAACTAGTACATACATTCATTGTTAATTTTAAATATTGGTGTTTTTGATATTCTCCCTATATGTCCAAAAAAACTAACATTCGATAATTTTCACTGGACGTTATCACACTTCGATGGAACTTGGCATAAGGTACCTTGCTAGATTGATCTAGTTTGGCAATCAAAAGTCTTAAACTGGCAAGTGTAAGAATAAGACAACTTAGTTTTGTACCATGAATTTATTGCTGAGTATTTTTGCAAATTAGAAAAAACATTTTAAGTATGTATTTTCTACAAAAATAAGACTAAATTCGTTTTGGCAACACGTTTCCAGATAAAAATGAGTTGAGGGGAGAGGTTACTGATGACAAGACCGAAACTTGTCAAAGGCAAAACTTATCTGATCCACTAGGAGATTTCAATGGGAAAGACAAGTGCAAACTCAAACAGATGGTTCCTAGCTGTTAATTTATTTATTTCAGTTTAAAGTGAATTGTTTTTGATGTTCAAACCAGTTTTCATGATTCTCCTGTTAAAAAAGGCAGAATTTCGACAAGTTCTCAACAAGGAAGATCGGAAATATATCAGAAAAATCTAAATAATAATAATATGTATTAACCAAGCGCAGTTTGATGAATGAAAACTATAAATACCTGTGTCATTATGTACTTATTTTCAAATCAATATCTTTGGTGAAATGACCTTGATATAAATTTTTCTTTCGTGTAGAGTCCAGAAGTATGTGGCTCTACACAGAGGAGTATTTCATTGCATTTTGACAAACGACAAAATGGATAATGGAGTGAAGAGTACTATCGTCAGCATAACTGTGGATGGGGTTGGTAGTTAAGAAGAGCAAGTCACTAATGTAAAGAAAAAAGAGAGTTGGTGCGAGGACCGAACCTTGGAGTACGCCAGCATTGATGGGATGGGAGTTAGATGAGTGACCGTCCACCACGACGGATATGCGCCGATTGGAGGGGACGCTACCGATCCAGGTACATAGTTTGGGAGGAAGATTGTATGAAGGTAGTTTGTTGAGGAGTGTGGCATGCCATACTTCCATACTTGGTCAAAGACGTTGGAAATATCAAGAGCAACAATCTGAGATTCGGCATGAAATTCGAGAGACTTATTCCAGTTATGTGTGACAAAGCTAAGGAGATCAGCTGTGAATCTTTGGTGATGAAATCAGTACTGTCTGTTATGGATGATTTTGTGTATTTATCCAGTTCGTTTAGCAACTCGCATCGGGGCAGTCGACTGTGTGAGTCACGTGATCTATTATTAAGATACTTGTAAGGAGTCACTTAACCACCTGCCATAAATGTCATCTAAACGCTCGGAGGTGAACTGCCGAACGTAAGGGTTTGGAACAAGATACGCTAGCGCCACTTTTGCAATTACCGTCCCCATTTACACCATTACGATACTCTGTTTGAAAAGACCTGAATATTACGATAAAGTTTTTTGCCGAATTTTTTCTCTCCGGTATAGTTCGTTTCAAAATATACCGCTGAACTATTAACTGCTACCTAATGTCATAAAACTTTTTAAATTTCCAAGTACCTAGTGCAGGGCTGGAACCCAATATTTTAATGTTGGCGTTAGTGCATATATTTAAATCATATTTAAGTCACGAAAAGTACACTAGTTTCTTAGCTAAAATGGACGAAAGTCCACCCCTGTCACCTCTGATATTGTTTGTTTGTTTAGGACTCTACAGAAGGTGTTTTGTCCTGTAAATTCTATTGCAGTCAATAGTTCACGGTATATTTTGAAACCAGTGTACCTTGCATTCCTTCCAACAAGATTATTATCAATCTTAAAACCTTTTTAGTGAATCGCGGTATTAAATTATCCACTTTCTTATTACATAAGTCGTGACAATTTGATTTAAGACAATATCATAAATGTAATTGTTAATTATCCATTTAACTACTTTTTACTACAAGAAAAGCCGCCAAATTTCATGAAATATCCGCGTACTTATGTAAAACTACAAATTGTTATTGCCTAATCGTTAAAATGAAAGTTAGACTTTCCGAAAACTGTCTGTTTGTAACGTTTGTAGGTTATTGGGCAGGTGAATAAACTCGAAAAACCGCTGATCTGTTGAGTAACACTTTTTGATGCATGCGGCAGAAAATAACAATAATTACCTCCGGAGGTTTATTTACCTGATGCGGATAAGTTGGTCAGTAAAAAAATCTGTCGATGGAATAATGTTTGTTTGTTTCTTTATTTTTAAATCTCGTTGGAAGTTTTAAAAATACAAAATTCAGCATGCAGCAACATGCATATAATCCGAATAAACCTGAACTGTTGTACTGTTTTGTATTATCTACAACCACCAGGTTGTTTTTATCCATTTAATTTGGTTTTTATTAACAAAAAAATCTATGACAAATTTTGAAACATGTAAAACGCAACGCTTTTGGACTTGTGTAAAGTCAGCACCACTTTTTTTTCGAGAGTTCCCGCTAGTTCTAAAGATCTAAACGGATAATTGCAAGAGTTCTGCAGAATTAGGGTCAGAAATTGCAAGAAATCATTTGAAGGCGCTAACTTCACGAGGCGCCGTTTTTTTTTTTGGAAAAAAAGAGATCTGTCCGGCCTAATCGATGGAAAAAAAGAGTTCTAGAGTTCCCGATAGTTTTTAGCAATAGTTCCGGCGATTTAGCGAAGTTCTGCAAAAAAAAACTTTTCCAGAGTTCTGATCGGAGATCTGAGTAGCACCGAAAGAGTTCTACAAGACTACGGAGTCAGAACTCAGCTAAAAACATTATAGCAATTGTTATTAACAAATTTAACATTCAACATTTGCAAAACTTCGCGAAATCTCCGAAATTATTGATAAAAACCATCAGGAACTCTTTTTTTATATTGATTAAGTAGAACTCTTTTTTTCAAAAAAAAAAACGGCGCCGCGTGAAGTTAGCGCCTTTGAATGGTTTATTGCAATTTCTGAGCCTAAAGCTAAGTTCAGATGGTCGCGCCACGACGCGCATTTGTAGCGTGACAACAGCGCGCGTAATAATTTTCTTGAAAATAACATTTTTGGGCTTGTAATGACTTGCCTGAACATTTATAAACCTAATACAAAAAATGCATGCATGTTCCCTATTAAAAACGCTCGCTCAGTCACCTGACGTGACCAAAAGTTCTGTAACAAAGAAACAGGTGCCTAATCTTAAAAAACACACAAGACCCAAATCAATTATCTCCGATACCATCGCACTTCCGAAAAAATAATTACATACTTTAAAAAAGCGGTACCCTAATACGTAGGTCCTTATGAAAAGGGACCTCCCATTGTTCAAAAATAAAGGGCACCATCTCTATTTACTTGTATAAGACAAAACGAGCAGGATATACGAGTATAACATTTAAAAGCAGGCCACATTTTCATAATGATACTCGCAGGTGCTCTAGGAAGTCTGTTTTTGTTCCTATCAGGGGTCTGTTTCCTTACAGCTGTTCGAAGAAACACGAAGACAAAGGATTTTAAATGCAGATGCTTGGAATATGGAAAACTGAATAATATTTAGAGTATGAAGGAGAAATTCCTGTAATTATAACGTGTAAGCTTAAAGGACTAGTTATCTGGCAAGCAAAAATCTAAAATTATCTTGTTTATTTGTGTTTAAGTATAGCAATTTACCAAAAACTGAAAGATAAATATACAGAAAGCTGTTTTGGTTCTCAGTTGGAAACGACGACGCTCTAGAAAAATAAGGCAAGGTGAACAACCTTCTAGTTTAAACAACATTAATAGTGTTAAATATATAATGCGTCTGTATTGAAAAGGTCATCGCAGGTCTGTTTTTAGATCAGAATAGAATTATTGTTCAGTTATTTCGTGTTTTCAATAAATTTGTTAATATGAAATAAGCCTATTATTGACACTAGATTCGCACAGAAGGGCCAGGTGACTTGGAAACAATTATGAAATGAACTGTATCGATCTCGACGAGCGAAATTAGACATAATCGATCACTCGTATCAACCTAACGTAACCCTAACCTTACTGGGTACTATTAAATTCGACGACTTTCAATCAGAGACAGCCTGGTCCTGCATGGCATACTACGACGGCCACTATACAAATAAATGCTATAAAATCGAGTCATAAACAACTGTTACCAAGGGCAACAATAACGAAACTAAAAATAGTTAATAAACAGGTACCTGTTTACCAACAAGTATGATAATAAAGGCCGTTATCGCCCGCAATTTAAATTATTAACATAATACTTATCACCTATTGTCATTAGCCTTGTCTGGCGATAAGAAAAATTTAGTTGGAATACATTTTGATAAAAACCAAATTATTTAGATAATGACTTTGTTGACTTGAATTACGTGTATATGTTACGCTCAATAGTCGAATTCGGGCAATGCCCGAAAAAAATAGGCAAAACTAATTTTGAGCAACGAATATTTCCCAAACCCGAAATTTAATTTTTATACGGTTATTGAGCATTACAAAATAAGCAGAACTAGTTTTGCGCAATTTGAAATGTACAAAACTATAATAGTTCTGTACATTTCTGAATGGCCAACACTAGTTATGCTTGTTTTACAGCCTCCCAAACCCAAATAAAGAGTAGGGCTATGTTGTTGTTTTAGAAATATCACTTAGAACTGCATCCTCCGATATTTCTGGATCTACACAAGGTTTTATTTCATGTATGTGCAATAAAAAGTGTATTAACAGAGCATGTTCTTGTCGAAAAAAGAATGTCATCTGCAATTCTAAGTGCTATCATTCCAGCTCTTGTTCAAATAAATAATTTTTTTAACTTAACTGAATATTTGTCTAAGAATAAAGTTTTATTTGTTGTTGTATTTGTCAGTATTTAAATAAAATATATTATTTCAATAACATTTCCAACTTTATTTTATTCGGACGCTGCCCGCTGATTAAATGAAAAAAGCATAACTAGTGCTGGCCATTCAGAAATGTACAGAACTAGTTTTGTACATTTCAAATTGCGCAAAACTAGTTCTGCTTATTTTGTAATGCTCAATAACCGTATAAAAATAAAATTTCGGGTTTGGGAAATATTCGTTGCTCAAAATTAGTTTTGCGTATTTTTTTCGGGCATTGCCCGAATTCGACTATTGAGCGTAACATATATATTATTCGGGGTACGCTCTTCTGGTGCTTCAACCATTATTGCAATAGTTCTATGGATTGTCCAGCCTGTTTAAATTTTAATCGGGTTAAAATTAAAGATTTCCATACAGGATTATTGCTTGTTACTGTCCAGGAAGCTTCGTTAGATTTAATCTTGTTGCTTGAACGTAATTAGAGTATATATAAGGCATCTGGTTAAGCCAAGCAAATGATTTCTTTTTCTTTAGAGCAGTAAGTTTATGGTCTGTCTGTGCCATAATTTTGTTGTTGAGTAAGAAGTGTTTTTTGGCTAATTCAAGGTCATCAGTGACCAGCAAAACGTCCATCATTTGAGGAATCGCCTACAAACAAGATAATAGATGAGGAAGGTAACTTTTACCATATTTCAATTTTCAGGTCCTGTGTTGGGATGCAATGGAGGTAGCAACTTGCTTTGTTATATTTTTTCTGAGATACTCCCCGTAGACTTCAGGCCCAAGTACTAACGTACCGTGGACGTTTAAAGGGAACGGGAAATGCAATCTAGTGATATGCGATTTTAAACAATTGAAGGGTAAGGGGAAAACTCTGCAAACTATTTGTTCCGTAATCATGTGAGAGGCAAGGAAGAAACCTGAACTCCACGATCACTTAGTAATTGTAATCATTCATTCGGCAAAAAAATATACAGTGTTATGCTGTTGTACTGAAAGTGATTTCCTAAAAAGTATTAAAAACATCCGAGAGCCGTAAATCTAGTTGCATAATTGATTACCGACACGAAACAGTTGCCATGCCTTTAAAGCCATAAACATCCCAATAAATTAAAGCCGTTCGAGTTGTTTACTTAGGAGTACAATCAATACGAAGTTTCATTGACCTCCCCGTTTTGAAATCAGGTAAAGCTAACACCCATTCTAACGCCACGATTACGACAACAGATCAACAGAAAAATTCCTTGTCCGGTGTCGAGCAACGGTATTTCTGAAAGGGGGCCATATAGCAGGTATAAGAGAGGCACAACTATTTCTTTCGTTTTGTCTTGGGCAGACAGATAATGTAAAACCCAGTCGTGAAAGCTAAAGCCGTGACGTCAGCACAATGGTGGTCTCCGGGAGGCGAGAAGTAAAAGGCAAGGTTGCCGCAGCGCTAGAGACGGAAAGCGACGTTGCCTCGTGGACAATCAATATGGATGCTATTGCTGATGACGTTGTTCCGGCATCGATCGGATATAAAGAAAGACCTCGGAAAGAAGAGTACGCATGGGTCTTTTCGTCTTGAAATCTCCGAGAATCCGAAGTAAATAAGCTCACGCCTATTATTAGATGCACAAATAAAAACCGTTAATGTTATTTATTTCCATAACAAATATCATCGTTATCGCTACTATAAATACCAATGTTTACATGGAATATCTTTCATACTACATATGGGATTGAATAAATACGTTGCACGTGGCTTTCATGCGCTTCTATAAATAAATAGTGGCCTTTAGATACGAGAATTCTTTGAACCGTTTTCGTTCCGATGAAAAAATTGACTGATTAACGTTTCGTATTTATTTTGAAACTTCAGTCAGCGTCGCAAACAGGAGCTCTATTAATACGTTAGCGTCGAAAACGTGAATGTTATGGCATGGCAATTAATGGATCAAAGTTAATCTTTTAGTTGAAACGTAAATGATCGAATGTAAACGGTATCTGTGTAAATAGTAAACATATGGGGTTCAGGAAGTAGCTCGTTTTTGTATGGAAATGTGAAAATCGTTATGTTACTAACAGTGATAAATCCTATAGAAAACCCAACCTGGCTTAACAGCTGGCTCAGCATCAGTTAAAATTGTACAGAAGCAAGGGATTTTTTCGTAATAACAACCAAGTTTGGTTTCCCTGTGTAGAACGGGTCCAGGAGGTTGCCTATTTGATGTTTACCCCAGAATACCGTAGATAAGGTATTCTGGGTCTTTACTGACTCCGTCTTTTCCTAACTTCTAGAGAATCGTCCTCACACATAGGTATCTATAACTTCTTTCACATCGAACTTCCTTACATACGTTTTATTGGGTCGAATCTTATTGATGGGATTGGTAGAAGCTTTGCTACATCACATCAAATGATGTTTAGCTTGAATATTCTTTGACGAAGGAGCCTATGGGAACGCTCTTGGGGCAATACTATTTCAAGCTTATTCTCGCCTATTGCTTAGCTAAGATCCGCTACCTTGAGCACAATTTGTTCCGATTTGTATGTTGAAATTCTCCTAGATTTGGCAGCTGTTCAATGAAATTTTGCTTGTTTACTGTGACTTCCCTGCAGTGTTATCGGCTACTGTTTTAAATGCATTTGTATCAATATTTAGGCTGCTGATTGACATCAGAATGTTAAATAGCTTTGCTGTTTTTTATATTATTTGGCATCTGAAGGTTGCGTGGCTTATTTAAAGCGTTTAGGAATCACATTTAATGGTAAAATTTAAAAAAAAATTGTTGAGGTATTTTTCCATATTTGGAATGAGGGTATCTGGGACGCAGTGTGAGAAACGGTAAGCGAGATCAATCATTCTACAAGACTTAGCTGAAAGCGAATCTTTTGAATAATGAACTTTGAACCAGGTAGTCCATGATATCAATGGAACCGTTTCAAGCAAGAGCAAAGCGGTTGCTACTGGCGATAGAGGGCCACAGCTGGTGGAAATGGTCCAAAATTTAAAAAAAATTGTTGAGGTGGAATTAGGGTATCATCTGGGACGTAGTGTGAGAAATGGTAAGCGGGATTATTCATTCTACAAGACTTGGCTGAAAGCGAATCTTCTGGATGAAGAACTTTGAAGCAGGTCGTCCATATCAACGATACCGTTTCAAGTAAGTGCAACGCTGTTGATACTGGCGATTGAGGTCCACAGTCTGTGGAAATAGTCTTTTTAGTTTACCTTTAAAACAATAAAAAAGGCTTTTGTTACTCATGTTTGGCTTCGTTGTAAAGGATGCAGTTGGTAATCGAGCTTATAAATAACTAAATGCTTCCAATTAAGCCGACGGGGACAACAATTGAAACTTATTCCCTTGAAGATTAAGTATAAAAGCTTTCCTAGAACGAATCCATTTCAAAACCACAACAACAACAACGATTTTACAATTAAAAGCAATTTTCCTAGACCACATGACTAATAGACACACATACAATAATAAACCAACGCCTATCCTACAATTTCTCGCTTGCCGACAACAAGCATCAACAATTCGTACCAGCAGACGCCATTACTCGCGTTCGTTGTTGTGCAACGCCGCGCGCCGAAGCGTGTAGGCTTTCACTCGTAGCGATCAACCTTGTGACGTCACGGGCGGCGGCGGCCATGCCGAAACAATCGCCTCTGCAACCGGTTCCGCTCCATGTTCCTGCTCGTGTTCATCCGAGGTTGCCAATGTTATTTCATTATACGTATGGGTACCTGGGTACTATTTAAAGAAAATTAAAGTACCACAGTATGTCCGCGAATGGGGTTTAGAAGAGGTGAGAAATGGATCAAATTTTGCAAGATACTTAAAAATGTCACTCCTAATAAAACATTTTGCTTGTAAAATAAATGAAGCCTTACTGTTGCGGGCCCAACTTGGCTTTTATAATAATTATTAATTAAAAATAAATAAATATGAAAGTAAATTTTGATGTTCTTTGAATTTTTTAAATTTCAAAATTCCTTAATATTCATTCACCATCTCATCAACAATTAAATCATTTACCAAAACTTCTTCATAATCCTAACAAATGTGTTCTTTCAATTTTCTTATATTTTTGGGGTTTCCAAACCCTTGATACTTTAATGTTAATTTCTTTTCTCCCCGTTGCATAATCTAACCCCTCCACCCATCTACTTCTTTCTTTTGTTACTTACTTCTCCCTAAATACATGCTACTAACATTACACATTTATAGGGCTGATTTAGGCTCTTAAAATTTCTTTAATGTTTGGGTTTGAATTAATTTGATTTCTTTCATTCCAGAATTCCTCAGACTTTCCCTTTAATTTAATATTTAAATATAACATAACTTACCTCCCACTTTTTTCATATGGATAGAATTTACAAATGATTGGTTTTTGATATCAAAATTTCAATTTAATAAAGATGTTTATTTATGCCAATAAAACAATTAAAAATATAAATGTAAAAATGATAAAGTAAAAAAGAAAACCAAAAAATGACAGTAGTATACTAGTTGGCATAAATAGGTAGGGTTTTGATTTATAAAAAATCATTCTTCCAATCCTACCATTACTAAATAATTTTTTATATTTTTTTTGAAAGTTATATAGCTTAAGCCCCTCAGACTAGAAGGAATATTATTATAAATTACAGAAGAGTTATATTTAAACGAAGACTTATATTTTTCAGTATGATGTTTAGGTATTTCTATTGCGTTCTGATTTCTAGTATTAACATTATGAATATTATTCCTGAATTCAATTTTTTCAAATAAATATCTTGGTTTCTGAGTTAAAATTATTTTATAAATAAAACAGGATATGTGGATTTCGCGTCTTTTATAACCAAGCTTCACACCAGGTCTCACTGGTTACAAAGATTTTTCCCCTAACGATTTAGCAACCTCGTGGTTCATGATCATTTATCAGATCTTACACGGTCGCATCAAAAATGTGACCGTTTCAGCCGAATTTGAAATTGTTTTGTAAAATGATCGTTTGATTTTAATTGTGATGTAAAAATATTTTAATATGTTCTACTGTTGTTCGTTCAAATGGACTTCTGACTGGCATCCTGACAAGGGAGTAATAAACTAAATATAACCTATAAAAATAAAAATAAATTCAAGTACCTGAATTAAAATTAAATATTTTTTCACCTTTAAATTTCAAAATAAAACTTAACTCTAAATCAAACTCTTAATCCGCATCTAAACCAGTTTATTCCTTCCTTTCAGGAAGCACTGATGATGACCTATAAGGTCGAAGGCGCTCTGCTAATAGATTAAAAATTTTTACACTTTTATACCTACAAAGCTTTGTTTCATTCATTTTTTTAAAATAGGCGTTTGTCCAGTCATATACACCGAGATAGTTACAGAGCTGCGCTTGCATATGACAGTAGGTACACCTCAAAGATAAACGTACTCCAAGTGTGAGTAACCGCTGACCTAGACAAACTACAATCCTATAAAGAGAATTTCTTTCTTTGGCAACATTGTTTTCGATTGACCGGTTTCGTTCCGGGCGCACTGAAACGAATCACGATTGCGGCGTTGCCAAGCGCGCGAATGTGTCAAGCGTGAAATTTCGACGTTGCCGCTAAAAATACAATAAAAATAATTTATGTTTTTACGTAATTCTTTTTCCTGGTATTGAATTAATAAAATATATGTATGAAAGAGGTGATGATGAATTAAAAATAGAGTGTTTTTTTAAGTAGAATGATCAGACCGTGATATAATGAATAAGATTTAAGAGAGAAAATGTCGTAACTGGCGCGATACTTTTATTTGTAATCATTTAAAATAGGTTTATATTACATACCAAATAATTATCATAATAAAGTAATAAAGATTTTTTACTTGCATTGTTTTCAAATCACGTTCAATGAATTTTAAGTACCTAATATATAATTAAATTTGGCAGTTTGAAACCTAACCTAGATATGTTGAATTTTAGTTGACCTTGCATGCCAGGAATAAATTTACATATGTTTAAAAAAAATTGCGCAGTTTTTATTGTTGTAACTGTTTAATGAAATATGAGTCATCTTTCGGTGTGGTTCGATATTTACTTAAAATATACTCTCCAGATTGTTTACATAATCATTTAAACACGTTTCCGTTTTGACTTGTGGTATTTTTATAATATTAATGAAAATGAAAATAGGTAAAGTAGCCTCATTATAAACTTAAACTGCGCGACTGCGCTTTTACTATCTACCATCAACAGGAAGAATGAAAGCGCTACTAATATCTATGTAGAGGCCGAAAATATTTACAAAATACTGTATATGAGTAAATTATTTAAACTAAATTACTGTTGCGCGAATCCTAAGTTTTGTTCTGATAATTTATTTACGAGTTTTTTTCGCAAATTTATGAAAATAAGGTCACTTTAAGCATGCATCTTTCACCATAATAGAACTACATTTATTTCAGGAAAAAGTTTCAAGATAGAAACCATTCAGAAACCAAACAAATGTAACAGATTTTAATTTAAAACAGCACTAGCAATGGCATGAACCGAGGCATGAACCTTCCTAGTGAATTTATTCTCAGTGCCTACATTTACTGGTTTTAAGCCATCCTGAGAAACGCGAGATTTTGTTCCCCGGGGAAGAAGGAAGAGTCCTGGTTGGGGATCGTTGCCAAATCAGGGAAGATCGGACAGGAGTGATTCGTAAAGTTCGACAAAGATCCACTCGTGAAATTTCTGCCAGAAATTGGTTGCCTATTTCCCGTAATCATAATTTAAACGCCCGAAAAGATTGTGTACAGGATAACGGAACTTGGGAGTCTTTGGGGACACAAACCCGAGAATCCAAAGGTTACAATTCGCCCCCAAACTAGAGGACGTGCAATTCGCCTCGGAGGATAGCTCAAGCACCGAATAAGCGCCAGACCGGGTTTTTGAATAGATGCTGGCTGATTGTCGCCTTGACAAGTGGACATAGAAGCCTAGAGGATAGATAGAAGACATCCCGAGAGACATCCTAACTAACGCAAGTTATAAGAAGAATATTAAGAAGTACACACAATAATAACGACAATCAGAATGACGCTTATTTTCAACATCAGTCTAGTTTGTATGTAAAAAACTGACTACCCAGCTTAGTGCCGTCTGACATAACTTACACATCTCCCAAAAACCAGTTCCCAGCATCTCAGCTGATCCAACAATATACCGACAAAAGTTGACCTACATTTTTTCCCACACTCTCGAAACCCCTTTCACCATATGTTGTTACAGGTAGAAAAAGAACACAGTGTATCTCATCATGCAACAAAAAACACGTTAATAGATCGTTCGGGATCGGGATAGTAATAAAGAAGAGACGAACATGGCATTATTCTTCGCTCGGGTGCATCGGTACTAGCAGATGCAAGGTTATTGCTTGCAGACAAAGTATGTAGACCCGTAGAACAGAGGACCGTGAGAAATGATCTTCTGTCAAGGTTAGTGGTCAATGAGGACGTGTGGTTAGAGAGTGAGCGATAATCAGGGGTATTATCGAGAAAAGGATGAATGACTTAGTGGTAAGGTGCTAATAACAGATTAAGAGTAATATTCTAAAAGTATGCTTGAAGAAGAAATTAAGAAAAAGCCATCACCAATCGGCTTATTCAGCATTTTTTTTAAATACGAAAGTACTACAGTCGAAATGCTTATCCCCCAAAAATTAGAATAGGAAATATGCATATAACCCAAATAAATCTGAACTATTTTTTTTATATTCTCTATATAAATTAAATGTTTATAGCGGTTGCTGTTATCCATTTATTTTGGTCTTTATTAACAAAAAAAAAAGATTTTATACTACAAATTTTCGCGCGAATTTCGAAACTTGTAAAACGTGATCCCATTGGCCGCGTCGTCAAAAGAGTTTTTATGACTCATAAGGAGTAGGTACATGGCGAATTCCAGTGTTGTAGAGTCATCGAAAAATCAATCAAAATGGCATTTAATGCGTAACTCATCCAATGAAATCCCCTGCACTTAAAGTAGAAGGTTCCTAAAATCTTATTCATGTATATTTCAAGGCGAAATCGGTCCAGAAACTTTTCAATTTTGCAACAAAAACTGACATTTTTGCGAAATTTTGACAGATCGTATCTTAATGATTTCGAGTAAATAAACTGTAATTCTTTGTTTTCATAACAATCTTCGAAAATTCAAATATTTTAAAATTTTCCATGTCCCCGATGCAAATAAACCTATTTATTTATAATTTTAACGAAAAAATAAGCGATTTAAATTAGTGGTATTCTTACGGATAAAATAAACTCAAAAAGAATCACTAAATAAGGAAAATAGTGTGGAATAATGTCGGTTAAAAATAGGATTTGTCGGAAAAATCAAGAACATTCAGATTTTACCCCTTAAATACGCTCCTGGATGACCCATTCAGTATTCATTTTAAAGTGTGATTATTCCTTTATAAGATGGTGTTGAAAAGTTAGATAGAAAAAAGGTCAGAGGTCAGAGTAATTCAAATGTACCGATGTCGAGAGCAAAAAAAGTAAAAAAATCGAAATTTAATCGCGATTGCTCCCTTCCTATAAAGAATGAAAAAATAAAAAGATGGAAACCATGTATTTCGACGAGCTCTTTCCGGTGACGTATATGGGATTTTAATTTGAACCATTTTGACCTCACAAACAATTAAAAACCGTGAAATGTTTGTGTCAAAAATCGAAATTTCCAGTTTTTCCCAAATTTTAGGTCTGTTCCAACAAGCAGTCAGAACGGTTTTCTGACGGTCCGAAACAATCAGTCATTCATGTACTAAACGCGTCTGTCGCTTTGCAACATGTAATATTTATCTGGGCAACTCTATTTCTGATCGAAAACCGTTCTCGGACTCGGTGTTGGAACAAACCTATAGGTATCCATTTTCCAGTGATTTTACGTTTAGGTAAATGTATTGCAAAAAGAGGTATTTGAGATTTTAAACTTTCACTTATGAATCCGTTTTTCGATCCCGACGTTTTGTTTTCGAGTAGTTACCAAAGAGGGGTCTCCAAATGGCATTTTTCGACCTAAAAAAAAATTCAAAAGTTTACTTGCCATTTTCCGATCCTCGCCAGTTTCAATAGAGTTCTGAAGCTCCGGGTTCTCTACAACCTCCGAAAATTTACATCGATTTAATTCCCTTTTGCGACCTGTACCCGATTTCAACGGAAATCGCGGAAATTTCGACTTTGACGTTTAATAGCTCCGAAACGAAACATCCTGCATAACTGAATTTTTTACCGAAGCTAGTTGCACTAATTCCTCTATCAACCCAAAAAATTCGATTGCTCTCCTGGCAGTGTCAATATGCCCAACCTTTTAAACAACGGTTTGCAATGATCGATGAATCCGACGCCTGCAAGGACACGTATGACGCTTTTCTGGAGTATAAATACATGCCGAGAATGACACAAGCCCCCCCACAATCAAGATTGAGTGTCATTTTGCTATGAAAAACCGCAAAATAAACCATTCTAAGGTATTGAGGAGAAATATGATCCTTAAATTGATGAATCAGAAAGGTCTGAAGACAATCTATTGGACGAATTATAAATGTGGTGTTAAAGTTAAAATGTAAGTCCCGTATCCAGAGTAATACCTAATAGTTTCACATTATCCTCGCGATCACTGCTTGGCCTCAAATTTAAACTCAATTTACAGGTTTTGTCAAGAAATTAGCGAATAACCATTCTTTTGGCGTATTTTCAGTCCTAATTGTTCTCTGGGATAAGTTAAGCTCTAGAGTTAGACCGGTATATGAGGGTTGTATCGTTGGCGTAAATTGAAGAAAGAGAAGTATTTTAAATTAAACGGCAAATCGCTAAGGTATATTATAAATAATAGAAGCCCCAAGACTGCACCCTGGGGGACTCCTTGTCTTAACACGAAACTCATAGAGAAGTTTTTAACCTTCACTACTTGGTAGCGATTAGACACATATGATAGCAAAGCTCAAGTGGATATTCAGTGGCCTGCAAGATCATGCGATTTAACCCCCCTCGATTTTTTCTTGTGGGGCTTCCTCAAGAACAAAGTCTATTCTACCAATCTGTAGACGATTAGTGACCTGAAGCAAAACATTCGTCACGCTCTTGGTGAAATTGGACAGCAATTGTGCCAAAATGTAACAATTTTACGGTCATCCGTAGAAACAGTCGAGGGGGACATTTGGAGAGTATTATAAAATAGTATAAAATAAACAAGCTTGTTATTTTTCTAAAATTGTTGCTTTTATTTAAAAACAAATCCCGAAGAACGTATTGGCACCCTTTATATGCGTGTGAGTTCCCGAGGCAAGTTTAGAATAACGAATTCACAACATTCCTATTTGAACAATGACATTAGTGTCATGAATTTTAATAAGGTACTTATTTTTATATTAATGACACTCCAGGGTCGTATTTTCCATTTTTTAAACTAAAAATCATTTATTATCGCGAATAAGACCATTGTTGAAACTAAAAAGAACCTTTATGAAGTTACAAAGACACACTTGGTTGTCAAATAAGAGGAAATACCTTAGTAGTCCTTCCACCGTATAAAGCCAAAATTAGATTTGGATAGAAAGAGGGTAAATAAATATCATTATAAGGTCTGTTATTTTATCAGTAGCTTTTTAATAATATTTTAATAATTAATGTTAAAGGACAGACGGTTCTGGCAAGATTAAGGTAAAAAAAATCAAGAAAATTTATTTTTATGACAGAGAGACGCAGAGTAGTGATGTAAGGATACGTATCCAAAAATCCGTTGGATCCGAATATTAAAAGAATCCGGATTATCCGGAACCGGCCGAGAACTTGAATACGGATTCGGAATAAAAATAAATTCGCATCGGGTGGTTACTAATGCAAAGTGCAAAGAGAAAACGGAATCGGAATCGAGTGTAAGCGAACAACACGGTCTGCGATTTGTCATATTTGATATTGTGCTTTCTCTTTCTAATGACATTTCCTAAAAAAAGATGGCATAGTTATCGGGGTAACGGGTATCATATGAGATGAGACCCATTGGTTAAACTAGTCCCGCCTCACCCGAACCGAATTCAAACGAGAACGGCGCGACGCGGTGCCTTCTTATCCCTAAACTTCGACTTCGACTGGTATGATACCGATACCGCATCGACCTACCTAGCCGTGTATCCGGATAGAAAATGTTTTAGTCTGTTGCATGCATACGTATACATGATCTGTAACCGCTTTCGCGCGGGTCAAGAAATGGATTCGAATTCGGATAATGGATACGGATATTAGCTGATTCCGATTCCGTATGATTCGGATATCTAATGAATACGGATATTTACAACACTAACGCAGAGAGGGCATTAGGTGGTCGGTTGCCGTCGAATCAGGTATTTTCCCATTTTCAGTTTTTTTTTCTCGAAAACGGCCGGAGTGGGAGCAATCAAATTTTCTGGGTTAATAGAGGAATAGTGCATCTAGCTTCGGCAAAAAATTTAGTTATACAGGGTGTATCGTTTCCGAGGTATTAAACGTCAAAGTCGAAATTTCCGCGATTTCGTATGGGATCTTAATTAAATGGCTGGGTGACCGCCAGGGAATGCCGTGTCTCGGCATAAGGAAGGTGGTAGAGGAATAAAATTCTTCCTCGACCGAGGTGGTACCACCCCACACATCCTCTTAAAGGGCTGGTGAAATCCATACCGATGTTTCCCGCTCTGGATGTGTGAGTCGATCCCCCAGTACACCCACGGTACATAATACTTAGACTTCGGTCTTCGTGGGCTGTCAGAAGATAAAAAAAAATCGATTTAAATTTTCGGAGGTTGTAGAGGACTCGGAGCTTCAGAAGGCTATTGAAACTGGTGATGTTCGGAAAATAGGAAGTAATTCTTTTGAATTATTTTAGGTCGAAAAATGCCACTTGCCATCTTTGGTACTAAGTAACTCGAAAACGGAAAGTTGCATCGAAAAACGGTTTGACACGTCAAACTTTAGAATCTCAAATACTTTCTTTTTGCAATACATTTACCTATACGTAAAATGACTTGAAATTGAGAAAATATGGGAAAACTGGAAATTACGATTATTGATACAAATTTTTTGACGGTTTTGAATTTTTTTCGGTGTCAAAATGGATCCAAATCGAAATCCCATGTACCTCATCGGAAGGAGCTCTTCGAAATACGTGATTTATATATTTTTTAGATTCTTCATTCTTTATGGGAAGGGAGCAATCGATGATTAAACTTCGATTTTTTGACTATTTTTTCGATGACATCTGTTCATTCGAATCACTCTGTATTTTTTCCTATCTAATTTCTTCCAACTTTTTCAACGCTATCTTATAGAGGGATAATCAGGCTTTAAAATAAATCCAGAATGGGTCATCCAGGAGCATATTTAGGGGGTAAAAACTAATTTTTTCCCATCAAAACTCATCTTTAACCGGCATTATACTATATTATTTCTCTTTTTAGCAGTTCTTTCAGGGTTTGTTTTCTCTCCTCATCATCTAAGAACACTCCGCACTAATATTAAAATTGCATATTTTTTCGTTAAAGTTACCTATATAAATAAATACGTTTTTTGCATCGGGACAGGAAAAATTTTTAAAATTGCAAATTTAAGACGACTGCCATGAAAAACCAAAAGAAGCGGACTTGCTTTACATCGAAATTAACTATGATGTCAAAATTTCTCAAAAGTGTCAGTTTTTGTTGCGAGATTGGAAGGTTCCTGGACCGATTTCGGCTTGAAATATACATGGTCCGCTTTTAGGGACCTTTTAGTTTTACAGTAAATAAAGTGATATTCGTGTCACCTACAACTTTTTTGCAAATAACACACACTAAAGTACTGGATGCAATCCTTAATTTGATGTAAAATGTTTACCACAACACACGAAATTTATTACAATATAAAGCAGTTCAAATAATTCAAGTGTCAAACAAAATTTTAGGAACGCAGGTGATGAAAACAATTGATTGATTGATATGTCGCTCTGACATAAAAATAAGATTTTTGGATTTTTTTTGACGTTAGCATTGCCTGAACCAGAAGGACAGACCTTCAACATTAATTATTAAAATATTATTAAAAAGCTACTGATAAAATATCAGACCTTATAAATGAAATTTGATGCATTTTTCAAAACTGAGGGAAAGAAATATGGGGTGGTTTTGCCCGAAGATCGAGCCGGCAGACTGTTAACCCCTTGCAGAGATATATAATAGTCATCTTTTAAAAGTAGTTCTAGGTTTTATAGACACATAAAAAAATGTGTTATCAGCTCTCAGTCTATCATTTTTTACACCGGCCGAGTTTGGTAATCATGCTTGAACACAGCAAAAATTAAGTAACTGATGCTTTTCTATTGATGTATATTCTGTTAATCTGCTCCCCTACTGAATACGTTCCTGTCTGTCACACAGGAAGAAGCCCATATCCCGCGCGGACATACTAATAACAATTGACGACAAAATAATTATTTACGGCCTCCATAGCACACTTTTAATTGTAATAATATGGTTTTCGTTTTTGGGCAAGGTTGACGTTGCTCAACAGGAAAACAAAACAATAACGCATCGTCGTCTGACGTCACGTCATTGGTCGAGACTACGTGACGAGAATATCTCCGTGACGTCACCGCAAGGTCTTTGAATAGTAAAGCTATTAGAGCGAGAGATGAAGGAACTGTTAATTAGCTTCTGATTACAGTGAAATAATGCAATATGCACTTATATTACTAACATTTTAAATATTAATGTATGGCTTCCAAAGAACATCTATTTGAGAAGTCTTCGCGACGTTTACGTTTATCAAACCCAATCAAACCCGAGTATATCAGTTCCTTTTCTGCGTAAATTGCTCAAATCATACGAATTACATTTATTGAAACTTATTTTGACGCATCAAGGAAGATTATTCTTTCCTAAGAAGTTAAATATTTTCCATAATAATATTTATTTAAAATTTGAGATACTTAAATACTGAAAGTACTTAATGGGTTGTAGCACTCCCAAATAACAATAATTTGTTATTGTAAAGATTAGATAAGATCTACTACATTACCTCTCCGCCGGCTATGAAGCTACGACTGCGACGCATTAGAAAAAATCACTCTAGACAGCAGATTTTCTTTATCTTCTACCGTCATTCAACAATTGAAGACGCTTAATAGGTATAATAAGAAGATGCTTATAGTTTTACCCTCAGCAACATTGATTTTTTATATCTAGTATTATCCAAATAATCATGCAATTGAGACTTACCGCTGCCCTTAAAGGCAGTCCCAGCATCAAACGATCCGGTTCTCATCGGGTGCTTCTCCTGTTTGAAGGTCCTTTCCGTAGACACAACGAATGGTTGCGCTAAAGACACAGCGGGTAGACTTTCCCCCCTCGTCAAGGGAGGTCTTACCATTGGACCTTCCTGTCTGGCCCCATGCTCGTCTACCGAAAGCAATCTTTTGGCACTAACCTCACCGTTATGGTGATGTTGGTTATGGTGGTCTTCTTCTTCGGCCGCAGAGAGCCCTCGCTTTATTCCCTGTGTGGGCAGACTTGTCTGTCTGGTTGTAGAGGTATGATGGTGGGTTTGTAATGGGTGGTGAGCCGCGGCAGCAGCAAGGTGGGTTGGAAGGCGAACGGTTGTTCTGGTGACCTGGGGAAAGAAGTTGGCCGTGTAAGGTTGATTTTGGGGGTTAGTATACCAAAAATGTATAAAGCTGAAGTTCATCAGATAGGTATAATCCACCGAAAATTCTTTTACATCTTAACCTAGGCTTACTCAAAACTTGCAGTGAAAGTTCTGTACTTAATGAGACTGAATTGAATGAATGTGGGCATCAAATACATAAGAAAAAGGAGGTAGAAAAAGGACGCAGTGGAACTAATGAATATAAAATGAGGATTAGAAATTACAAGAAATACCTATTTCGCAACTAATTAAATACATTTATAGGAATTAGTCGTGTTTCTTGGACTGCAACAAAAATATTTCACGTTTCATCTTTGTTAGGCATCTTTTAGGAATTGCTAGTCCAAAAGAATGGAACAATGAGTTACAGCAATAAAGACGTTTGAGGATTTAAAATCAAGTACCTATTTTAATTTGATTTTTATTGAACGTTTGCATAAACGCTAGAGGACAGACTGAAGAGGGCTCACAATTCTAAATTGTTAAATTATAAATTTTGAGTACATATTGCAATATCGTTCTACGGTTTCGCTGCTTCGTTTTAAATAGATGTAACATGAAGATAATATAAAATAACTACCTACATTAAATACTAATTTAGTATTCTTATTGTCAATATACCTACATACCAGTGCCTCATGTTCAGCGTTCCCTTCAACTTGCGGCCTCTGTAAACCCTGATTACCTCTTGGAGGCGGTGGAGGTTGTGCCGTGGGGTATCCTTCCAACATTGCCCCTCGCGAATGGTGCATGCTGTAGCTCTGATGGTGCGATTGGTTTTGCGTCCTGCTAGTCGCTACCACTTCACCATTTTGGTGCTCTCTATGACCCTTGGTTGCGTGACTTGAGGATCTAGCCTCTTGGAAGCCGTGGGCACGCTTGAGCTGTCTCGCAGCATCTAAAACTACCTCAATCCGATCGGCACCCTCGTAATTGACACATCCCCGACACACAGCTTCGGAAAAATCGTGAACCATTGCCCACGGCATGCGAGGGAGATCGCAGAGATAGCATTGTTGCCTCTTGGCTTGTTGCATCTGCATGACTGACATTTTTACCATAAAATTCTTATGTCTAATGCCTCACAGTTTGTTTCGAATAGGAATTTCTAAACATTCCTCACAAGCGTTCCAAAACCTAGCTTGTTAGGGCTAAGAGATCAATATCCTATTATCCTGTTGCTACAGTAATTAGAATAGTACCTATATTCGAAAAATAAGCGTTTTTTTGTCCAAAACTTTCACTTAAGTGGGTCACTAAGTTTCTTTAAATCACCCCTAGTTGTTGGTCCTTTTAAACTGGATGCAACTATATATAGTCACTGCCAAACTTAATATTGCCTAATGCTAGTCTTGGCAACGCATGAACCGCTTACAATATAACATCCATGTTGCCATTTTGAGTTCACTTTTAAAAATAATCTTTTGAATGTGTTACGGCGTTCACACACACAACATCCAGAAATAAGTATACTGTTCACCGCTTTAAGACTTCAATAGAGGGACTAATGTGATAAATTGTCACTAAAAGCCCTTTTTAACAACAAATCACTCACAAAAATTGTCACAAAATCAATTTAATATTACGAATAACTCAGGAGCTCATTTCACACTGAGCAAACCCGACGGTAAACGCTACACTACACGTATCCTGCTCGACGGACCTTTACTAGCGAACTGAATGCTCCGCGGTCGGTCGCGGTTGTGCAAGCGCAAGATTGCGAGATTGGGATTGCGATGTTGTCACGTATACGTCGGGGATTTTATCCTTGTTTTGGAATTATTTTTTCTATGATAAAAGTGAATAAATGATAATCTTAATGGTGTTTACCTAAAGTTTGTTTTTAAAACTTTTTGATTTAAGATAAAGTATTTTCAACCTTGAAGACCCCTAATTGCGAAAGATATGTTCTTAGAATAATGTCCCCGTGTGTTGTGTGTGGTATTTTATTGGTGTCTTTTACAAGAAAACATGTTTATTATTTTTCGCAAAATTTGTACGTATTAAGTCCACTAAAAATTATCTCTGCTTGTATAACTGGCGATAACTACTAATTTGCCAGTTCAGTCGTGCTGGTATTAATTTGTCGATAAAGGAATAAAGAAAAATATATTATATAAATTTATTTGTTCTAAAAAAATCTTATCTGGAGCTTCATAATATATAGCGCGTTCGGCAATGCAATCTTTTCCATCGTTTTGCTCGGAATTTTTGAAGGTCACATGACCTATTATTGTAAACAGTACGACCGATCACGTGCCTGTCAATAATTCCGAGCAAAACGATGGAAAAGATTGCATTGCCGAACGCGCTATTATAGAGAGCTAGATTGTTTTTTATTTTCTTAAAAATTATTAATCCCAAGTGTGGGTAAATCCAAAATACTAAATGAAAATATGATAGGCACGAATTCAATAATTTTTTTAATTAGTGACTAACATTGGCTTTATTTCTTATTTAGTACGGACTGCGTTTCAATAAAATTTACAAAATTTAGCAAATACTTTTAAAGGTTTTCGTGTAACATCGGCACCACAGCCTTGTAATCGGACTATGTGAGCTTTACAACCTAAACACATAACCGCTGGGTGCCGCGCGCAGCCGGTGACGTAGCCTATTGCCACGATTGGCCGTGACGTCACAGCCGTAACGATTACCCGACCGGGTCTCATTTACCCGTTCGCCGCCCCGCCCCCCACGGTTCCCCTTGAAATGTTTGCTGATTGTAAGGCAGGGTTGCCGGATCGTGGGGATTGGGGTCAGGAATAAATTGCGTCGTTGGTATTCCATTTAATTTTTTATCTATAGTTCTAGTAAACTTGAAGCACGATTAAATAAATTTATCTGTGAAATAAAATGTACACGACTTTAAAACATTTTCATTGATTTTCCACCGGCTCAACTAAGTAGGGTTAATGTGCCTGTTTGGGACCGGTTAACAGAAATTTCAACTTTGATATGTAATAAGTAAATATAAGAAAATTAAGTCAAATTTCAACTATTACAGCATTTTTGGTTTTGTTAGTCTTAAGATAGGTTTACAATTGCAATTTTAGAATTTTTATTTATAATTATCGAATAAATTGAATAAATGTTAAAAATGTGAATTTTAACCTGTTTACGACCACCGGTCGCAATTCTCGACCACTTTAAAGTCGGTTCTCGACCGCTAATAGAGAATATGAAAGAGACTAGGGGTGGAGCAATTTTTCCAGCAGCATTAAATACGATGAGTACAGGGATGTTTTCTTTCTCATGTTTAATACTATATAAATTTTTAAATCCTTTGGGTCCCAATCCTTTGCCTGACTTTGGATATAAAGCAAATCCCGACTCGTCTCCATTAAATATTCTATTAGGGTCATCCAATACGTCTAATAAATTTCTGTCCGTTAAGAATTGAGTAAGTTCCCTAAACCATTTCCTTATGCCTTCTTCGCTTATAATTGCTCTGGCTTTGTTAATTCCTTCAGCTTCTCTTAAAGAAATTTCTGGATTACGTTTGATAAAATTTTTATACCAAGTCTGATGAGGGATTCCATCTTTAAACATTACTTTACCGGAGTCTGCTGCTATCTTGGATGCAGTGTTAAACAGCATTTCTTTTTTAACTGGAAAGCCGCACTTTGCGATGTTAATCTGTTAATCACCCATTCTTTGACGCGGTTTTCACCTGCCACTGTAAGTAGTGGCGGTGGACCTGGTTTACGTAAATTATCAGGAACTCGTCCAGATATCCTATCCAAAATGGTCGTTTTTGGAACATTAAAGGTTCTGCATGCATGTCTGATTGCCATTTTATTCTCCCTGATTTCATATAAAGCCTTTTTTAGGTCTTCTTTCGTATAAGTATGAAGCACCCTTCTTGGCACCTTCTTTTATTGCATTTTAACCTTCTTGGAAGTTCTTTCTTTTTTTGTTTGTTCTTTTTGGGACTGCCTTATTTTTCTTGTGGATGCCACTGAAAAGGTTAAAAAATTATTCCTCATCCCTTTATAGAGTATGGTCGAGAACAGAAAAAGATCAATCTGATTTTCGACCGCCAATTTTCAAGGATGGTCGAGAACAGAAAAGATCAACCTGGTTTTCGACCACCAATTTTAATCAGGATATTTTAACAATTTTTTTTATAATTTTTAAGTTTAAAAAGGTGGTCGCAAACCAAAACTTTGAATCTTTATGACTACTTATGTATATTAAATGCAAAATATTTTTAACAGTGCTTGAATTTGAATAACGTATTTTTTTAAATGAAAAGAATATCCTTTCCATCCTGGTTCTCGACCAAGGTGGTCGGGAACTGAATATCGTTAATTTTCAAAAGTTTGTTCTCGACCGGCAAATATACACGTGAAAAAAATAAATAAACGCATTTTTTCTTATAGAAATATGAAAGTTACTGCTCCCTTAACCCTATAAAACATATTGCATTCATTAATTTAAAATAAAACAAAAGTTACTTACTACTTTCGGATACACTGCCACTTAGCACTTTCTTAGAATCTATACGTAGATAAACGTGGGTGATCAGTACGAATGCCAAATGTTCACTGATTTTTAGCGGGAAAAGTACATAGCTTTTTACGGTGGTGCTACCTGTATTAAATAGGTCAAAGTGGTCAAAAACTAGCTAAACATTTTTTGACAAGGTTTGGCGGATAATTTGAATATTATTGACGCTTAAATAGCAAAATGGTCGAGATCTAGTGCCGGTCGGTAAACAGGCACACTAACCCTATAACAGAGTTCTTTTACCCAATTTTAATTTTGTTGCCGCTGCATAGGGAACATTATAATTATTCAGGTTTTTACTTTTCATATTGTCAAGTATTTTTTGAGTAAATCAAGAAACAATAGTGCGATTTTGCAAGCAGAAATGCCAAACACGCTAAACGCTAAAATTTAGAGTGGTGTTTAATCAGAATTTTTGCTACATTTACTAAATGACTTTCTGAACTGACCACAAATGGGGATGGCTTTTAACATTTCAATTTTTATGGTTTTTATAAGTCGCATGTTTCAAACATCACTTTACATTTTAACGTTTTAGGGGTTAGCGTGTCTGGAATTTCTGCTTGCAAAAGTCCCCAATAGTACAATAGGGAGATTTTGCAAGCAGAAATTCCCATGGACTTATTAAGAAAGGATTCGATGTCCGTATACTGTGAGTGTATCGAACGTGAACCCTTATATTTGTTGTTTGTTATGAAAACATTTCTCCTATGAGAAGAGTTTACGAACTACGAATCACTACGTAATTGAATCAAGAATGGTAGTAGAAAGAGATAAAATAGCATTGGAGTGTTGTAGCTCAGAAGTGTTGCTGTCTGCTGGTTGCTTAGGAAAAACGTCTGCGAACGCTCGTTTACACGTACGTCTTTGTCTAATGAACTAGAAAAGGAAAAGTGCGACTTATAGATTTATAAATGACTCGGAGCGACTTTAAATAAACACCTTTAGAAATAACGTAACCTATAAATAATAAAACCTTTTTAACTTAAATTTATTATTATTTAGCAGAAAAATAAAATATTTTAGGGCTTTTATTACTTTTAGTAAATCTTGTGATGCTTCTAACGTATTTTTTGTACAAAAATAAAAGGTAAAATAAGATGTGGCCAATGTTTACAAATTGTGTTTACAGTGTCGTTTAGAATGGTTTGTTTTGGCTTCAAAGAATGTTAAATCATCCCGTATCCATTCTTAATAAATCCATGGAAATTCCACATAGGCAAACCCCTAAACGAAAAAATATGATGCTTGAAACATGCGATTTATAAAATCCTTAAAAATCGAAGAAATATTATACTTTGCCCAGCGAGAATTGACACTCGAAAAGAAAGAAAAAAATCCCTATGATGCCGTAGTTAACAGTTAACTTTTAAAAATTCGGAATACTAAAAAACTACGTAGTACCCTAGTTTTTTAGTACTCTGAATTTTTAAATGTTAACAACGGCTTCACAGGATTTTGTTTTCCTTTCTTTTCGGGTGTCGATTCTCGCTGGGCAAACTATAAAAGCAGTTCCCATTTGTGGTCGGTTTAGAAAGTCAATTAGGAAATGTAGCAAAAACTTAATTAAAACACCACTCTAAAGTTTAGCATTTAGGGGTTAGCGTGTTTGGAATTTCTGGTTGCAAAATCTCACTAATGACCACAATATTTACTTTTTACGTTTCATTAAACTCTAAAAGCATCTTAAATGATGGAGCCAATCATCCTCCAGTACTGAAACGAAAAGTAAAGTAATAAATCCCGAAAATCTCTCGACATTCAGTATTTTTATACTAGTGATTTAAGCGATTTTTGTAGTAATTTTTTTTCTACTCTAGACATAATTGAGCACGTTGAAATAAAGTATTTGTCAAAATTTATCATCCACAATCATTATGTACTAAAAATCTACCATAGATTTCTCCCCTGCCAAACTTGGGTAAAAATTAGTAAAATTAAAACACCGAATTTTCGGCCGAGAATGCTAGTAGTATAATAGGCCAGCGCTAGTCAAGCTGCATTCGTGACAGTCCTTACTAGTAAATTCGCGCGCATTTTATATCATCAGACATTTTGCCAAGAATTGCACTCAATTTCCTGATGAAGTGATGAACAATAATTGAATGCTACCTGCTTAGCTAAACCTTTGGTTTTTATTAAATTTCGTTACGGAATTTTTCGGTGAGTTGGAACGAAAAAATTCGTTTTTGTTCATTTTAACGAAAGTTCATATTCAATTTCGTGCATGTGTAGTTTTTAGTGCAGTACAAGTTCGTGGTTAAAAATGGACGATACTAGTAGATTCTTACTGGTTGGATTCCAAGAAGAGGAAGATGACGACGATTGTTTATTCCACTTTCTTTTGGAGGCTGATTCCTCTGAAATATTTCATAGGAGAGAAGGTACCTACCAGGATTTTCTTTTACGCTTTCTATCAACAGTTCATGTTCTAAGGTAGTAAACTCTAGTTTGCGATATTTTAAACTCATTCTAATTTAATAAAATAAAAGTTTAAAAATTTTAGACATTCGCGAACACTGTACACATCACAATATCCGTTGCCGAAATCCATATACATACGTTTGATACAGACGAAAACCGCCAACGAAAAATCGTTTCACCTGGCGGAATTTGCCGGGTTGTATTAATAAAATAAAAACCAAATTAACTAAATACCAATACTGGTAGAACAGATACGGGCGAACACGCTGATGGAAAAATTCACCTAAAAATTTCCGGAATAAAATTTAATGAAAACCAATCAGGCGATCGATAAAGAACGGCTTAAAACCAGTGATGGGCGATGTCGACAATGTCATGTAAACAATTGAATTGTCAACGCGTCGATTATGGTGTCGATGTCGACAACTTAAGCGATGTCGACAATCACTTTAAAATTTATAATGCCCATTAAAATAATATTAAAAGATACAAAAAATACATTTAGAACACGATTTAATAAAAACGTACATTCTTACCGTCCGATTCCGGCCGGACCAGTGTGCCTCAACCTTTACCAAGCGGCCAAGCGTTCGTTCGATTTGCAGTTCATCCGGATAAATAAAGCCTTTTGTGATAATATTATCTTCGACAAAATCGTCATGGAAATGACATGTTAAATACAACAACCATTTAGTTTTTGTGATAGAACTACGAACGAGATCTACACACTGGCACGGTACGGAAATACTTAGGACCTTTTAGAGCGAAATTTGTGCAAATACAGTGCAATATTAAAAGCAGTCGTCCATGCTTGAGCATCTAGTATACTACTGTAAATACGAGAAATTCGCCTCTGAAATCATACATATGGGATGGTTTATTATGCAAATTGAAAACAATGAACATATTTCTACAAATTTTTGACTTGGCAACGTTGCAACGAGAAACACATTGGGTTAAAATTCTGGGATTCTGGAATTTACCGAGAAACACAAGTACCGAAAGCAGTGAATGTTTTTCCTTCGTTTTATTTAACGTTCGTTAATCAAAGCCATAAAAATAACTATGAAATATTTATATAATTTTTCCATTTAAGCCGGTATTTGTTTATTTTTGTTGGTTAGGAAAAAGTGAAAAATTAATAAAAAATCATGAGCATGGAGGAAGGGCTTTACTTGCACACAAAATGTGCGTGAACCTGCCAGTTTTCGAAATGATAAAAGGACATTCAGGCGGGAGGTTGGTGGGAGGAGGAGAGGTTCAAATATATACCCAGTTAGCATCGTATTTTTTTTTATCTGCAGCCCACGTAGGCTTTCAGTCTAAGTACCAGGGTACCAGTGGCGGCTCGCCATATGAATCAATTAATCAAATTAATTGAAGATATTGGGAAAGCATAGATATGCGTCTATTATCCAGCTCTTGATTCGAGACTTGTCTGGAAAAATGAATGTTGGAGTGAAGCGTACTGTCGTCAGCGTAACCACCGTATTTGTCTGTATACGGTGGCGTAACTGTGGATGAGATTGGTAGTTGAAGAGGACAGGTCATTCATATGAAGAAGAAGTAGGGTTGGTGCTAGGACTGAATCTTGGGGAACGACAGCATTGATAGGATGGAAGTTACCGTCCACCAGGACAGATATGCGCCGACTAGAGTGGAAGCTACCGAATCCGAATGGGTAGCTTCCCCTCTCGGTAGTACCGATCCAGGTACATAGTTTGGGAGGAAGACCGTGAGAAGGTAGTTTGTTGGGGAGCGCGGCATGCCATACTTGGTCAAAGGCCTTGGAACTATCAAGAGCAGCAGTCTGAGATTCGCCATGAAATTCGAGAGACTTGTTCCAGTTATGTGTGACAAAGCTAAGGAGATCAGCTGTAGATCTTTGGTGACGAAATCCGTACTGTCTGTCATGGATGATTTTGTGTTTTTCTACATATTTTAGAGTTTGCAAGTTGATCGCTTTCTCCATAACTTTGCTGACAACAAAGAGAAGAGAGATATGTCTATAATTGGATGGAAGGGACTTGAAGCCTTTCTTCGGGACAGGCTGCACATGAGCAGCCTTCCACCAGTTATCTGGCAAGTAGATAAATGACTGTCCTTTGGAATAAAGGACGGTTGGCAAGCCTACTCGACCTGCAAAATGTTTTTGTTTGGATTTTTTTAATGGAGATCTTACCAATTCGTTGCAACTTAATTTATGTTGCTGCCAATAATGTTTTATCTAAAAGTGATCGGCGATAGTGATCGTATTGACTTCAAAAGCTTTGCTATGGGGATTTAGTAGCAACTCTCTTTTTATTTTCCTGTTTTTTTAAACATAACCTGATATTCTCGTTCGAACAGTTGGTGTCTAATGTCTAATGGAAACGTAAAGTGTATTTTTAATTTTTAATCGACTACATGACTCATAAAAAATATGTTTTTATCATGCATCAATGCTTCTTAAATTAGCTCAAAAATGAATGTTGATTTAATAATTCATATACAGCGGTCGACAAAAGTCCAGAATCGGAAGCTATAAAGTCTTGAGCGTCGTGGATCGTTTTGATAAAATCTTTCTTAAGTTAGACCCGATGCCTATCAGCATTTTCTTTATATCAGCCTGCAGAAATCACTGCAGATCTTACAATTTTAGATATCGTATGCTGCAGCAAAAGTATTATTTCAGCTAACATAAAAACATATTACATAATTGAAGTTGGAACTACGTAATAGATCTTTACGAACATAAAATGAATAATAATAATAATGAATAATAGTAGTTTTATTTTATAATGTAGAGTCTTACTAAGAAGGGATTTTTCAACATTCCCACTCGTGTGAAAAATGTCATATTCACCACTTGTTATGCAATATACTATTTCACACTCGTCTCACTCGGGTGAAAAAGTAATTGTCAAAACTTGTACAATAATTATAATATAGAGGTTTAGAGTCACCTTTGGCAATGACATGACAACATGAGTGTGGTCACATAACAAGTAATTAAATAATTGTTTGTGCAACTGGATGTTATTTTGTTCTTGTACCAGTGTATCTCAGGTGTATCTATGAGTGCCACTTATAGAGTAGACATTGTGGGGGATCAAAGGCTAAGTGAGTTGATAAAAAAATGAGGTCGGCTTGGTGCCAGACGAGACAGCTGGCACGAGTTAAAATTAAGTTATCAAAAAAAACTTATTTACATATCATATTGACTCAATTCGGACTATGCTCTGTCAGGGTTGGTTATGTTCCCGGAATAATTTTTATTTCTTTTATCCGTAAGTTTTAGATCATTTTATAATGTAGGTAATCAATATAAGGCGTAATATAAATATGTCACATAGAGTAAAGTCGTGTTTTTGTAGAAATCGCGTTATCTTGGGTTAACCCAAACAGACTGTTGATATGTGCTGATAATGATGAGATTCTGTATATTGGTGACAATAACACGTAAAAACAAATAATGGACAGAGAGGGAGCAGAAAAACCGGAAAGCACCGATTTTCTAAACTTTTTGGAGCTAAAAAAATAAATTTTTATAGATAGATAGATATATAGATAGACAGATAGATAGAAATACATGTATTACCAAAAGTACAAATAGTACATAGGTTCGTCAAATTACAAAAATGTATCTAAGATATGTACATATATAAAATAAATATAAAAATCGTAAAATACATACAATAAAACAGATATAAATAAAACAAGGACGCAGTTACAAAATATATAAAATCTGAAATTATATGAGCACAACATTGGCAGTTTTAAGAATTTGTGGAAATATACCATTACTTAGGCTTATATTAATAAGTTTGGTTAAAGGTTGACATATACAATCTTTTATAGCTTTAATAAGCCTAACACTAATGTATATTTTTTTATTTTTAAGTTTAATAATGACTTCCATAATTTACCTCTCAGAAACCTCATTCAAAACGATAGTATTTGATAATGGGACCTTTGCGTTTTAATGGAATTTTCATCATTGCAAGTTTCTACTCTATGCAGACGATGTAAAGGTTTATACTTCTATCACCACCCCTGAAGACTGTGACAAGCTCCAGAGTGACTTAGACTTAGACCGCCTGGGAACATATTGCGACGAGAATGGCTTTTTTCTTAATCTAGATAAATGTACTTCAGTGACATTCTCTCGAAATCCGAATCAAATACCCCGACCCTATCAGTTAAAAAATAACCTCTTACAGAAAGTGAGCACCATAAAGGACTTGGGTGTTATATTTGAATCCAAATTACGTTACCCGAAATTACAAACCCTTCAAAAATGTTAGGCCAATCATCAGCTTATTCAAATTTGTTTTAAGTAAATTAAGTTTTCCCAGTATAGTTTGGAGTCCGAGACAGGCGACCTATGTTGATCGAATAGAGAATGTCAAAATAGATTTTTAAAATACATCTCCTTTAAAAAGGGCTTTGTCATCCCTAATAACGATATCGCTCTGGCTCGGGATCATTTCCGCTTGATGTATGTCTCTGAGGGACCGAAGAGTGATGTGTGATTTGCTCTTTCTGTATAAAACTGTCAATAACATAATACAAAGCTCAGATATTCTTGCTCAGATTTGCTTTAATGTCCCCCAGAGGTCTCTAAGGGCGAACGAATTGTTTTACTTAACATTTAGGCATACTTATTCAGCTCAGAACTCACCCTTATGTCGTATAATAATTTACAGCAATATGCATAACAATATTGATCACTTTTCAATGTCTCATCTTAAGGCAAAAACTATAATAAAAAATAACTTAACTACATGGGGTTGACGTCTGCAGGCTGGACCTTACCTAGGTAATTATATTGTATAGTGTTTAGTGATTTTTTGATTTTTTTGTGTTCAGATTTTGTATCTTAATTATTAGATGTAATTTTGTGGATACTGTAGTGAATATACATAGTTGTTGTTCACAATAAATAAATAAATAAGTAATCCGAGACAGTGCCATTGCCATTGTACACTAAAGTTGTCATATTTTTTACCTCTGATTTTTTTTGCAATGGAGGGACCATCTTCTATGAGTGTGGACAATAATTTAGCCTTTGTGTATGTAGTTTATTAAAAAAAAAGGATTTTCTAGTCTACACAGTGTTTTTTTAGAAAGGGAGAGAGAGAGGAAGGTAGTATTTCATTAGTATTTTCTTTTGATTAATTTCTACTACAAAAATTTCCTTCGGACCACATTTGTTCTGTTCACTTACCTTCTTTTTCTTCTTCGGTTTTTTGTGTTTTTCAAGTGGTTTTAATAAATCACGTGACTTTTTTAATGTCAAATGCTTGGATGAATTAGAAAGGATTCGGGGTTCCGTATACTGTGAGCGTATCGAACGTGAGGCCTGTTTATTTGTTGTTTGTTATGAAAACATCTTACCCTAGAGGTCCAGTTTACGAACTTTAGGAAATACGTAATTGAATCACGAATGGTAGTAGAAAGAGATAAAATAGCATTGGAGTGTTGGAGCTCAGAAGTGCTGCTGTCTCTGTTGGTTGCTTAGGAAATACGTCTGAACACTCGGTTACACGTATGTCTTTGTCTAATGAACTAGAGAAGAAAAAGTGCGACTTACAGATTTATAAATGACTCGGAGCGACTTTAAATAAACACCTTTAGAAATAACATAACCTATAAATAATAAATCCTTTTTAACTTAAATTTATTATTATTTCGCAGAAAATAAAGTATTTTATGGCTTTTATTACTTTTAGTAAATCTGGTTGGGCTTCTAACGTATTTTTTGTACAAAAATACAAGGTAAAATAAGTTGTGGTCAGTGTCGCTTAGAATGGTTTGTTTTGGCTTCAAAGAATGTTAAATCATCTCGTATCCATTCTTAATTCATCCAAGGTCAAATGCATGTTCTAACTATTTGTTTGTAAATGTTGATAAATATGTCGTTTATCTTAAAGACAAAACAGTTTCTTTCCGTTTTAAAAGTACTTTTAAGGACGTTTTCAAAGTGGGCCTCAATTCTCGAAATTAGGAAAGTTATTCTCAAAGGAAAGGTGCCTGAAAATGACGTATTTTATTCAAGGGAAGGTGATATAACGGAGCACTAACAGTGTTACAAAGAACTACAATAGTAATAATGAGCACTAAAGTACTGATCTTAAAAACTATTAAAACATGTTTAAATAGAATTATCAAAAATATATAGTACAATTCTGTGAAAACCAGATTACAATAAGCTAAGATTAGTTGTGTATTATGGGTACAGTACACGTGAAAAGACCGTGTTATCAGTATCACTCAATAAACACGAGGTGACGTAAGTGTTGTCTTCACTGTCTTTTTATTTTCTTTAGATTGTTGCCAAATTTACGCCAAAGCTAATAATTCAAGGAAATACTATTTCTGGATCAACGAACTTGATTATTGCTATTTATGTTTTGTCAGTTTGTTGTTGTTTATAGGTGTCAATCAGATATGTGTTTTGTTATACTATCTCTACAACTTGTTAGTTTTTAACCAACTAGAAGATCTGAATTTAAACCAGTACTAAGTCTTTAACTTTTACTCCCTAATCCCGGCGAATGGCGAATCCCAAATTGTTGCTCCTGATACTTTTAACACCTTTGACCAAGTATGACATGCCGCAGTCCTCCACAAACTACCTTCTTAAGAGCTGGATAATAGACGCTGTTGCGTCCCGCTACTTTTTGTGTTTTGATTTAATTTCTTTCATTTTAATTAAAATATTACCTACTTATTATTACTTACAAATTTTCTTCGTTCTTTGACATTTGAATATGTATACAGTTAAAACCCATCACTTAACTTCACTAAACACTATTAAACTGTTCTAATGCTCGACAAGTCTATACTTTTCCATTTCCTAAATCATCCGACTTTACCAATTCCCCTCGTACCTTTCATTCAAACCCGAATCGTACCGCGATGCTCGCGCCATGCATGCAAAAAAGGACTATGCGAAAAGGGTCAAGTGGACACAAGCAGTAGGTACCGATATAATGTGTTAACGCTGCCAAAGTTTTTTTTTTGCCAGTCCACCCATTTGGAGATTCTACCATTTCCCGAATTAGGTTGAAGTCGAGATTTTGCTTTTTGCTTTATCTTATCTTTTTGTATCTTGCAGAGCCTGTTCATGGGTTTCACAATAATACAGGGCGGGAAGACAGGAATATAGAAAAAGTTCCGGGGGTCAGCGCGAAACAGGGCGGCATGGGTACCTTTAAATCACTCCGTATCTATTATGTGTATATATATATATATATATATATATATATATATATATATATATATATATATATATATAAATATTTTAGATTTATTTTGGGTTATATGCATTTTCCGTAGTGTATTTAGTTATTATTGAACGAAAAAAAGCTACTTGGCACCATCGCCAGTGACATTATCATTTATGCACTATAATCAGCTGACATTAAAGACACACTAAGTGTTTATATGAATAATATGAAAAATAAAATTGCTGATAACAACCGTGTATTTGTTTGTCGACATTTCGAGGCGATTAGAGAGCATGTTTTGAATTTTTTCCAGAGCGCTCTTGATACGACTTATCAATTGGCTAATTGTTGAAAAAATTCCAGAGGATGCGAATTTTTCAAAGGTTAACTGCCATTCTTGACACGTGACGTGACACCTTAGGCGGATGTAGGCATAACCTAATGATAATTTGTACAGCCTCTGTCACTATAACGGATTTTTTAAATATAAAGGGATATTATAAGTATTTTGCAAAAATAAAAGATGCCAGTACAGGTATACAATAAGTTTTTAAGTTAAAAAACCGTTGGATTTAAAACTGGAAGGATCGGTGGGACACAGTGTTGAATTCAGGGGTAGCCCGGGGGAACCCCCTCCCCGGAGCAAGAAAAATCCCCCCGGGGAATGTCTGTAAAATATGGAAATTGATTGAAAAACAAAAAATATTACAATAAAATTATGATAAGATGCTCTAGCACTTTGACCGACGAACAGTGTTGCCAAATGAAAAGATCAGCACCTTTGACCACTTTAAAAAATAATCATAGGCAAATTAAGACAAATAAATAGGACATTCACATTACACCCCCTTAAAAGTATTTTTAGCAAGAAACATGGGCCAAATCTAATTTAGTTATAAAGTTTTTCCTTGCACCTACGTCATGTTAGAATTAGATTTGGATTGGCATAAATAGAAATTACTGACCTGTCCTTGTTTACTCCGTAAGTGAAGATTTTTGACCTTTTTTTTTATTAAAATAACCTAGTTTTTTTCCGCCTAATTTGGAGTTCCGTTTTGTACACCAATAGATTATTATTTGTTTTAAGCGAGATAGTCAGCGCTTATCCTATTGCTTCAGTTATCTCTATATATAAAAGGAAAAACTGACTGACTGACTGACATATCAACGCACAGCCCACACTGCTGGGTCTAGAAACTTGAAATTTTGCACAGAGGCCTCTTACATAACGTAAGCATCTACTAAGGAAGGGTTTTTGAAAATTCAACTCCTAAAGGGGTGAAATAGGGATTCACACTTTGTATGGAGAAAAAATATTAGATTGTCCTATTAAGTCGAAACTTCACACAAGTACTATAAAAAATAACGGCCAGATTCTTCATACGGTCTTAGTACGGTCTAATTTGACAACCAAAAGTATAAACTGACAAGTGTAAGAATAAGTCAACTAAGTTTTATACTATGAATTTATTTCTGGGCTTTTTATAAAGAAAATAGCAATTTTAGTACGTACTTTCGATAATAATAGAAATAAATTTATTACAGCGACTCGTTCCAAGATGAAAATCATTTCGAAACCAAGCAAATCGCTGAAATATCAGAATAATTCATAAGTTTTTAATGACGACTTATTAACACTAACAGGACAAAAACCTATCAAAATATAACTGATCAAGTATAAGATCTTAATTTAAACCAGTACTAAATCTTAAACCTTCTTAGTGAATCTGAACGTAAATGTTTAAACACGGGTTTTATAGTTTTTAATAAACAACCCCTAAGGGGTGAATTGGGGGTTTAAAGTTTGTAATAGAATAGAATTATTGTTATACGGTTCTATTACCTTAAAACTGCGTGAAATTATACCACCTGTACACTTTTAAAAACCAATAACTTTTCAGTGTAAAATTTTTTGAGGAAATTTTATTTTATACCCTCTCTTTAGAACCCCAGTGTTTACAAAAGAAAAAAAAAATAGAAGGGTGGCAGCTGTTTACTCCTCTTGAGTCAAAATGTTTTTTCTAAGAAAAAATCATTCAGTACCGTATCTTTACTTTTGTTAATGAGGGGTTTGAGAAGCAGGTATTTTTTTGCAAAAAAAAATTCGCAAGAAACCCTCCTCGAAATTATTTTTTTAAAATAGAAATTGCATATTTAATAAACTACTTGAGATTAATTTTGAGATATTAACATTCTTTATCCCTGGTTATAAAAATTTGATATCTCATTATGACAAGTAAATATAATAAATAAATAAATCCATCATTATCAGTGGCGTAGCTATCACAAAAAATTCAAAGGGTATAGGAAAGGGGAGGGGGAGAGAAAGATAAAAAAATACTCTGTTGAATGTTCAAATGTAATATTTTTTCCGAATATTGGTAACGCTTATACATACCACATTTGTGCCAAGAATAAACAAATAGAAATACATTCGCGGGAATGGAAATTCGCATCAGAAATACTTCTGAAGTATTAATTTTTTTTTATTTGTTTTTATGAGTTTCTTGACATAGTGCTAAGTTACCATTTTTTTGCATTCTCCAGAAAATTTTCAATCAGATAAACAAATATCTTCGGGAATTCGCCTTGGATTACGAAGGAGATACACTTAAATAGAAACAATTCCAGAATAGGGCCACAAGAATTTAAATTTTCTACCTTCTTTTAGTCTTTATTAATTTCTGGACAGAGTCCTTAGTCAAACCTTAACATATATTTTTGGAATTTCCAGAAAATGTTCTATCAGATAAAGAAATATTCGCGGGAGTTTCCCTTGGATTGGGAGATACAACCAGTTCCGGATTAGCCTATAAACAAAGTAAGCAACTGCTTAGGGCATCACGTCTCGGGGGGCACCAAAGTCACAGACCAGAAATGAGAGGTGCCTCATATGGAATTTAAAAATCCGCGCGCAATTAAATACGTAGGCGACGATCCGATAATGGCCCGTCCGATCACCGTCGATTTCAGAGAAAAGAAAGGGTGGTTAGGATGCGCTTCAACGAGTGCGCATCCAATTTTATTGGAACGCAACGAAGGCTGACATTTTGAACAGGAACTGTCACTTCCCCTACAAATTTGACGTTCCGAATGGTGTTATTAATTATTTATTTTTGTTATTTATTTCGTTCACTTTCAAATTATTTTTTTGAAGAGTTTCTTTGTATGTTTTGTTCATTTGTGTTATTTTTTAAAAGTTTAGTTTTGCGTTAGTAATTTAGGTATAGTTTAGTGTTTTTGTTTTATTTTGTATGTGCGTTCAAATCGTATTATTGTATTTACTTTAGTGTAGTTTTAGACTAAAAACTATGTCGTGTTCAGCCAAAGAATGTAAAAACCAACGCAGACTATTACAAATATCATCAGGAATTTCATTTTATGAGTATGTATGTATTGTTATTTTACTACCAAAAAATAATTTCCCTTAAAGCTATCAAATTTATAATTTTAACTGTGAATATTATTTATTAGGTCTACAGCAAATTGTTTGAAATTATAAATAGTACAGTCCTTAATGGGCAATTTTTTTTTATTTCATAATACAAAAGTGCTCCATTCGAAAAAGCTTATCGCCAAAAGATTAGAATATTTTTGATCAAATTCACCCTCGAAATAGCGGTCAAACATCGCTCATTATGAAAAGGGACGATAGCATCTGGTGACGCAGTCTCACAATGAGCGATAAGCATTTGGCACCGCTGCCTGCTAAGATTTTGCAATGAACTTTGTCAAAATGACACTTGTCAAAAATTGCATTTCCCTTAGGGGATCATGGCGGTGTTGTATTGGATTCATCGCATTGCCCGTTACATTCAGTTGTTTTTCGTGGGATGACGTCAAGTAGGAAACTGAATATTTTCAATTTTGTCGGATTTTAAACCTTAATATTTTAGTTATTATTCGTCCAACCGACGTAATTTTTTGTGGGTGTTCCGACTGACTGATTGTACAATAATATTGATTGTTCTCGGGAAGCAAAAAAAAAACAATTAAAAACAAAAAAAAAACAATTTTTTGTTTTTCTTTCAAGTTTTTTATTTGATTTAAAAAACGTTTTTTTTACATCACTATATGAATGTTATGCGTTGGTTTTTATTATACTTAATACCTTCTTTCCTTTTTTCTTATATTCCAAGTACATAATGATCTTTTTGTAATAAATATTTGTTAAAAACGTGACAGGAGCCAGATACTAAAATTTTTTTAGACCGGTATTAGAAGTTGGGGGCCCATAGGCGAGGAGTGCTTAGGGCATCAAGGAGTCTTAATCCGGCACTGGATACAACTGCTTGAATAAAAACAATTCCAAAATATGGCCACAACTTGGATGAATTAAAAAGGATTCGGTATTCCGTATACTGTGAGCGTATCGAACGTGAAGCCTGTTTATTTGTTGTTTGTTATGAAAACATTGTACCCCAGAGGTGCGAACTTTAAGGAAATACGTAATTGAATCAAGAATGGTAGTAGAAAGAGATAAAATAGCATTGGAGTGTTGGAGCTCAGGAGTGTTGCTGTCTCTGTTGTCCTCTGAACAGCTGAGCGGTTGACGTCAAATTACCTTGGATGATTCTTTATTCATCCAAGATCTGAACACTCGGTTAAACGTATGCTTTGTCTAATGAACTAGAAAAGAAAAAGTGCGACTTGTAGATTTATAATGACTCGAAGCGACTTTAAATAAACCTTTAGAAATAATGCAATTAAAACCTTTTTAACTTAAATTCTTTATTATTTAGCAGAAAATAAAATGTTTTAGGGCTTTTATTACTTTTAGTAAATCTTGTGATGCTTCTAACATATTTTTTGTACAAAAATACAAGGTAAAATAAGATGTGGCCAATGTTTACAGTGTCGCTTAGAATAGTTTGTTTTGGTTTCAAAGAATGTTAAAAACATCCCGCGTCCATTCTTAATTCATCCAAGGGCCACAAGAATAGTTAGAAGTGGGATCGTTACAAGTCCGTTATAAGAGAGATCGGTTTCAGCGCTTTGACAAGGAATCTAATAGTCCAAAATTACGTTATAAGGTCCAAAGATAACTTTTGTCCATTAACTAGGGCTTGATTAATAGTACAAAAAATTTATTTTGCCTCATCCTAGTTGCAAATATAAGGATCATAGTTGTAAGCGTAAGGAATGTACGAAAATGAAGTAGTCAAAAAAATAGATCAAATATAAATGAAAGCAATGTTGCCAGCTATCGTCTGTTTTCATAAGTTTAAGGACCATCTCTTATTTACCTACCGCCTACTTTTTCCAAGAAATAGTTTATTTTCTTGTATTTGATGATGTGTAGGCTAACTTGCTGTCGCCGCTCGGCCTAACCGGCCCAACCCTACAAGAGGCACCTTCAAGTTGTAGCTACGCCACTGATCATGACCGTTCAATTTTTTTTCATTTATACAAATAAGCCAGAAAAATAAAACAAAATCAGCCTGCGAAATTTCTCGCTGCTACATATCTAACGAAGTTGGCCAATATTTGCGAAAATAAAAATATCTTGCCAATTTAAACAGAGATAACCTATTTTTACTATCAGATATGTCGACAATAAAAACTAATTACATAATAAAACACGGCATTTAATATTTTTCCTGAGTTTGACGTGAATCGCACATTTCGAGTGACGCAAACCATGGCCTTCCGAGACTCTTTATCTGTGGGTGGCTAAACCGAAACAAGTATTACAGTTTGAAAAGTTGCCTAATATGTATGACTTTCTGCAGAAGTAATGCCATTCTAGTTCGTCGAAAAATGTCAGTTTGTCCACTAAATCTATCGTTCAAGTTCGAGTGAATGTATCCGATCGGAAGCAGCACTATTCCCTTAAAAATTCTTTTTGGCAAATTCTCCCCGAAAGAGCCCCCCCCCCCCCCATAAATACGCCACTGTTCGCAAAGTAAAAAATTTACATTTACTAGTGCAAAGCCTTGGTATTTAGACTTCGCTTTCAGCTATAAATTGCACTTGGGCATCTCAAAAACCTTGTAAGCAGTATTTTCGCGTAAACATAAAATTTCCTTCCTTTGAGTCTAGTACAGACGGTAAAAGGTTTCTTTTTGGCGTTTCGGAGTTTTCTCTATGATAAAGATGATCTAAACTGATCGAAATAAGTTAGGGATATTGTGGTTTCCCTGAGAAAAAAAAGTTCAGGAAAAAAGTTGATATCCGTGTTCCCCCTCCATTTCTAGAAATGAAACAAATTGATTCAACTTCAAAATGTTTAGTATCAGAATATCTAATATCACAGGAAATATTTTTTAAAACTGATAATGATTTAATATCGAGTAATTCCACCTCTGTCGTCTATAACCGCTTGGAGTCGTTGAGGCAACTTAGAATTAAATGATTTAACTCATCTTGATCCAAGGCATCCCATAAATCCGGAAGAACTTGCCTTAGTGTCCTTACGTCATGAAGGGGCGGTAGACGACTAATTACTGCTCTTCCAAGCATGTTCCAGACATGTTTAGTATAGTTTAGATCTGGAGAGAGTGGAGGTAACGGCAAATGATCAATTTCAGTCAATGCTAGCTGTTCCAAAACTACCCTGGCTCTATGTGGGCGAGCGTTATCATCTAGGAATCTGAAATCGGGCTCCAAATTCCAACGGTAATCATCTACTATGTTGCTCACGATGCCTCGGGCATAAATTTCACCTGTCATTGTACGTTCACAAACCTGCAACTCCGTTTGCTTGGGTGCACTTGACTGAATTTTTTTGTACTTATGTCGCTGCTTGAAGCACCGGAGCTTCCCGCTCCGGGATGAGTCGCCCCTGCTTTGAAAGAAACAACACTAGAGTTGCGCGTGTTATGTGCACCTGAATATAACCTCCCAAAGCCGTTTTTTGACTTTTTTGATTTTAATTAAAGAACACATTTTTGAATAAAAAACCTCTTTTCATTTTTTGAATCGTGCGTAGTTTTGAATGTCGATCTGGGCAAACTTGATAACTAAGATTTTTTGTGACGGGAAGGCCATTCAAAAACAGCTTCCCGACATGTTCACCATGAACCGCAGTTTTCTTTTAAATATACATAAGTAAGTGTATATTTTTACTAGACCATTAAAGTATATTTTTAGGTCTGTTTCCTCCGTTAACTGATTTTATGAGCCGCCATTCGAGTCTCGGTCTACGCGTACATAAAACGAAGGTTCGCGTGTTTTTATAGTTAATTTTAGACCCTTCCTCTCATTTTGCGTGTTGGTTTAAATTTAGATAGTCCCCCTTTTCCCCGCGTTGCTTATTTTGTTATTTTTTTTGAAAGAGCGGTGTTGCCAAAAGTAGAAAAAATGCCATGTAGGTGATTGGCCCCAAAAGGGAGTAATATTTTACGCCGTTTTTGTCCTCCATGAAAGTAATAAAAAGAATGCTCTTAATAAGGAACATGCCCAAATTTTTTTATATAAATCGTTTAAGGAAGTCATTACAAACCCAATGAAATTATTTTGAAGAAAGTTACTAGGATAATTTAGCTACAAAAATGTTTACTGTTCGGTATAATTTATTACAATTTAAAAAGGAGCCATTTGTGAATAATGACGTGACGTCGGGAGATCAGCAAAAATAAGTGTCAATCTACATGTTGCTTACGTGGGCCATCGTGGGCTTAAGTCATATAGTGGAACCTTCTGTTAGTTTTTATGGAGTTTGACTGCCCACTCTCATTGTTTAGGATCAAGATTCTCGGCGCCGCCAAATGCTTCTTCACCCCGTTTAAGATCTAAAGGTAAATTTTTATGTGCATTTATTGTGTCGTAGATAGTGTAGAGAGATTGATAATTCAGGTTTAATGGACAGAGAATGTTTATTTTTCTTGATTTTCTCTTTCCAGGGGTTTTTCAGTGCTTGGTTTCTTGTGTAATTACCTCTCCTGGGTTTAGTTGTGGCCCTCCCTTTGCGTCCGGCCCGATTTTGAAGATCATTCACTGCTATGCCAGATTTTACTACACGACTCCACGTCTGTCCAGGACTTCCTACCACCGATATTGGCCATTCTACACCCGTCAGGCCTCAAGCGATTCCCTCCGCAGAGAAGAGGCTGAGCCCTTACCAGCCTAAGGAGACCGCAAGTTTTAATTTTTTTTTTATATCGACCTATTATTTTGTTGCTCGACAACTAAGAATAAGTATACTTATCTAGAATTTTAACCTCAAGAACCAACACGAATTTTTTTCTGTTTCCCCTTAAATTTAAAATTTACTATAAATTGTATATAATACTAATGTAACAATTTACTGATACTATGTTAAGTGTCACTGAATATTTCTTTTGTTTTGGTAGTTAGCCAATGGGAGCCAATGGATCCTATCGAATTCCCTATGTTAGATTTGAGTCAGGGGTTATAATAGAGGGTGTGCGAAAGCACTGTAAACTAGACGTGATCACGTTTGGGGACTGAGCGCGCGCCGGTTATACCCCTTAAGACTCATTTACTTACACTCTATTATATTTTTAATTGGTTATTAATATAACCAATTTTTTATTTTAAGCGTTGTTGTTTTATTGGATACTAGTATCGGAACGGGTGTTGGCGAAAGGCAGACTGCAGTCAGAGGTTTGACAATTCGTGACTTTTGTCTTTACTCGTAAAATATCAGTATACAGGGGCATGGTGTAAAACTTTAAAATCACGTGGCGCTCTAAAAATACCTTAACTCCGACCCATCTTCGCTGTTTAAAAGCTGGCGGCCATCATTGTTCCCTGGAGCAATTTGTTGCAAGTCTGTGGTTAAACTTGACCTAGTTTGATATTAGGGATCATTTTTGTAAATTTAAAGATATTTTTATTCTTTGGTTTCAGTTAAAATAAGCGTCACAGTACTTAGGCTTGAAGTCTAAGTGGGCTGTTTCAGATAAAAAAAAATCTACCTATATAATGAGTTTGCCTTCTTACGATTTAAAAGTGGACACGTATGAGCATAATGATTGGGGCTTTGTACAAGCCCAGAAAAAAACTACTATGTAATATTTCGCAATATTGGCTTGCACGCGCCGGCAACACCGCCCGCTTTTCCATTGACTTTAAATTCGCTTACGTGGCGTGACTGTGGTCGAGTTTCAATTTCAACGTTGCACATGGGTTGTTGTGTGGGGTGTGGGGCGGTGTACACGTATCCAGAAGCTATTTTCGTATTTCCATGAAAATGCACTTAGGCTAATTGGCTATTTAAAGCTTCGTTTTAATGTTTTCACTATGTCGTTCATACGTAGGACGGGGTTTTAAACTCTACGGCAGATAATCTACATAATAGGTAGTCACTAGCTTATGCGATGCGTCTGTCGAATTTTCGCGGATCGCGATTTAAAAGGAAAATTACGAAAATACAATTTTGAATTCTTTAATCAATCATATTATGTCTTTTTTATATAGGGTGATTCGAAAATACTTTCACAAAATGGGGTGTGCTTGATGACGTTATAGACGTTTAAGATAAAAGTTCCAGTGAACTATGTTCCTTAGCAGCTTCGTTCAGAAGATACAGGGTGTCCAAATTATTAAAAAAAATAGTTAATTAAATTGTTTATAACAATTGACTGCGCTAGAATTTTTCAATCCTGATAATTTTAGCTCAATCTACACCTAATTCTCAATGTTCATGATTTTTTCAGATTTTTCTGAGCGATTCTTCTGGTGATAAGGGTGAGGAACAGCAATTTTTCCGAACAGCGTTTTTTCCGAAAAATGTTTTAAAAAATGCAATAAAAAATACATCGTATATTATATTGTTGAATTCGTGCTTCAATAACCTTTCATTTGACACCCTACACGATGCCCTGAAAAAAAAACTTCCAATGCCCAATTTACCTTCTGAAATCAACCCCCAGAATCAAAATTTCACTTTTTATACTTCACATATATCTCTGTGCCAAATTTAAAATTTTTACGTCGAATAGTTTCAGACAAAATCGCCTGTGACAGACGGACGGACGGACACCGAAGTGATTCCATAAGGGCTCCGTTTCACGGAACACTAAAAAAGTTTAGTAGTCATGAGTAGGGGTGGGCAAAATAATCGATTAATCGATTATTAATCGATTAATCGATTGAACGATTACAAAAAAAAATATAATCGATTTTTCGATTAATCGATTAATCGACTTTTCGATTAATCGATTTTTCGATTAATCGATTTTTCGATTAATCGATTTTTCGATTAATCGATTTTTCGATAAATCGATTTTTCGATTAATCCATTTTTCGATTAATCCATTTTTCGATTAATCGATTTTTCGATTAATCGATTTTTCGATTAATCGATTAATCGACTTTTCGATTAATCGATTAATCGATTTTTTCGATTAATCGATTTTTCGATTAATCGATTCTTTTTTATAATCATAACTCGACTATGAAACACGTATTCAACGAAATAATTTGAATGCTTTTCGATCCGCGCTCCTTTAAGGGTCTAAAATTTAAATCGCCCGTCGGAATTGTGTTCAAGATAGGCAAGTGGTAAGCGCTGGAGTGGCTTTCATTATGTCATTAGTAATGACATAATTTCGACTAGTTCAATAATCGATTTAGTTCGATTAATCGATTTTCTCGATTAATCGATTTTCTCGATTAATCGATTTTTCGATTAATCGATTTTTCGATTAATCGATTTTCTCGATTAATCGATTTTTCGATTAATCGATTATAAACGATTTTTCGATTATTCGATTATTCGATTTTTCGATTAATCGATTTTTCGATTAATCGATTTTTCGATTAATCGATTTTTCGATTAATCGATTTTTCGATTAATCGATTTTTCGATTAATCAATTAATCGATTAATCGATTAATTTCGATTAATCGATTAATCGATTTTTCGATTAATCGATTTTTCGATTAATCGATAAATTTCGATTAATCGATTAATCGGAAATAATCGATTATTTCAAATAATCGAAAATCGATTATCTTTTTCAATAATCGCCCAGCCCTAGTCATGAGCGCTAAATGCGAAGCACTTTTTAAGTGTATTTCAAATAAAGTGTTATCAACAAAAATTGTCATCCTATATAAAATGATTTCTACCTTGAACTTTGATAATAAGTTTATTTGTTTATTACTTAAATTTATTATAGGAAAAACCTAGCTTAGCTTAACACGGGGAAGAAGGGATATCAAACAGTGGCTAAATATATTATTATGTATAATATGTCTAAAATGAACAAAAATTATAGAATGTATTTTTTTAAAGCGGACCATAGGATTTTACATGTTCATTTTGTAACCCCATGTTAGTTCAGAGTCTTAAGGGCATGTTAACTTTCCAATTATGTCAAAACAAAGCGCCAAAAAATACCTAAAAAATGCATTTATTTTTTGAAAAACATTAATTTTTCACACCACTTCTATTATTGTTGCGAACGTGACACACATTTTCTAATATTTAAAACATTATTGTCGCAATTTTTGGGTATTTTTTTAAGCTTTTTTGGCATAGTTGGCAAATTAATGTAATCTTAAGACTGAAATATCCATCTAATAGAACTTCTACTTCTGTTTTAACCCCCATGTAAGGCCCTGTTGACTTCTATTATAGAAGTCAACAGGGCCTTACATGGGGGTTCTTAACGTTATTGTGCTCTTGTTTTTGTAATAAACATAAAATTAAGATTTTCAATTCGATCGTTTTACTAAAGGACTGAATAAAAATTGTAAGTACATGTTTTTCTTTTTTTACAACAGTCCACTCTACAAAAAAAAACCTATCAAAGTGAGCGGCACTGTGTCAGCTGTAAAAAACACATTTGACGTTATAAAGTTTAGGAAAATTCGATATTAGGCTGGCAAGGAGGTCTGCGGAAAAAAATAATTCGGCAAGTGGTCTACAGGGAAACCAAATTTGGGGACCTCTGGTGAAGGGTGTCAAATGAAAGCTTATTAAAGCACGAATTCAACAATATATATGATGTTTAACAATAAGTAAGAATATGAAGCACCAGAAATTCGAAAATAATTCCAGTTTTCCTTAATTTCTCTAGCGCAGTTTCTTTTAGATTTCGCGTTTTTATAATTTATTGTGAATGGCTGTTTTGATCGTTATTACAATGTTGCCAAATGAAAGTTCCCTCAAATAGGACAAAAACTGCCGGAACTCCAATTTTGACTTCAACTTTTAAAACCTACAGCGACTTGTCCTCATATTTTTTTGCCACGAATACATCTGCATAACACGCGTTAAAATGGACAGATGCTTGTCTACTTAAGTATTATACATTTTTAATCCTTTATTTTAAACTAAGATTAACTACAACATTAAGGAGAACGTGCGTCATTCTTATTTAAGATAAGAATATTATCTCTATCTGGTAATATAGTGCGTCAAATGGTTTAAAAATACCCTTTGTATGCTGCCCTTGATTTAAAAAAATGCTACCACTTATGATCCAGTAGAATTTAGAGATAAGTCCGCTATAAACCAGACAATGGAATAAGAATACAACGTAATATTCAAGTTGCATTTTAATTACAATTTAGTAGTACAAACTAGTTTTTTGTAATCATGCAGTCAAAGAATGAATGACGAGGATTCTTTGCCTCACCGTCCAACCTTTGTATCTTTTGCTGCTTGCTTAAGTGTTATTATTTAGATGGTATTAAATGAGACTGAATACGGTGCGATTTGTATCAATAACCGGATAAATCCGCTTGTTAAAAGTAAACATACATATGTATTTTCCTACGACCACCTATGAAAGTGAGAAAAAAGCACGGTTCTTGGCGAGAAAGTGCCTTATATCATATCACACGCCTGTTGAAAAGTACTTTACAACACACGTGTTGAAAAGTACTTGTCAACTTGACATTGAAATAGATGGTGCCAATTTCATTTGTTTTATTTTCGGGACACTTGATAAAAATGTTAGTGTTGAAAGTGAGGGTTTTAAAAGACAGAAATTGAGGTTTTTTTGTAAATATTTTTGTGGTCGTAGGAAAAATATTGTACATTACTCGTATGAAAGTAATTTTCGCACACTCGTGGGATTATCGCACTCGGCTGTCGCCTCGTGAGACAACATTCCCACTCGTGTGAAAAATGTCACTTTCAACACTTGTTATGTAATATACTATTTTGCATTAAAAAAATTTAAAGAAACCACATTATGCCCTAAATGTTTTCTTTATCGAGACAGCCCACATAGACTTCAAGGCTAAATAGTAACGTCCGTGGGCGTCTAAAGAGAGGGAAATGGAATTTACTGAGAGGGAAATGGAATCTACTGAAAACATCTGCAGGCAATTTGTTCCATAATTTGGAGACCCTAGGTATGAGTTAGCGAGATGTTCTAGGCTTTTGTAGCTGGACAGTAAAAGGATGCATACGTACGCGCCTCTAGTAGTTCTGTTAAAAACAGCGCGACGATGACCGAGAGATTTCTTGTGAGGACTGGGTCATTGATGAGTCAAATTTTGGATAGAATCAAAAATATTATTATTAAATAGGTATAAGAATAATTGAAAAATTTATTATTTGTTATATAGTGTTGTTAAACGTAAAGGTTGTTGCCATGCAGCGAAAATTATTACAAATTATTATTATCCAAGAGAGTGATAGTGATAAATTAGAATGATAAGCAAGGCTCCTTATCGCTGAGTGATCAGGATCACACATTTAAGCTTGTTATTTATTTCAATAACCGCATATACATAAAAAAAATCTATGGTTGTTGTTATGCCTATATAAAAATAAGAAAGAACTGGAACACAATAACATACGGATTATAGATAAAATGGCGGGTGATAAAATTAAATAACAATGTCATCATCATATGGGCGAGGCGTGCCAGTAAATAAACACAATTATGATATCAAAGAGGCTGTATTATGTTTAGTTAATTTAAATGCCACTTCATTACAATGTTGCCGGTTTTTTTTTATTATATCGTGTTAATTGAGCGCTCATTTATTTCTGTTTAGCATTGTTGTTTCGCAGTTATTTGCTATAAAAGCCAATGATATTCCAGTGCAAATATACAAGGTGTTACTTAATGAAAAGTTTTTTAAGTTTATAGTAGATACTGGAAATGGCTTCTTCGTGCTTCAAAACATGCTCTAAATCGTCTTCGCATATTTCTCCTAACTCTTCGGAATACTTGAAGTGAGAAAATATTAAACACCCTGTATCTCGAAAAAGAAGCCTTTGAGGATCCATGTTTATTAAAACTTATTTTCATATTTTTAGATGTAGAATCTGCCCTTATAATTTATTAACATCTTTTTATTGTAAGAAATAAATTAATTTTTATTTTGAAAACGGCGCGTCAGAACAAAGAAGCTTGGAGAGACACTTTTCACGCAGAATTGGGCTTAAAGAAAGCGATATCAATTTTGCAAAAAAAAAAAACAGTGGCGTGATATTTTTTTCGCTAAAAATAAAGGCTTACCTGCACACACGCCACTGATGCAGGTACTTTAGAAAATTTTTGCACGTAAAGGTACCCTTTGCTTACATACTGGCATGTACCAAAATTCATGTCAATATCTTAACGCATTTTCGAGAAATTAAAAAGAAACATTTAAAAAAGAAATTAAACACCCTGTATCTCGACAAAGAAGCGTTTAAGAATCCATGTTTATATAAACTTATTTTCATATTTTTAGATGTAGAATCTGCAATTAAAATTTCTTCAGATCTTTTGGTAACACCCTGTATAATAATAAATAAAAAAAAATGTTTCGACTTCAAAAAAGAAAAGCACTGAAATGTACGAAATAATATTTTTACGTATTTACTGCCGAGGTTAATGGTAAGCCCAATTCTGTTTAAATTTAAGTAACTTGAACACCAAAGTTCTAAACTTGGAGTCGGCGCAATTCTCTATTAATATTTTATGGTTTTATCGTTACGTACTCCTATTTTACATTAAAATTGCGTCGTCTAACCCCCAGAATCAAAATTGAACTTTTTATACTTCACATTTATAATTGGGCTACCACACTCTATCTCTGTGCTAAATTTCAAATTTTTACGTCGAATAGTTTTAAAGAAAATCGCCTGACAGACGAACGGACGGATGGACCCGTATTCTTTAGATATCCGGATAATACGGAATCGGAATCAACTAATATCCGTATCCATCATCTGAATACGTATCCATTTCTTGAACCGCGCGAAAGCGGTTACGAAACATGTATGTATATACGGAATTATTTCGGATACGGGTATATAGGTGAATGCGGTATCATATTATGATTCGAAGTCGAAGGTTAGGGATAGTAGGGCACTGTCGTTCTCGTTTGAATTCGGTTCGGGAGAGGCGGGCCGAGTGTAACCAATGGGTCTCATCCCATATGATACTCGTTACACCGATAAGTATGCTATCTTTTTTTAGGAAATGTCATTAGAAGGAGAAAGCATGAAATCAAATATGTCAACTCGCTGATCGTGTTGTTCGCTTACATTCGATCCCGATTCCGTTTTCTCTTTGCACTTTGCATTAGTAACCACCCGAATGCGTATTTATTTTGATTCCGTATCCGTATTCAAGTTCTCGATCGGTTACGGATAATACGGATTCTTTTAATATTCGTATCCAACGGATTTTTGAATACGTATCCTTACATCACTACACGGAACACTAAAAACGAAAATACGAAATAAAATTGTGATTTTTCCAATGAATTGTATGTCTTCTTTATGCCCTCATACCGAAAAGTCATTCTTTTTTTAAAGCAACAACTAAGCAAAACCAATGTCAAAAAAAACAGTAATGGGCTTTGAATACTGCTCCTGCTAAACTGGCACTGGTAGGGAGATTTAATATTTTCATAAAAAAGTTTTAACAATTTGACAACAGCGCTCGAGAACTCTGACATGGCGTGGGTGAATTTTAGCGCGATGATTCGTCATTGATTTTGTGACGTCAAAGGCGGCCATTGTACAGTCAATGACAATAATAGAAGACCCTGGTATAGTCCTTATTAAAACAGTGTCATCTATTGATTTTTAGGTAGGTTTGTTGTGTTTGTCATGTTATGTATATATACCTACATATGTATATACCAGTAGGTGTTCAATTAATTTGTTTTTGTTTCTGTTATCCCGACAGTAGTTTCGGCACAAAATAAGTATACTAACTTGTATCCATTGGTTTCGGTTTGTATAGTGACCTGCAGAGGTATTGACTGAAATATGAAAAAGTCTTGACGATGTACAGGATGGCAGAACGAAATATACATTTAAAAATTTATTATACTGCTTCTAACACCACGTACGCCGCGGCCGAGTTAGGTTACAATACGAGGGATTTATCGAAAGTTTAGAGGATTTGCATTTGGTGGTTTCATATGTTTTTTTGCATCATAGCTTTAGCTATTCTAGCAGAAAATGAAAATAATTTATAGGACTCACTCGGTAAATGAGAATTAGGAAGTAGAGAAGTGATGTCCTAGCCCCACTATATAGTACATACAAGCACGGGCGCCCATAGGGGGCGACAAGGGGGGCAGTTGCCCCACCCTGGGATCGGGTTCCACAAAAAATTTCATGACAATAATTTTGCCCTAAAATGTTTATTATACGGTTTTTGGCTGGTTGCCCCTCCCTGAAATTTACTCTATGGGCGCCCATGCATACAAGATAAGAGACAGAGACATGTATAAATAGGATATTTTCGGAAAAAAATATATGGAATCACTTTCGGTGATCGTCCCTGCGTCTATCACAAGCCACTTTCTCTGAAAATATTCGACGTAAAAATTGAAATAGAGTTAATAATATTTTAGATATAAACTGAGATCTTGTGTTTGGCATGTCGACGCTCAGTTGAGAAAGACAAAGTGATTTTGCATAGGTAGGTAATTAATTATTTAAGATTTTGATTTTAATTATAATGTATTATATAAAAATTAATAATTACAATAAATTATATTTACCTATTTTGAGTTTTAATTCGAGCTTAGTTAGTTCTTACCCGTTTTGCCCCAAAATCTGAAATTGTGAAGACTATCCGCCTCTGAAACTACAAGTAATTTTTTCACTTTTTGCTGGTTAAAACTGGCATTATCGGTACATTAGCCATGTCATTATCGTAAATAGGATAATAATAATAATTAACTCTTAATCCACTTTTCACAAATAAAAACACATTTTTCTTTACTTTTGAAAGGTAAAAAGACGAAAAGGAAACCGACAAGCTGACATTTTAAACTGCCGTCAGAACTGACAGTGACAGTTCCCTCAAAAGTTTTGGTACATCACGTGGTACAACACTAAACAAAAGAATATTTTATCTTTGCTTCAGATTTTAACAACGGGTAGATTGGATGCTAACAATAGCCCTGTTTGCAGAACAGTTTCAATCCAGTCAGAGCCAATGAAATTACTGGAAACCAGTCCGCAAACTGTCACGTTACCAAATAACTAAAATTTGATTGGCGCTGATCGGTTTGAGCTAATATAGTAGTAATACGTATATGGGCTGATGCCACGGAACACTAATTATGCAAGTACAGCTTGCACTTCACCGATTTTTTGCAATGGAGGGTTATTTTTGGCAAACTGTAATGAGAGTAATAGGTCGCGTAGTAGGTATACAATGTTTTTTTTTAAATTATTTTTATCGGATCGCTTTCCCCTTTATAATTGTCACGGCACGCCACTGGATACGCCACAAATGTCAGAGTTAGTAAGCATATAACTTACTATACGCAAGCAATGCGGCGGATAAACGCTAGTAAATTGGAGAAATGGTAAAAGATGGCAAAGAGAGCAATTTTAGGACTAAAAAATCGAAAATGCCGAAATATTTTGACGTCTACGTCTACAATAACCCTCGTCAACGTCTACGACATTCTTCGTATTCTACCGTCGCAAAAAATAAATGGAATCAACGAAGTGAGTCAGGGGAATAATTTTCGATATTGGATAGATCGCTATAAAGCGATTGTGTTTTACGATTGAAACTAAAGTAAACCGTTTAAATTTAGTGCAATTTCAAACACAAACAACAGTCGTGTTTGGGAATACGTTACAAAGTAAATCTTCTCGAAATAACTCAAGCAGTCTTACATGTAACAATGTTTTAATGATAGTGCTTTGTGGAGTTAAAATTAGGTTATACGGTATATACACGATTATCAATCATTGATCGGAAAAATCGTAATAGGTACTGGGTACAATGACTGAAATTTGGCTGACGAGCAGGCGCGGCCCGTCCATAAGGTCATTTGGTCAATGACCCACCTAAAATTTTCAATGATCCACCTAATAATTTATTTTTTAATTTTTTACAACCAAAATATAATCTTTTGTTTCAAAAAAGTGCAAGTTCCATGCGAAAACTCCCCAAGAAAGAATCAAGCCAAGCCATCGTCGAAAGATATCCAAGCTTGCTCCGGGCTGGGTCGTATTTTAAATTGGCCTCATAGGTTTAAATGGACGATATAAATTCATTAAAACTAAGAGAGAAACAGACATACGCGCTTTAGGAAGTTAAAAAGAGACACAATTTGTCGACGGCCGATCAATAATATCGGGCCACTCCCACTATGAAAATATACTCAAATCGCCCCGTAAAATATAGGTACTCTTTCAAAACATTTGGTTTGGAAAAAGAAAAACTAATTAGGTAGCTAATATGCGATCTGAGCCATGCCAGCGCTAGTCATGAAATATAACGGCATCGGACCGGTTTTCTTACATTACCAGCGTAGTCCAGAGGTAGAATTTCAGCGAGTTGACCATGATCAATCAACCAATCAATAAGCTTTATTGTTAAAGATTCTTCTCTTATAAACAAAGCAGACTAAATCTACCGAAAACTAGAATACCTATTACAAGTACGTTACGTAAGTTAAGTTAAAAATATTATTTTAGTCATTAAAATAGTCAAAAAATAAGGTAAAGTAGATAACAAACAAAACAATAATTAATATGAACAACAAAAGGACAATTAGTTAACTAATATAATATTATAACATTTATACATATAAAAATCAAAATAACATATCACAAAACTACATCACTATAAAATTCATTTAAATTGTAGTAAGCCTTACCAGTGACAATTTTCCGCAGTTTATTTTAAAATATCTTTAAAGTTGGGCATAGTTTCAAAAAAGTTGGTAAATGATTGTACATCTTAATACCTTTTTTTATCTTCTGACTGCCCACGAAGACCGAAGTCTAAGTACTATGTACCGTGGGTGTACTGGGGAATCGACTCACACATCCAGAGCTGGAAACATCCGTAGGGATTTCACCAGCCCTTTAAGGGGATGTGTGGGGTGGTACCACCTCGGTACCACCTTCATATATTATAGACCTCTTCGTCAGTGTCAATGTGGGAATAGGGAGGGGCAAATTAAGGTGCATCCCTTTACTGTCCAGCTACAAAAGTCTAGAACAGACCCCTTCTCTCGTTCATTCCTACATAGGGTCTCCAGATTATGGAACAAATTGCCTGCAGATGTTTTCCCTTCCCGTCCCAACCTCCAATCCTTCAAATCCCGTGTCAATAGACTCAATTCCCCTTCCCTTCAGACGCCCACGGTACGTTAGTACTTAGACTTGAAGTCTACGTGGGATGTCTTAGATAAAAAAAAAGGTATTGTCCTACAGTAATTAAGTAATTTTAGTATAGTTTATCAGTTTGAAAATATGCCACATTATTGAAACCCTGGCAACAGCCTTTCTCAAAAAGTACGTGGGGGACCATATAATTGGCGATGCTAACTACTAATAAACTAATAATTAAAGAGCGACGTTGCCAAATCGTTAATTTTCTCTTCCGGTTTTATTTTTTGGTATAAAATATAAAAAAAGCGAACATACAAAAATGTTTGGAAATTTTATGTACGTAGTGTATGTTGCGAAAACGGTGGAAATATGCGAAAACGTAAATATTTTTTGCAAAATAGTTAACACTAATATTTATGTATCACTTCCCAGAATACTGACCTAACAGATTTTGTGCCAGAAATTCGTTGAAATATTTAAAATTCTAAATAGATGAAAGGATTGATACATACATAATAGATAAATTTCGCGAACTAAAAACAGAAACGTGTAGTTCGATAATTCAAACAGTTTGACGCTTAATTTAAATAAATATACACCCACTACACCCATTTGGAAATCAAAATTGGTTTCTTATTTTAAGTGTCAACAAGTTCATATTTTAAGTAAGCTCATGACAAAATTTCTAAAAAATTCGGTCAAGTGCAAGCTACAGTTGCCCAATTAGGGTTCCGTGCCATCAGCCCTCCACTTAACCTTTTGCAAACCTCGGCGCGGTCTACGGCGCTTCCCGCCGCCGCTGCACCGACGCCGTATCACATCGCGTATGCCCGAGTGTTGAACGTTTCGATTGAACAAAATTAAAAAAAAACTTGTAAGGACAAAAGTTGTTCCTTACATCGTGAGAAAAATTTTTTGTCGAAAAACTTCTTCTCTAAAACCAATGGTTCAGCAGGTATAAGGAAATAAACAATTAAATTGTCTATAACAATTGAACACGCTAAAATTCTTCAATCCTGATAATTTTTGCGCAATCTACACCTAATTCTCGATGTTCATGATGTTTTTCAGATTTTTCTGAGCGATCCTTTTGGTGATTAGGGTGGGGGACAGCAATTTTTAAGCGTTTTCAGGAAAAATGTTTAAAGAAATACATCATATATATTGTTAAATTCGTGCTTCAATAAGCTTTCATTTGACACCCTACACGATGCCCTTGAATTTTTTTTCCATTTCCCAATTAACCCCCTGAAATTAACCCCCAGAATGAAAATTTAACTTTTTCTACTTCACGTCTATGATTGAGCCACCACACTCTATCTCTGTGCTAAATTTCAAATTTTTACGTCGAATAATTTCAGGGAAAATCGACGGACGGACGGACGGACGAACACCGAAGTGATTCCATTAGTTTCGAGTTAATAGGACCATCTAATATTCTTTCTCCATACAAAGTTTAAACCCCTGTTTCACCCCCTTAGGTTTTGAAAACCCCTTCCTTAGTGGATGCCTACGTTATGTAAGAAACCTCTGTGCAAAATTTTAAGTTTCTAGACCCGTGTGGGCTGTGAGTTGATATATCAGTCAGTCAGTCAGTCAGTTCCATCTTTTATAATATATAGAGATTATGGGCACAAGTTAAAGAATCGTAGACTGTGTATAATATAAGTTTGGTAAGACAGCCAAGTTTTGTACCATATATAAGTTTTTTGGTTTCATTCACATTCAAAATCAAAAAGTACTTAAAATATACAATGTTAAACTTTTAAATCACCTAATCAGTAAGCATAAATTACCATACAAGTGAGAAAAATATCTTGTTTCACATCTACGAAAAAAATAGAAATGACAGGAAAGTGAAAAAAAAGTAACTTGCCTCCTGTGAGGTTTGAACTCACGACCCCTGGTTTACGAGACCAGTGCTCTACCACTGAGCTAAAGAGGCCTTTACTTAAAAAGCCATGTCAAGTCGATTTCGAGTCAGGACGGTCGCGATAGGTTCATACGAGGTTTAATCAAAAATATGGAGAGATTTCTATTTTATTATGAGGATGACAATTATACAGGGACACAGTAGAATTTCTTAAATATAACCAAAGAAAATAATAGCTATATTATTTTCTTTGATATAACTAAAAGTAAAAATGGTGAAACACTGAATTTTGTATTGAGGATTTTTTACGAATCATTCAACTGATGATAAACTAATAATAATATGTAGGTCACCCGCCCAGGGATTACCATATTATAATAGGTATACTCATTTCATTAAATTCTTTTGTTAATCTATTCCCATATACTTTTCGTGGAATTCTACCGTATGATATTATATTTAGTAAACCGATCACATGTCGCAAACACAAACATAATTTGCATTCGCAAAAAACCCTACGCGACGACGATAATCGGCACTCAAGGCCACCGGAATGAAATTTGCATACGGTTAGTTTTCGGCATACAAATGGATTTGGGTTAGTGGTTTCTAATCAGAAGTTGACTTCTAAGAACCCGAATGTGTTTTAGGTTGTTGATTGCAATCTAGTTATTTTATTTATCATGTTTATGTAATTTCTGAACTGAAACTTTTTAAAAGTGAACAAACTTCCTGACTGCGAAATTTTCGGACTTTGAGATTGCGGTTGAGTGCGTTTGTTTGAAAACGGTTGCTTGTTCGTGTTGGCGAATCGCGCGCAATGTTGTCAGATTAGGAGTTTTCTCGCAAATTTGACGTAAAATACTAATAATTATCTTTTGGTGCCGTTCTAATATGCGGTCTACCGTCCTACATACAGTCTATGTGTGTACGCTATTATTCTAATATGCGGTCTACCTGCTAATAACTTTAACATTTAATATCTAATTGTAAGGTAAGGTAATCGGGCGATTCCCAACTCCGCCCGGCGCCAGGTACACGAGGACAGACAGTACCCATCTCCGCCCCGAAATATTTTCGCTCCCTTATCTAACTACCTAACTCCGCTCCTAATCCTTAATGCGAAATAAAACAAACAAATCAATTAGGAACCTTTAATGTATATAAAATTACAAATTTACACTTTGATTGTACTGGTAAGAAACAATCTTCCTTCCTCCTTAACAATTAAGTAGAATATGCATATAATAATTTTGTAATCTTCTTTAAGGTAGACCGCATATTAGAACAGAGTTAGGACGGTAGACCGCATATTAGAACGGCACCTATCTTTTTTTTCCTGAGATAAATACTTTTGAGGAAAAGCAATAAGGGTATTTTGTTAAGCCCGTAGCGTACCGTTATCGGGCAGCATTAAAGCAAAATCGATAAAGCAGTTTTCAAGGAAATTGATTTTTTTTCAGCATTCTTGAGGGTATAGAAGAAAAATAAAAAACGCTTTAGATATTAATAAGGGGGCTCTAGATATGTAATTTGAACGAGATCGGTTAGGTTTTTTTACCCTGTCATTGTAAATAAGTCGTCATTAAAAGTTTATGAGTTATTTTCATTGATTTAGCAACATACTAGGGCTGGAAAAAAGCGTGATTTTTCTGTCACAGTTCCGATCTGTGACTGTTCCATGTGTATCACTGTGACTAAAACCTGTGATTTTGTCACACCAAAAGATGAATCGAAATTTGGCTCGGCTCGGTACAACTGCATTCAGCGCTACCGGTTTATTTGTTATTTTACCGGCGACAAAGGCACCTCTTGTTGGCGTGGCACTAAATAGGCGGCCGCGCTTACAAAATTAAATTTTTTTTAATGAGTTTGCCGAAAGATTATGTTTTGTCTATGTATTTTTATTTTATTTTTACTTTTGATTTACCCTTAAGACTTCCTAGTGGATTGCGCTTTTATGTTAGATTTGGTAATTTTTTTTAAGCTTTTACTTTTTATTAAAATGTCTAAATCTCGGGTTACACCATTAAAAAGAAAAACTAGTGTAATATGGTACTTTTTACCCCTATAGACGGCGAAATGGCTAAGTGTATTATATTTAAAACAATTAATTGCCCATAAAAACTTTATAGCAAGCCTACAACTAAGTATTTACTTGACTCCGCCTGCTCTTGATTATCCTTGAACCGGTGATTGCTCATATTTACTCGTCGCCGTCGTATCTGTCCCGTCGGCGTCGCCCGCAAAGCGCGGCGAATAAAATGAAAAATGAAAGCGTGATGTAGATGTGATCAGTCACCGTTCGGCATCTTTATACCGGACCGGACCCGAGAACAACTTTTAATCGAACCTAGTTGCCAGCGGTGTCGGTGTCACCCGTCACTGCTTCTTTAGTTGAAGCGGAGCAGGTCGTGACTGTGACAGCCCTGGAGCTGTGACAAAATCACAAGTTGTGAAATCACACCACAGCCCTACAACATACCACTATTTACATTTTGAGAGCTATCAAATAGCGTTTTTTGGCGATTTAAAACCATCAAATCCAAAACCATGTGCTCCCTTTGTTTATCCAACGTAATTAAACGTCAACAGACAAAGATAGCGCCACAAAAATCAAAACCATATTGTTATCCTTATTTGTACAATGCAGCCAAATGTAAATAAATAAAGACAACAACGGTAAACCCTTGGGTTTGGCTTTGATGGTTTTGAATCGCCAAAAAACGTCTATAGAGTCCCAAGATATTGTTGCCAGGCTGTCAGGTATGTAGCATATTTTCAGATTGATAAACTGTACTAAAATAACGATTCTTTTTTATCTCAGACAGCCCACGTAGCCTTCAAGTCTAAATACTAACGTACCGTGGGCGTCTGAAGAGAAGGGAATGTAGTCTACTGACACGGAATTTAAAGGATCGGAAGTTGGGAGGGGAAGGGAAAAGCTTTGCATTATCTTAGACAGCCCACGTAGCCTTCAAGTCTAAGTACTAACGCACCGTGGGCGTCTGAGGAGAAGGGGATGTAGTCTATTGACACGGAATTTAAAGGATCGGCAGTTGGGAGGGGAAGGGAAAAGCTTTGCAGGCAATTCGTTCCATAATCTGGAGACCCTAGTGTTAGAAACTCGGAAATTATAATACTCCCTGTATATTAAATCTTTATTTACCTTCTCTGTGAATATAGAATATAAGCAGTAAGCAAATCTGAAATATGTATGTAACCAATATGGTTATGTTGGATCGTATTGTATTTCTGACATGAGTATTTTGTCGGCAAGGGAATTGGGAATGAATTTCTGTTAGTCATTCTTGAGTCTTTAAGAATATTGGCCACAATAATAATTGTATTTGTTTGACTTATTGACTTGTTTGACTTGTTGATTGTATTGACTTCTTGCCTTGGTGAAAATTTGACGATTGTCGGGTGTAGGATTTTAAAGATACCTTCTGTGAGCTTGGACTTTTTTGAGCCTGGCTTTATCACAGGTATTGGAGGGTCATTGCTTTTGATGGTAGAGTTAAGGTTTCTTGCGGGTATGTGGAATGAAACTTTCAATGCCTGCTTGAATGTTATCTGCGATATGAGAGCAAATTTCGGAGGGATCGGGAGTGGACAAACAGGCAGGGGTTGCTTGGGTTTGCTTGCAAGGGAAAGCAGAGAAGAAGTTTCGCAGACCGTTCCAGTCGGCAGAATTGTAGTGCCAGATGTATGGATGTTGTCTTATTATCATACCTCTCAATTTGAACCCTTGATTGTCAAGTTAAAAAGGACTTAACAATAGTGAATCTAGCGTACCGGTCTGATTATTAAGTCATATGAAAGAAAGTAGGTAAAGTCAGAGAAGAATAAGACAGAGAGAATAATATCTCGTACCGATTTCATTCATAAATACGATTTGCTTTCGATGACCTCCAAACCGACGTTCAAATAAGCTGCCACGGGCGTGCACTGCAGATTTTGGTTTATTATAAATACAGTGAGAGTGAGTACTGAGACGCGCCGCAGAAAAATCTCTCTGCTTGCCGTGTTGCTACCGCACTGGCTACTGTCTGGGTGTATTGTGAGAATTCTACGCGCCAATCTCGGGGTGTTGCCGTTTGAAGGCCATAGCGTGGTCGAACTGGCGGGAAGAAGAGATATTATTCTCTCTGTCTTATTTTTCTCTGGTAAAGTTGCTGTTTTTTTTTTGTAATAGACCAGGCGCGGCCCGTGACTTTTTTACAGGTGGGTCAAAATTTTGTGGGCAACTATATCAACGCAACAAGCAAAATACACTTTTTTAATTAAGAAAGGTTTTTAATAATGTGAGAAGAAATTATTTACCTACAAATAGACACTGCAAAAATCATAAAATAGGTACTGCAGAATATTGAACATTACTACGCTAGATGTTTATGGCTTTTTTCTATGTTTTAATACTCTAGATTAGTATATTTTAGCGGCTGCCGTTTTGGTAACTTTAGCCTCTCCTCAATAAATGTCGCGCCTTCTTCTAAAAGCCCAGAATATAAACAGAACAAAATTCTGAGCTAAAAGTATGATAATTCGTAAAATAAAATTAGGAACGCTGCCGAAACTCCGTTTTCTTTAATAAATACAATACTGGCGACTAGACATAGTAATACGATATTTGTCTACGCACGTGCAGGCTGTAAGCTGTAGTAAATATGAGATTGCCAACAATTTTAAAAATATTTTATCGAGGAACAACTTGTTGCCAATACACCTTTTAGAGCCGATCTAATTTTTTAAATAACAAAAAATTAAAAAAAAGTTCTTGCCCCAACACTGATTCGAACCCACGACCTTCTGATTAACTCGCTGAGATTATACCTCTGGACTACACTGGTAATGTAAGAAAATCGTTCCGATACCGTTAAATTTGATGCATAGCGCTGGCCTGACAGAAATCGTATTTATAATTTTTTATGTTTAACCGCTAAATAATATTATTAATACAATGCAAATACTCGTACAATGCGCATATTAGCTACCTAATTAGTTTTTCTTTTTCCGAACCAAATGTTTTGAAATAGTATATTTTATGGGGCGGTTTGAGAGTATTTCCATAGTGGGAGTGGCCCGATATTATTGGTGGGCCGTCGACCAATTGTGTCTCTTTTTAACTTCCTAAAGCGCGTATGTCTGTTTCTCTCTTAGTTTTAATGAATTTATATCGTCGGTATAAACCTATAAGATCAATTTAAAATACGACCCAGCCCGGAGCAAGCTTGGATATCCTTTGACGATGGCTTGGCTTGATTCTTTCTTGGGGAGTTTTCGCATCTAACTTTGAAACAAAAGATTCTTTTTTGATTTATCAAAAAATTAAAAAATAAATTATTAGGTAGATCACTGAAAATTTTAGGTGGGTCATTGACCAAATGACCTTATGGACGGGCCGCGCCTGTAATAGACTATTTCAGACTACCATAAAAACTGAAAAAAATATCGTAGTATTATTATGTTTTGCATAATTATTCCTACCCTACTTATCTTCTGAACTTAACCGTTCAGTTTCCGGGACATGTGTCTTCCAAAACAAGGAAAACCAGTCTAGAGGGACCCTTTTTATTGAAATTAACGCCCCAAAGATTACCGGATTTGTACAAGACGCCTTGCTTTGCTAGTCAACAGTGAATAGATAAAGGAACCCAGGGAATAAAAGAAAAATATGAGGGGTCCGCAAGAAATTACGTCATACCAGTCGCACGACCGAACAGTGGGTCGAGATAATTTAGCAGAGGGCAAAATAAGAAAGGTATTTTTACCTGTCGGTTATTTTTAGACAACAGCATCATGGATCATGGGTGATTACCAAGGTGATTTTTACACTATTTTGGTGCTCCAGTGAAAAGAATTACAAAATAATGCTTTTGACGACTACGGTAGAACCTATATTCCCATTGGTTGTATGATAACCACTGTATAAATCGTAATTTTTGTAACTAGTATTTGACACGAAACTGACGGGCACGAAGCTGACTGGCACGAAACTGACGGGTACGAAACTGGTACTTGTTATATTGATTAAACATAACAAAGAAACTAGGAAACAATACACTACAAAAATTGTCTAACATATAAAAAATGATAGATATAAACGAACACGAAACTCACGAGGTAGCGAGCAAGTAAAATGGATTGGTTTGTTTGCTTGGGTAACAACTATAGCAATTAAAATTGCTATAAAGCCAATAAAATTGCTGTAGTTATATTGAGTAAAGTCGCAAGTGACAGCTGATTGATAAAATGTAAAAAACGAATGCGATTTGGGCCCACTGTGCATCGCATATACGCAAAACCTTACAAACACACGTTTACCTACCTATACCACGTGTCCTTACGACATTTGGCTCTTTGTGTTCTAATTCCGTTTTGAGAAAGGAGGCGACCCTTTTCTTATCGCAGATGTCTTACGAAAATAAAGACGGCAGCTGTCCGGCATACGCTAGCGACCGTTTTATTTGCGTTTTTGATCCTTGTTTGCGTAAGGGTGATCGCCACGACGACAGCTCGTGTATCTTAGAAAAGGGATGAGGGATAAGGGGAGACCTTAAGATGGACGAGGTGTGTGAAAAGGTGTGTCGATTGAGCGAAAGGGAGAGTGGTTAACTGTACAGGGTGTCTTATTATAAGTCTGGGACTTGGACTTCGGTTTAATTTCAATATAGAGTGGTTTGTTACGAAAATAAGACAGCGGCATCGGCAGCTGTCCGGGTTACGCGAACGATCGTCTTGTTTGCGTTTTTGATCCCTGTTTGCGTAAGGGTGATCGTAATCGCAACGCCGACGGCTCGCGTATCTTAGAAAAGGGATGAGGGGAGATGTTAAGGTCGTCGAGGTGTGTGAAAAAGTATCAGTTGTGCAAAAGAGAGAGTATTTTTATGGTAACTGTAATGGGTGTCCCATTCTAAGTCCAGGACTTCAGTCTGTTTCTGTTCACTTAAAATGTAGAGACAGTTTTTTGAAAAAATATTATTTGCTTTTGAAAAAGAAGTTAGAAAAATTATGCAATCGAAAAATTTCTAGACCAAAATCAAATTTGTTAAAATACACAAATTGAAGTAAATACCTAATTGAAGTACCTATATTTTTATTAATCATAAAAAAGTAAGCTATTGCTGATGAGGTTTTTGTTTTTATTAAAATTTGGAAAAATTATTGTTAATTGCTACGAAATACTTACGCCTCCTAATAACAAAGAAAGGATAAACTAGAACACTAGCAAAGCAACCACATTTTTGTGTTAAAGATTGTCATCACAATTTATTTCTCAATAAAATTTTTAAAAATATTTTTACACACATAAAATGATACATTCCGTCGGTATATACCAGACGCTGTCGGTATATGCCCAAATTTTATTTACCTACCCATTGAGTATTTACGCACTGCCCATCATTGGCAGTACCTCATATGCTGAGAAGCTACAGTGCCGTTTGTACTGAAAGTTGACTCATCTGAGAACATTATCAGCTTATGAAAGTTCACGTTGTTACTCTGTTACTTAGAATTTCATCACCCACCCACAAACAAAAATCCAAGCGTTTGTAACTGTCTCCATCTTCCAAAGTTTGGGTAACAAGTGATTTAAAAGGACGAATTTCATTTGAAAATTTTGAATATGGCTTTTTTCCACTATTATTGAAACACAGAAATGCGTCAGCCGGGTTCTGGCCGTTTAGTTGTGATTCACTGACAGCTAACAGCCCAGAGAAATCGTGATTGCGGGTGATTCCACAGACTTAAAAATCTGACTGGCAGTTAATGCGTCCAAACGTACTTTTTTGCTCATGAACTGGACATTTTCAGCTGATGCAGGCAAGCTGTACTTAACCATAGATATACAGGGTGTTTCAAAAAACATGTGCCATCGCTGAAAGGAAGATTCTTTGAAAGAAATTAAGGCAAAAAGTTTATATGAACATGGGTCGCTTTGTTTCAAAGATACAGGACGTTAAATTTTTAAATGGTCTTTCCATGTTAAAACCGATGGTTGGGAAAACTAAACCAGTAAGACGGTTAATAAAATTAAATTTATCTCCTAAACGAAATGAAAACTGAAAAAATATGAAGAGATAAGTTTTGTAAAGAATTTAACATACTATTTGACCGATATAAGAAAATGTGAAAAGATCAGTGGCGTACATGTTTTTATTGGAAAAATATTGTACCGTCTTCTCATATGTACGCCCCTGGAGGACCTGTCAAAGTCTTTTCATGGTCAGAATTATGCTTAATTGAAGTACTTTACACAGTGTAAATTTCATCAAAATTGATGGAGCCATTTTGAAAGTATTCTGGAAAAACTGAAAAAAACTTAAAAATTTAACACCCTGTATCTTTGAAACGAAGAATCTGCGGACCCATGTTTGTACAAACTTTTTGCCTTAGTTTCTTACAAGGAATCTCTCCTTGAGCGACGGCACATGTTTTTTGAAACACCCTGTATATGTCAATGGTTCTAACCGACTTGAATAGGACTGCATTCGGTTTTGACGTTGAGTTCTTTCTAAATGGCTAAGCCATTGCCCTCGACCGGTTATTTATAAAAATCACTTTCTAATTATAAAAAAAATCTTTGAAAACGTAATTCGTATTTTATATTTTTGTTAAATATAGCAATAATATTGCTCAATAGAGCAAGGTAACGCGTGGGGAAGGATATTTTAGTAAAAAAGTTACAAGGCCCGAAACGTGTCCCGCCACGAGCTGTAGTGGCACGTGTTGTGAATGAGGTCGATTAGCTGAGACAGCTATAAAAATTATAATCCGTTAATAATTGTACATGCAGTTATAAAACACATAAGTATGTAATAAAACTTATTTAGTTATAAGGGCCAAGCTTTATACAGGGTGTTACAAAAAGATATTTTAAAGGCGGTTCTACATCTAAAAATATGAAAATAAGTCCATATAAACATGGATCCTCAAACGCTTCTTTTTCGAGATACTGAGTGTTTAATATTTTCACACCTCAAGTATTCCGAAGAGTTAGGGAGAATACGCGAAGACGATTTAGAGCATGTATTAAAGTATAGAGAAGCGATTTCCAGCATCTACTATAAACTTAAATCAAAAATCACCATTTTCTGAACAAGAAAATATTTAAAAAAAAATTATTTTCATTAAGTAGGTATTTGTTATTATTGTAAGAAATAAATTAATTTTTATCTCGAAAACGGTGCGTCAGAACAAAAAAGCTCAAGAGACACTTTTCACGCAGAATTAATTGTGCTTAAAGAAATATATATCAATTTTGCAAAAAATCAGTGGCGTGCTAGTTTTTCGCTAAAAATAAAGACTTATCCGCACACACGCCACTGATGCAAGTACTGTAGAAAATAAATTTTTGCACGTAAAGTTACCCTTTGATTAAATATTGGCGAGTACCAAAATTTATGTCAATATCTTAACGCATTTTCGAGAAATTAAAAAGAATCATTTAAAAAAGAAAATATTAAACACCCTGTATCTCGAAAATGAAACGTTTAAGGATCCATGTTTATATAAACTTATTTTCATATTTCTAGATGTAGAATCTGCCCTTAAAATGTCTTAGCATCTTTTTGTAACACCCTGTATACTTCATAACTTTTTATGAAAACCTTGGAACTTTTATACATAGCTAGGCGTAGCTTATAATATTCTTTGGTCCCATCATTTTACGGTATTATAGGGATTAAGAGGTGTAATTACTTACTACACAGAAAAAACTGCTTGCTATTTTCAATAATAGTATTATTTTTGACCACGGTCACATTACTTATATTAAGGTTAATATTGTCTCAACAAAACATGATTGAAATAATTTAAAAAAAAAATTTCTTTAAGTATAGACTTATTATTGGAGTTCGAAAGTATTCCTACTTCTTTGGAAACTATATTACCATTTTTTTAAAGAACAAAATATTATTGGAAACCAATAAATTTCTATTATTTTTCAGAGTGTAGAATGATTAGAGCCAAAATAGCTATTTGTAGGCGGTGTGATCTAAATTACAATATGTTTTATTAAACGAACAAGAACTACAGTTTAAATAAAAAATATAAAAATTAAGTGAATAATTCTTATATCATGTTAATTAAAATAAAAATTCCAATAAAACATATAAGGTATTAGAGAAATAAAACATATTAATTCAATGGGTTCTATTGTTGGTTGAAATATTACTTCTATTGGTCACGGACACCCTTTGGAGAGGTTAAAATTGTGCTGTTGGTATTTGTTCGTTCAATAGTCGTTTAAGCGTACAGCCTGTTTGTTTAATGCGTTACAGTTACGCTAAAAATAATATATTTTTTGCAATTCTGGGGACCGGATTGTTTCAGTGTTTGTGTAAACTGGAGTGGGCTTTAGTGTTTTATAGTATGTAAAACTTTGCAATAATAATAAGTATTCCGATTAAATAAGTTGTATATTCTTACAAATAAACGTTTACTGAAACCAATGATATATTTTGTATTGAATTTAGAATAGGGTATTTTAGTGCATCAAATAATTGTTATATCTAAGCAACCTATTAAAAACCAATGAAACCTTATTTTTCAAGCAATCTTATAACCTATTGGTTAACAATGAAAAACTAATCATTGAAATAAACCGAGTTTGTATTGTGCAATGCGGAATAAAGTGTGTCATTGAGTGAATATGTATCCAATTCAATATACGATAGTGTTTTTTCTGTGTACTATTTGCTCGGGTTTGTTCGGGATTTTTCCAGTGTAGACACATAAAAATTCATTAAAGAATTAAAAATTTTATTTTGTGCTTTCTGGTTCTATTTTAAAGAAAGAGTAGGCAATATAATTTTAAATTATTTAATAAATTACATATACGACGTACATGTCGTTTTTTATGAATTTTTCATGTAAGTGCTTGTTGCTAAACATTGGACCATAACGCTCGATATGGTTCAGCGTTAATTTACAGTTGCTGCATATTTCTGTACGAATTTCTGACGTAAAAATCATTGGATGTTACCACTAATTGTAATTGAGACATTTTTATTGCCGCGCCTGTTTAAAAGGACCTTACCTTAATTTAGATTTTCTCAGGTTTGCACTTCGTTGCCTAAAGCATGAAAGCCTCTGCTGCTTATTTAGTTTGCAAAATCCTGGGAGAACTTCTACCACCGCCTTAAATTCTTTCCTGCTTACGAGTATTTTCCCAAGTGACCCCGTATATTTGGGTGTTGGTTCCCTGTATTGCCAGTCTCTTAACAAACTGATTGTTTGCGACATCTCTTGTCGGCAAGTTCTTTATTAGGTTCAAAAATTATCCTTTTACGCAACTTTGGCTTCGTTTTTATCCAAAACCTTCAAAATAACAACTTTTTCTTCAGAAACAATAATTAATTTCTCAGCCGAAAAACCGGTCGAGTACTAGTGCGTGCAATTCTCTCTTCGATCGTCCGAAACCGGACTTGCGAGTGTCTTGAACCGAGGCTAAAATAATTCGGCCATAATTTACTCGCAAATAATGGGTCTTGAGGTATGTTAACCGTACCGAGGGCCTTGAGTCGATTGCTTTTGCTTGTATGGAGTTTTTTGCGAAAATACATAGGCGTGCTTCCGCATTTTCAATTTGTGTGATCCTCATTGAACATTGCCAACAAAAATGTATATAATAATAAGAAAAAAGAACGTCCGTGAAATAGAATAGAATTGTTTACTATCCCACAACGACCAGTTGGTTAAACTTCTTAAAACCCACCTCCCGGTGTTAAGTTGTTGACCTTTCTTGCAAATCCTCCCCGAATTAAATTTTTGACGTTATTTTTTATAAATGCCCCTATTTAAAAGCGCAAGGGGGCCCGAGCGCCACTGAGCCCCATGCAGAACATGGTGGCCCTAACCTGAATTCACTTTTTATTAATTTCTGGACAAAATCTTTTACAGGTTATGTATTATTGAAATCTGCAGAAAATTTCCAATCGGATAGAGTTATTTTCGCTGGAATTCGCTTTTGATTAGAAAATACAGTTGACTAAATAAAACCTTTTTGAAAAGAGGAGCATGAGAATTTAAATTTTCTAACGTAATTCAGTTTCTATGAAGTTCTGGACAGAATCTTTAAAGAAACCTTAATAAGCTATACATTTTTGGAATTTTCAGAAAATTTCCTATCGGATAAAGCAATATTAGCGGGAATTCGCTTTAGATTAGAAAATACGGTTAACTAAACAAAAGCTTCTGTAACGTAATTCAGTTTTTGTGAAGTTCTGGACAGAATTTTTAACGAAACCTTAATAAGTTACCCATTTTTGGAATCTCCAGAAAATTTTCTATCGGATAAAGCAATAGCGGGAAATCGCTTTAGATTAGAAAATACAGTTAACTAAATAAAAACTTTTTGAAAAGAGGGGCATGACGTAATTCAGTTTCTATGAAGTTCTGGACCGAATCTTTAACGAAACCTTAATAAGCTATACATTTTTGGAATTTTCAGAAAATTTCCTATCGCATAAAGCAATATTAGCGGGAATTCGCTTTAGATTAGAAAATACGGTTAACTAAACAAAAGCTTCTGTAACGTAATTCAGTTTTTGTGAAGTTCTGGACAGAATTTTTAACGAAACCTTAATAAGTTACCCATTTTTGGAATCTCCAGAAAATTTTCTATCGGATAAAGCAATAGCGGGAAATCGCTTTAGATTAGAAAATACAGTTAACTAAATAAAAACTTTTTGAAAAGAGGGGCACGACGTAATTCAGTTTCTATGAAGTTCTGGACAGAATCTTTAACGAAACCTTAATAAGCTATACATTTTTGGAATTTTCAGAAAATTTCCTATCGCATAAAGCAATATTAGCGGGAATTCGCTTTAGATTAGAAAATACGGTTAACTAAACAAAAGCTTCTGTAACGTAATTCAGTTTTTGTGAAGTTCTGGACAGAATTTTTAACGAAACTTTAATAAGTTACCCATTTTTGGAATCTCCAGAAAATTTTCTATCGGATAAAGCAATAGCGGGAAATCGCTTTAGATTAGAAAATAAAGTTAACTAAACAGAAACTTCTTGAAAAGAGAAACATAAGAATTTTAATTTTCTAACGTATTTCAGCTTCTATGAATTTCTGGACAGAATCTTTAAGGAAATCTTAATAAGTTATACATTTTTGAAATCCACAGAAAATATCCTATCGGATAAAGCAATATTAGTGGGAATTCGCTTTAGATTAGAAAATACAGTTAACTAAACAGAAACTTCTTGAAAAGAGGAAGGAGGATAAGAATTTTAATTTTTTAACGTAATTCAGTTTATATTTTTGTTTGTCCTGATCCTGCTTGACGTTTATTGTGAATACAAAATGTTTCGAACTGCGCAGGACTAAAGCTACATGAATAAGGTCCATGTTGGGGGCTAAAGGCAGCACGGTATTAGCAATATATGTACTTATGTATATGTGGTAAGTACGGCACTGCCCACAAACTACATTCCGTATTCGTCTTACAAACTCGATCCGCAAAAGCGAGGCATTGCGTTCCGTTCCCAAGCCCGTCACGTTCCCGGGCCCGGAGGCCGTATAGAGATGCAAGTTACGGGTTCGTTTTTTGCCCGGGGCCGGTTCGTGACTCTCGGTCTTAATGTTGTCGTCGGACACGTCTTGGGATCGTAAGAAGAGAAAGACCTAACTGAGATCTGGCTTGCTGGTCGCGTAGATGCCGTACGGTATCGATGTCGGACCGGGGCCAGTAAGTCCTAATATAATATACTGGGGACAAAGAGAGAAACGGTTTCCAGTAAAACTGATTTTTTGTCCTGAAAAAATGTTCCAAAAAAAACTTCAGATTTCTCACGCTAATAGGCAAAGGCGCTGCGGTTTTTGTCCCAAGAATAAACGAAAGTTGGCGGTAGGGAGGCACTGTAAGGGCACCGAACGCGTCGGTAAACAATCAGTCACAAACAATAATGGGCGATCGTTCTGAGTAGAGAGTAGGAATAGTTTTTAGCTTTATCCATTCATTATAGAGTATCTTTTTCTCATGGTTGTTTTGTATAGATAGATGTATTGAGAGATTCAGTAAACATGCATTAATTTTTAAATTTATCTCGGTTTTATTAACATTAATAACATTTTTTAAGTTGAATAACTTTTTATTCCACCTAAAAAGTTGTTTGTGGAAAAATCTTGGTTTTCTTCTTACGTTCGCTTTCTTTTCACAACTCCGGCTAGTATTCCGGTCCAAACTCATATAAAATATAAGCCACGTGCAAACATGGTCCCTTTTTTATTATTTTCAATGCTTCCTTTATGTAAAAAGGGCCCTTTCAAAGAAAAAACTTCCTTTGCAGCACAAAAGAGCTTACAATCAACCCTCTTCTTGAAGATGTGTTCAGGTGTTTAAAGTTTGCATAGAATTTTATGGATTTATGGGTCATTAAGCATGGCAGGGGGGTTGTGTATGATACAGCGGAAGAGTAAGTTTAAAAAGTCAATTAAAATAGGTATTATACAGAGTGTTTCATTAATACAAATCAGTGACGGCAAACCTGAAGACCACGAATCACAGACCGTTTTGACACTTCTAGCCCAAAATGTTTATTCTGGGCTTCTAGCTCTTTAAATAACGAACCTTCACGAACCGTGCACGTGTACCAAAAAACAAGATTTGTCTAATTACTGTTATTTCCTAGTTCCTCGCCAGCTAGTTATGTAGGAACAGTAACATCTTCACTTAATAATGCCAATAATTCAGCAGTTTCCATTCATGGCATGTCGCCGTTTCAGCAGTAACCCCGTTCTTTTCGGGAGCTTTTCATTAACAGCAAAGCCGGGACTAAAACAGATTTGTTAGAATCGTTAAATCCCCATTTTCGCGATCACTCGTCCTGCCTCCTGCATTTAAATCTGCTTGTTAAAGAGCCCCGGATATTTTCAGGAATTCTCTCTCTCTCGCAGGGGTTTATGCGGGAAATATCAAATGGGGTAGAATTTTTTCCTAAATTTCAGGGTGTCTAACAAAGTGAGCAATAAACCGCAACGCTGGCTGTGGCTCTGCACTCTTTAAAATGTGTATTTAAATAAAGTAAAATCTGACAACGCTTACACCATCCACATGAATGGCCAAGCCCTACAAAACAACGAAACATTCGATCTCGTTGGCGTCGCTGTCGAACATGATCTCAGCTGGCACAAACACATTACTTCAGTAGCCACATCGGCAGATAAAAAGCTCGGTTTTCTCTTTCGAGCCAGAAAATACTTCTCCCCTTCCAACTTATACACTCTCTATGTTTCCCAAATAACACCTAACCTAGAGTACTGCTCCCACACCTGGGGAGCGGCATCACCTTCGACACTTAAGATCCTTGATTCTATCCAAAGAGAGCCATTCGACTTATCAATGACCCAGCCCTCACGAGAAAACTCCCTTCTCTCGCTCATCGCCGCGCTGTAGGGGATTTATCCCTTTTCTACTGCTACTTCCACGGATTTTGCTCTGAAGAACTAGCCGGTATTATTCCCCCCTTGAATGTCCCTAACAGAACAACAAGAGGCGCGTTACGTATGCATCCCTTTACTGTCCAGCTACAAAAGCCAAGAACAGACCACTTCTCTCGCTCATTCATACCTAGGGTCTCCAGATTATGGAACAAATTGCCTGCAGATGTTTTCCCTTCCCGTCCCAACCTCCAATCCTTCAAATCCCATGCCAATAGACTACATTTCCCTTGTCTTCAGACACCCACGGTACGTTAGTACTTAGGCTTGAAGTCTACGTGGGATATCTTAGATAAAAAAAAAGTACTAAAAGGTGATTAATGCTGGTTAGCGCCTGTTTGTTAGATTGGTTTTTATATACATTATTACGCTCTTTTAAAGAAAAAGTACAAATAAATAGAATTATACAGCGAAACGCGGATGGACCTGTGGAAGGAAAGCAATATACAGTATGTTCACGGATGGGGTAGGCAAGAGGACAAATGCACCAAAAAGTGAAAGATACGGAAAATCATTCTTTAAAATAGTTTTTGCTTGCTTTAAAAATAAGATCCATGATGCCAAAAATTTGTTTTTTGTACAGTGTATGCAAAAAATACAAAATTGTAAAATTTGGTTAAGAGTAAAGTTGCCTTTTTTAAAATTTTTTATGTAAAACATTTAATTAAAAAGTTGTGAATTTAAAAAGAATTCTTATTCCAGATTTTAAAATAAAAATTTGAAATTTATAACTTACGCCTTTAAAATCAAAAATCGCGTTGTCACCTTTTTATTTGATTACACCTTTGATAACTGTGACGCATTTGTCAAAATAATAAAGATGTGGTCGTCTTTAGACCAAATAATATAATCCAATACAGACTCGTACAGGTTAAAGAAAATTACTAATATAGTATTAAATAATTGATAGATAATATTCATATTTCTTATTTTATTAAAAGTTAAAAAATTAAGGGTACATGATATTAATTTTTCAAAAACTTCTCCTTAATATTCTATGCATTTTTCTAACTAACCTTGAAAATGGCTAAAGCTTCTTTTTATTTCTTCCAGTGAATTCGATTCTATCGCTCTTAAAATTCTCTGCTTTAAAACTTCTTCGTCGTTTTCAATGGGTCTTTCATATGTTAGTTGTTTAATGCGCCCCCAGAGAAATATATCACAAATGGTCAAATCGGGACTAATAGGGGGCCACATAATTGGACCATTTCGGCCCATCCATCGATTTTCAAATTTGCGTTTGAGCCAATCCCTTACTTCTGCAGCACAATGCTGCTGATTTTTCGTAATGTCGGAAAAAAGTTCCAGCAGTATTGCCGTCGTTTGTAGTGCCCTCACTCTGTTTCACAACGTCTATTAGTATCCCAAGTTCATTTCGAAAATCATTTTGTATTTTCTTTTTTCTTTGCTATTTTATTACTTTGTTTTCACCCTTAGTGGCATCCTTAATTAAATTACAAAGCGTACTTAATGAGTTAACTTATTATTATCTAGTTCTTAGAATACTATAATGTTTAATAAAATAACAATTTAAAACTGGGTGTAATAACGAATTTTTAAAACTATGTAGGTAGGTACACTTTTTTTTAGTAAAAGTTAAATTATTTAAAATTTACTCGTAACTTCTTAGAAAATTTAATATAATTAATAACATACCAGAAAAATTTTCAAAGCGGCATTAAAAAGCAACTTTGGATTCCTGCATGTGCAACATTACTAAAGAAAAACATTTTTTTTTCAATAATCGGATGATTTTTTCGTAATTCCCTATGTATAAGAGTTGTGTAATCCTCTAATGTATATCACAATTTAGCCATATTTAGGCATTTTTAAAAGTCACACCAAGCTTTGTTTTTTCTTCGATAAGACCACGGTTCTTTAAAATTCCATATGTAAGTAAACTTTACAAATATTTCCACTAAAATTTGGAAATATCAAGAGTAGTTAGCATAATACAGCTACAACAAAAATGGCTTTTAATTTTTTTTATAGGACACATGAATTTTTTAAAGTTGGACTTAGTTCGCATCATTTTTATTGCTCTCTGAAAAGTCAAGTTTCTGCTTAAAAAGGAAGTACTTTACGATGATACATTTGGAAAAAAAACTGGTAAACAACTAAACTCCAGACATTTTACGAATAATCTAGAGACGAAACAAGTTAAAATTCGATAGTCGCTGTTTTGCCCTATGTCCACGAAAAATCAAATCCGTTACACTGTGCGCCGCGGTGTTAAACATTCCCTTTAAAAAAATGGCGGGCTTTTCAGCTCACTTCGCTCATGTGAGCTGAGGGCGCTTGATTTTGTTAGCCCAGGGCGCTTGAATGTCTTAGGACGGCTATGTCTGTACCAATACTTACTTTAGACTTGCATTTTGAAATACCTTTTATAGGGAAATATCAAGTAGAAGTTACAAAATCCGAAGAAAACCACAACCATTGGTGTTATTCAAAATATAGAAACAATACTCTTTTAAAACCAATTTAGTTCCCTGAAAAAAACATTGGTAAAATATCCACAGCCAATGTAGTCGTTTTTAACTAAGTATTAAATAATCGAGACTCAAATTAAGAATAACACCTTCGCCATTTTCATTTAAAAAAAATTTTTCCTGCAAAGCTCTGTCATTGACCGAAACCCAGTCTGGAATCCTTATTTTGATAAACAATATCGGCCAAGCGATCCTGAATCATCGCAGCCAACTCGGCGATCAATATATACAGAGAAATCCTGCAAGAGGGGAGTAGGGCTAAGCCGAAGGGCCACCAGCATCGATCGAGGAGCGAGCGCGTAACAAGGGCGTGACGCAGGGCTCTTTCGGACCTACCCTACCTCGATTCAGAGCATTCATCGATTTCTGGGGATGTAAGGAAGGAGTAGCGCAGCAGGAATTTTGTCTTTTATGTTTATAGACCAGGAGAATGGTGGTTTCTTTTTTCTTGTATAAATGATACATAGTAAATTGATAATACGTTTGATACTATACCTGTATCGGTACCTTTTTTTCTAATCGACATACAGGGTGTTATGTAATTCACTGCATCTATTTGAATGAGTGAGTCCTGGGGTATTCTACAGACATACCCAATACTTTTTTCCCTCAAATCGCACTTTTTTTTATTTTAAAAATGCCCAAATATCGGCCCTTATCCGACGCATCTGAAGAGCCTGACGTCACGGGCTCTAACATTATAAAGAAAAAAAAATGATCCAGTTGGGGAATTGCCAAACTTAAATAGCATTGTGACATCTCATTTTTTGAAATCCGAAAATAATCAAAAGTAATTTTAATTTCACAGACGGATTTTACCAAAGATGTGTATTTTAATTTAATAGGTTGCAATTTTTTACTTAATATCGGAAAATATAGAACGCTCGTGATTTTTGCACGTACATTGCACATTGATTGCATACTGGCGTGTACCAAAAGTCATTTCAATATCCTAACCCATTTTCGAGAAATTAAAAAGAAACATTTAAAAGAGAAAATATTAAACACCCTCTATCTCGAAAAAGAAGCGTTTAAGGATCCATGTTTATATAAACTTATTTTCATATTTTGAGATGTAGAATCTGCCCTTAAAATTTTTTAACATCTTTTTGTAACACCCTGTATAAATAACTACTGCGACCATTACTACATACAAGTGAAAGCTGTACGTTTCAAGCTCCTGATCTATTACGTTTTCGTGTTACGCTGTCACGGCACGCTGTTACCCTTCTCACAGAAAATCAATCCTGAATTTATTCGGCTTGGGAGCCGCTTCCTGTCCTCGGAAAATCGACAATAGGTCCTTTTTCTTTGTTCGATTAACGTCGAATTGAAAGGAAAACCCTGGGAAGCGGAGGGGTTTGATAAAATATTTGTTATCTGTGGGGGGACGGACCGCAGCCGTTTGTATCAGAACTGTTTTAATAATTTCTAAGGTCCCTGCCTTTGTTTGGTTAGTGGTGTCCGTATTTTATTCTATTAGAAGCCGAAACAGGGTCTGTATACAGTGTGTCCATGGATGGAGTTGACAAGAGGAAAAAATCTTTATTATTGATTTTACGAGGAAGTCATCTTTAAAAAAAATCTCTTGTCAAAAAAATGACTTCACCATATAAAAATTTGAGATCAGATGTACAGGGTGTTAATAAATTAAAAAAAAAACATGAAAGGCATTAAGAGAGAAGTACCATCATTATTTATTATTTTTGACAAAATGTGTATAAATTAAAGTTGTTTATAATCCAAAATAAAGCCTAAATACAAAATTTGAAATCTGAATTCTTATTATGTTTTTTTTTACAATAATCGAATTTATGAGCATTCAGAATGAAAACCTGAGAATGCTGTCCTGTCGATAATATTGAACAGGCAAACATTTATGGTAAATTTATTTCTAATTTGGAGAAATGTGTGGAAGTTGGAGAAGGATAGGTACTTACACACTCTCTATGCTTCTTAAATAAGACCTAACCTAGAGTACTGCTTCCTCATCTGGGGAGCGCCATCACCTTCGACACTTTAACATCCTTGATTCTATCCGAAAGAGAGCAGCCATTCGACTCATCAATGGTTCAGTCCTCACAAGAAAACCCTTCTCTCGCTCATCGCCGCGCTGTTGGGGATTTATCCCTTTTCTCCCAATACTTTCCTAAGAGAACAAGAGGCGTGTTACGTATGCATCCCTTTAGTGCCCAGCTACAAACGCCTACTTCTCTAGCTCATTCATACCTCCAGGCAGTAGCGCACCAAGGATTTTGTCTTGGGGGGCTGAATAGTGCCATTCGGTGGATTTTTTCAATTAGTAGCGCACTCGGCCGTCCGATCTCCGCCCATCTACCGCGCTACCCGCTGCCGACGCCACCAACGCTGTATCACATCGATGCGCGGAGCTGAGTGGGAAGCGTTTCAACTGAGCCAAAGTAAAAATTTTGAAAATCGTGTAAGAACAAAAGTTGTTCCTTACGTCGCGTCGTAAGGAATATTTTTTGTTGAAAAACTTTTCTCCGAAACTAGTGGTTCAGCGGTTATAAGGAAATAAACAATAAAATTGTTTACAACAATTGACCGCACTAAAATTTTTTAATCTTAATAGTTCTGGCTCAATCTACACCTAATTGTCAATATTCATGATTTCTTTGGATTTTTCTGAGCAATCCTTTTGGCGATAAGGGTGGGGGACAGCAATTTTTAAGTATTTTTTCCGAAAAATGTTTAAAAAAATGCATAAAAAAATAATATTGTTGAATTCGAGTTTCAATAAGCTTTCATCTGACACCCTACACCAGTCTTTAGCCTTTTTTTTTTATCGAAGGGCCAAGTTTTGGTTTCGCTATCGACCGGCGGGCCAGAATCAGTGGAAAGCGGGAAGGTAGAAAAGGCGCGGCAAGCGAAAATTTTTCGGAGCCACGCCCAAATTTTGCCAAATTTCGTCAAGAATTTCCCAACTACCTAATTGCGTAAATTTCATTATTATTTTTTTCGGTTTTCGTCTAAACAAAGTAATAGATCTGGAGTAGACAATATTTTAAGTTTTGGATAATTTACTACGTATTTATCGATTTTTTTTTTGTGCGGGCCGCAAAAAAATGAAAGGCGGGCGGCAAGCGGCCCTCGGGTTGAAGACCCCTGCCCTACACGATGCCATGGATTTTTTTCCGATTAACCCCACAATCAAAAGTCAACTTTTTATACTTCACGTCAATAAGTGGGTCACCACACTCTATCTCTGTGCTAAAATTAATATTTTTACAGCTAGCAGTTTCAGAGAAAACCGCCTGTCACAGACGGACGGACAGACGCCGAAGTGAGTCCATAATTGTTCCGTTTTGCTAATTTTAGCACGGAATTCTAAAAAGAAATAAGTTGCAATAAGATTACCTATTGCGAAACTCCTTTAACTTACGAAAATAAAGTAATTTTTTGGAAACTAATTTTAAATTAGTAAAAACGGAATCCGTATTTTCTCCCGAGAGTTCCTTTTTTTAAAGATGCCGGTAAATAGACATTTGCAGCATTTAAATAGTTTTAGTTTAGTATCTATAAAAAAGAGGACATTTCCTATGAGTCAGAGAAAAGAGGTCGGTAATACAAAAAGAGGACTGTCCTCTGGAACAGAGGACGGTTGGTAACCCTAAGTCTACGTGGGTTGTCTTAAATATAAAAAGCCGAAGTACTAACGTACCGAGCGCGTCTGAAGAGAGGGGAATCTTTTGACACGGGATTTAAAGGATTGGATGTTGGGAAGGGAGGAAAAAACATCTGCAGGCAATTTGTTCCATAATCTGGAGACCCTTGGTATAAATGAGCGATAAAAGTGGAATGTTCTAGTCAGTCTAGGCTTTTGTAGATGGACAGTGACAGTAAAGAGATGCATACGTAACACGCCTCTTGTTCTGTTAGAAACAATCAAGGGGGAATTATAGCGGCTCTAGTGAAAGCCCATTAGTATATTTCCATTTCAATACTCCGGCTCCAGACGAAAGCGTGTCAAAAACTGACAACACCGCCTTTATTTTAAAGAAAAACCAAAAAAACCCACGTGTTGGCTTCACGACAACGCCACAACGAAACCAGTTGTATTTTTACGTCGTGCACCGTCCTGCTGGCTACAAAAAGAGTGTATGAAATGGAGTTCAAGGCTGCAGACACCAGTGCATAGCTGTTGCTGCCGATTCGACGACGATCATACAAAGCAGGAATGTCGTTGTTTAAGGGCCCTTATTCTCGGTTAAATAATAAACACTTTATCTTACGTACTTATTACAAATTATGAAAATTTTGTCGGCAGTCGAGACTTCTTGTGGCGTATCTGTACTTTAACATTCTAGACATTAGGATTATGGGTTCATCTAATCATCTTACTGGCGCCACTATCTTCTAAGCAGGACTGGAATAGTTATTGAAGTTTTTAAAACTACAATCACAGATCCATATAGCTTGCGTAGCTATATGGATCCGTGCTACAATGCAGTACAGGCCACAGAACTCAAAACGTTGATGCAGTGCAGGCTACCAAAAGTTGTTTTCTATTTCTCCGAAAAGGTTCCATAAATTCGCAAATGTGCCAGAATCAACCCTGCCATCTGTTAGGCTCTTACTTAATCAAGCTACCATCCAGTTACAGAAACCTGTACAGCTTCCTCGAATAACCGCAGAATATTGGTTTCCGACATGGATCTATTATAATATGGATTCGATATACGTATACTGTGAGCGTATCGAACGTGAAGCCTTATATAATATAAATATTTTGTTGTTTGTTATTCTCTTGAGAGAGCAGTTTACGAACTACGAACATAGACAAGACTACGAATTACTACGTAATTGAATCAAGAATGGTAATAGAAAGAGATAAAATAGCATTGGAGTGTTGGAGCTCAGAAGTGTTGTTGTCTGCTGGGTGCTTAGGAAAAACGTCTGCGAACGCTCGGTTACACGTACGTCTTTGTCTAATGAACTAGAAAAGAAAAAGTGCGACGTATAGATTTATATCGATTTATAAATGACTCAGAGCGACTTTAAATAAACGCCGTTAGAAATAACCTAACATAACATAAGCTATAAATAATAAAACCTATTTAACTTAAATTTATTACTATTTAGCAGAAAAATACAATATTTTGGGGCTTTTATTACTTTTAGTAAATCTTGTCATAGATTAGGGTTTGTTAGAATCTTGTGATGCTTCTAACGTATTTTTGTACAAAAATACAAGGTAAAATAAGATGTGGCCAATGTTTACAAATTGTGTTTACAGTGTCGTTTAGAATGGTTTGTTTTGGCTTCAAAGAATGTGAACTCATCCCGTATCCAGTTCTAATAAATCCATGAGTATAGGCAATGAGTAACTAAAATTAATGAGTTTATTATTTGATATAAATATGTATAAGGCGCATAATATACGTACCTGTCGTCCCAAAAATAATTAGGTAGGTACCTAAAGAGTTCAATTTATGATAAAACTCAGAGTTTCGACATTTGACATCAACAGCTGATATTGGAATTGGTTCCTTTGAAAAGTGCCTAGATCAGTCTGTAATGGTGAGGAGTAGTGGACAGGGTAGTATCAAGCTGACACGACAGGTCGCGTGTTTTATTTTCGTTTGATTTTGGTCTTCGTGATGTTGGTGTTTCTGTGGGTGTTTTTTGTATAGTGTGTATTTTAAATATTTTACTTTTGGACTTTATAGATTTCAGACTAGATTTTTTTGGTGTTTATTATTTAAGTTGAACGGTTATTAAGTCCGGTCCTGTCTTTCAGCCAACAGCCAACCTCTAAACGTAAAATAGACCAGACTTCAACTGGGTGCCATAAATGACAAAATTGACAAGTGATTTGGCCACCATATTGCGAGATCTAAGAAAAAGTTTACTATATTACCAAAATTGCCTGGCTACCACATAGATTGTATTGCGAAATATTCAATATTCGACAAATTTTTCCTATACAGTGTGTCCCAGGATGGAGTACCACACTCCTTCTTTATCTTTGATTTTTCGAGAAAAATTTACCCCTAATTAAAAATTTGCCTAATCTTTCAATATAAACAGTGACCAAAATCATGATACAGTATAGGTACAAGGCAGTGGCGGCTGCTCAAATTCAAAGTTGTATATCTCTGTTCCTACTTACAGGACCCGTACCAAATTTAGGGGTTTTAATAGTGAGCCCACTGGGAAAGTTTTGGTAAAGAAAAAAACATTTTGTAATATGCGAAAAAAAGTTGAATCCCCTGGGAAAAAAATGAACGCGTTTAGGTATTTTATTTATTATTTTTTCTGAACAAATTTTATATCAATTTGTCGAGAATTTTTAAAATTTTAAGAGAAAAAAATGTGTTAGTAGAAGTTTATATTCATTTGAATTTTTTTTAAATTCTATTTTTATATTTTAAAAAATTCAAATAATGTAAAATTTGTTTATAAAAAATAATAAATAAAATACTTAAACGTGTTCAATTTTTTCCCAGGGGGGCTTAGCAAAAATTCAACTTTTTTTCGCAAATTACAATTTTATTTTCTTTACCAAATCATTCCCAGTGGGCTCACTATTAAAACCCCTAAATTTGGTACGGGTCCTGTAAGCAGGAACAGAGATATACTACTTTGAAATTTCACCAGCCGCCACTGAATTAAGCATGTGTTTTTACATAAAGAGTTATATTTAAATTTTTAAGTTAACTTCACTCTTTTTACGAATTATACACTGATACTGGTTAAAAATTTAGTTTCTAGATTGGTAATTCTGGACCAATAGTCTGGCCTACTCGGCAGCCTGACTTAACCCCATTAGATTTTTTTCTAGGGGTTATTTAAAGCCGAAGGTCTACGACAGTGTTTTAAGCAAATTTATACATAAAATATTTATTTATTGGTTTTTAGTAAGATAACAAAATAGCTTAACTTTAAAGATTAAAAAAAAATACATCACTGTCGGTGCCCACTTAGTTGTTGAATCTTCATATCGAACGCCATATTAGATATCTCTTTTTGAAATATCACTTGATCCAGAGGACTCAGAGTTTTCGCAATCTGAACCACGTAATGAAAAAACGAATCTAAATTTGCCAGGCAGTCGAAGTCCTGGATATGTTGGAGTACCAAGCTGGTTGAATCACTTGACGAGTTCAGAGTCCGTTGAACGTTGTAAATTATATCCAGCCGATTTAGTATCTTCATCAGTTTCTCTTTGTTTATCGGTACATCGTCCATAAACGGACTGTCGACTAGGTCACTATATTTGACAGCGATGCAGTCTTTCAGTGGTCCAGTCGACGAGAGAACCGGTGAAGCTTCACATACTATTTTGTCTAATGACGTAGACGGTTGTTGAACTGGTGGTTTCGGTTGTTGAACTGGTGGTTTGGGTTGATGAGCTAGTGGTTCGGGTTGCTGAACTGGTGGTTCGGTTGGAACTAAAACAAAATTGCATAATTAGTATCAGCAAAACAATTTTTGTTTTAGAAGTATTTAATAATACTGTTTCATGGTAACGCCTTAATGGCGTGTGGTGGCAATTATAAAGGGGGTAGTGATCCGATAAAAATAATTAATCAAACCCGAAAAATCCGTAAATCAGTGGCGGCTGGTGAAATTTCAAAGGTGTATATCTCTGTTGCTACTGCAAAGGGATTTTGATCGTGAGCCTACTAGGAATGTTTTCGTAAAGAAAAAAAGTATTTACTAATTTGCGAGAAAAGGTTGAATTTTGTCCTGGCACACCCTGGGAAAAAAAAGAACATATTTAGGTATTTTATTTATTATTTTTTCTAGACAAATAAATAAAATTAGAAAGTTATGTGAGTAAAGTCATTTGAATTTTTTTAAACCTAAAATATAATTTAAAAAAAAATTCAAATGACTATAACATTCTACTAACATATTTTTTCTCTTAAATTTAAAAAGTGTCGACAAAATGATGTAAAATTTGTTTAGAAAAAATAACAAATAAAATACCTAAACGTGATCAATTTTATCCAGGGGGCGGGGCTCCTTAAAAATTCAACTTTTTTCGGTAATTACAATTTTTTTCTTTACCAAGACATTCCGGTAGTGGGCTTACTATCAAAACCCCTGAACTTGCCATGGGTCCCGTAAGTATACACCTTTAAAATTTCACCAGCCGTAAATATACTAAACTTAAAATTTGCAAAACTTTCCAAGCGACTCGTCCGAACAAACTAAAACTCGTGAAAGGCGGCAGAAAAATCGCTGCTCGTCGAAAGATATTCTAAATAAGGAAGGTGGTAGAGGATTCTTCCTCGTCCGAGGCGGCACCACCCCACACATCTGCTAAAGGGCTGGTGAAATCCAAAAACGGATGCTTCCAGCTCTGGATGTGTAAGACGGATACCCCAGTACTCCCACGGTACCTAGAGTATTTAGGTTAAGATCTTCGTGGGCTGTCCGAAGATGGAAAAAAATAGTCTTGTCACTTCTTTGAAGTCCCCGAAATGCCGGCATTTTTTGCAGTCGGTCGGTAAAGCATTCAAGCGTAATGGAAACAACGATGTACCGGGACTCCGCGACAGCAATCGAAATGGTTTTATTTTTGAGCGCTTATTGAACTACGAGGTCCAGGCAATATATTTATGAGTATTTAAAATAGGTTTCATAAAAAAATTCTACAACATTAAACATCATGTATTACGGAACATAAAGTACAACAAATTAGTGTATTAAGTACTGTATACACAACTATAAATAAATGCAGAGTAATTGTGTTAATTAAAATCTACCAGTATGTAAATAGTGGAAAAAAATTAAAGGAACATAACTTCATGGTTTTTAGAATAATATGCTCATAGAAAAACAAAATCTTGTGTGTTTATTTTTTAATTACTACTTGTACGGATAGTATTTTTTTATATTCTATAGGTTTCGCAATGACTTATTCGGAATTTTCAAACATGAAATTAGTTTATTTAATTATAGGGTTTTTTAAGGCTGCATTTGCCGACCACGCCCATTTATTGCCAACGTAATTTTATTTTAGTATAATTTTCTGCTTTATATTTCATTTGTATGAATATTTTCATAATATTACCCGTACTTTGTGTATTTTTGTAAAGTTTCAAGATATTTTATGATTGGGTTTAGGAAAACAATATTTAATCTTCGGAATGAAATCAGTATACATGTTGAAATCTTAAATAAATTGACAAAATAAAATTACTTGCAGGTTATGAATCTACACTTAATATACTCATAATGGGTATTGTTAAAAATTTTAAAGCCGAAAAACCATGTCAAAATGAAATTAAGTTGGCCACCATGGACGGAATTGGAAAATGCCACCTTAAGGAAAATTATACCAGCATATTTTATAATCAATTATAGCACACTTAAAAACGCTGTGATGACTGATATTGTTACCCTTTAAAATATTTACAACTAACATAGGAGCAAAATCTACAAGTTACAATCTAATTTCGTTGTAGAATCTACAAGTTTTGTAAAATAGTTAGTTTTCGCTTTTCTTTATTTAAACATTTACAACAACTAAGACAAGTTTCTCAACAATGCTTATATAGGCATTTTCTTAAAAAGTATCCACCCACATAGGCAAGTGCATTGTCCTCTTCTGTCTGAAAGTGTTCATAATCTGTCGTGTTAACTTCTAAGATTGGCGGACATTTTCATATTTTTTAGTTTCAGAGAAATCCTTGTGTTAAATGAATCTGACCCCATATTTAGGAAGATATCACTGGTATCTTCCAAGCAAGGTATCTTCCACCTTCACTACAATGAAAATATTTTAGGGAAAACAATTTCTTAAACGCCCTAGAAAATTGTAGATACGGGCGTTGGATTTGTTGCATTTCCACAAGCGTTACGGACCTCACCAAAATAGCTATTTGTGTATTAAGAGCGCAAAGTGATATATTGCCGCTCTGAGCGAGAAGTTAGACGCGCGACGCGTAGCGGAGCGCGGTTATTTCGCGAGAGCGGCAATGTCACTTTGCGCTCGAATTACACACATGATTTTTTCTACAACCGGTATTTTTATAAAAATATTTTGTAATGTAATTAATAATTATTGATATCAAATTTGACAGTTTATATTTTGTGTCAAAAGTCGCAGATACGCTGGACGTTTCTTTATTATTATTAAGGTGTCCATGGTAACTAAGCGAGCGACAAAGTAACTTTGTCGCTCGGCGAGCGACAAAGTAAAACAAACGCTTGTTCCTCGAAAATGTCCAACTTTGCGCTTTCTTTTGAAAGCGCAAATTTGTACTTTTCGCTCGGTTGTAGAAAAAAAAATTTTCAAAGCAATTAATTGATTTAAAAAACGAGGTAATAAAAATTTATAATTTTGAATATATGCAATTTTTCCATAAGTTTTGTACCGCTGCGCTGCAAACTGTGCGTTGGGCGCTCTTATTTAAAACTGATAATTGATTTTTATTGAACATAGTAGCCTCTTTAGCGTAATGATTGTCTAAAGACTGAAAAATATCCGAAAGGGTTATTTCTGAGCCTTGAGATGTCGCCTTAACAGTGCTAATTTTCTTTTCTAGCCTTGTTTCCTAGGGCTATTTTGAGATAAATGTAAAGTAGTTCGACAGGCCCTATATGAAAAAATATCAAAATATTAGTTACTTAGTACATAGTGTATTTACTGTTAAGTGGTTTGCTAATTCAGAGTGGCATTTTGATTTTTTCTACATGTAATTCTTTTGAAGTTAAGATTCATTAAAATTCTCATCTCTTTATTAGGTACTTACATAAAAAATACAGACTACAATAAAACATTTAGAAACACTAATATTTTTTTATACTTCATTCTTTAAGGATCAGGTGCATTATTTAACAAGTGTAACCCATAGGCTAACAAAGTGTGTAACCTTGCCTTTGAGAAATTCAGCCATGTTAAAGGGTTACACATTTTAAATGAGGCGACCGGCACTAAAGTTATATTTCCGCGCAGCGGAATTTTTTAATAATATTAACCAAACATTTAATGTTCACCGTCATAACCCCACTTTTCACTTATTAACCACAGATTACTACATAATATGAAAATACTACTGTGTTAAACTATACCTTGAGGAACAAAAGTCTTACCGTTCTGTTTGGGCAAAAACTTTGTAGGAATGGCAGTATTCAGTAAACGTTTTTTCGACGAAGTGAATGATTTTTTATCAAAATGTGCACTGCAGATTCTCACACGAGAATGAACCTCCTCAGAAGTCAACTTTGCATATTTATGGTCCCCAACGAAGCCTAGACCATTTTTCCATTGCTGACACCTAAAAATGCATTTGTCTTTAAAACCAAAACCCTATTCTTACAAACTTAACTTTGTGTATTTAATATCGACCCAACAAGTCCGAGAATAGCAACAATTTTTCAATTTTTTAAAAGCACTTTTCAAAAATACATTTTTTCAGAGAACATCTTTTTCGAAATTAAATTTTTTCGGATAGTATTAATTTTTTCAAGCAACGGCTTTTTAAATAACATTTCCGAAACTGCTAGAGTTTATAATTTAATTTCCTAAATATTGTTTTCAAAAAAATATATTTTCGAAAAATGTACCTGTTTTAAAAGTTATTGTTTGGAGACATTTTTGAAAAAATGTACTCTCGAGATACGGGTTTTTGGAGAAAATATTTCATAAACCCGATTTCTAAAAAGCATCTTTGAAAAAGCGGTCAGGACATTTTTGAAAAAATGTAGGTTCGAAATATGTTTTCCAGAAAATATTTTTGAAAAATATCGTTAATCTATTTTCGAAGAAGCTATTTTTCGAAAAAAATTACTTTTCAAAGAGATATTTTTTGAAAAAAAGAATTATTGGATTATTTGTTTCGTTTAGAAGCCAAAATTGATAAAGCAAGCAAATTTTGATAAGATCGCAGTGAGATGAGTAAGGAATGTTTTCAGAAACCATCTAAGAGCATGTAAATCAAAAATGCCAAAAAAGGCTTGCCTTTCTACATTACATATTAATCTATTATTCATATTTTTTTGGTATAATTCATTTGAAAGATGGCAAAATGTTTGTATTTGTTTATATTTTGTACAATATGTAGAAACGGTTAATAGTTATGTTACAATATTTATTTTTATAAAATTCGCTATTGAAATCCTTTTTATACAAGGCTCTAGGGGGCGGCTCCCTAAATCCGCCACTGCAGACACGTATCCAAAATATTGAACGGAGAAAAATATTTGGTCAAACTAATGATGCGGCATACGAAGAAAAATGTTTCGGTATAGATAGGTGCAAATGTACTTACCGATCATGATCTTTCGGGAAAGAAAACAAAGCTACACCTCCACCTGTCCTCGAACGACAGCCACGAACCGCACATGTATATCCAGGCATATTTCAAAACTTTTTACATTGAAAATAAAACACAACACAGAAATTAAACGCAGCGAAAAATCCAAATAACCAAGAGCACGACTCCAAGGGAACTAAACACACGTAACAAGCAAGAAAAAGCCCCGAGCGTCATAGGCATGAAGCCATCACGCCTGCTCTGTCTCGTTTTAGAATATCGCTGGCTTAGTTGCTGGAAATCGATATACCAGTGGCGTAGTCCCTTTGAATAAGGCTCTTTTAATTAAAAAATAATTATATTATCATTGGATCAAAAAATAATTGGAAAAATTAATACTAATGATTCAATGAATGTGTGGATTTACTATTTTTACTTTATATGTACCTACAGCGGCATCTATAAACTTTGCGTGATATGGAAAAAATTTCATTTCCTATTTTTAAGACAATTTTGGGTATTGTTGATAAAAGTTTTTCTTTGTAGGATGCTTGGGTTTGAATAAAATTAAAGTAGAACGTTGAAAAAACCCGGATCTGATCGGTTTTTGTGAAATTTACACCTAATTTTGTCATAAACTATTCACATGAGCCTCATTTTCCATAGCTTTTGATTTGGTTTGTTCCAGAAATTGTCATTTTGAATGTTATTGCTTATGTTATAATTAACTTTATCTACTCCTATTAAATTATATATTGATTATTCAACTACTTTTGAACAATTAATAGTATCTATAAACAAACAACATGAGTTATAATAACTCACTGCTATAACTCACTATAATAAATCGGAAAAGATTTACGAACCGAATATCAAGGTGGCTCTGTACAAGCCGATTGGCCGAAAGGAAACAGTCCATTATTGTTATTGAGGGAAGTAATGTCACTCGAATAATTTTGACGTTTTCAAATTACGTTAATACCTAATTATTGTACTCGTATCTTAGTATTTATTGTTATAGTCGTAGATAAAGTATAGTATTCAACTTGCGGTAATGGTCATAACTCACTTGATGAATTACAGCACTCGCCTGCGGCTCGTGCTGCAAACTTCATCTGCGTGAGTTATGACCTACATTACCGCTCGTTAAATAATATACTATTAAATTTTGATAACTAATGACTAATGACTAATAACAATTACGTTACACCCCACAGGTTTGACAGAATCGTCGCACATGCGTTGTGAAATCTCGTGTCGGCTTTGTCGCTTCTCTATGGTTGCTATTCTCGGAATAAGTCAAAGGTGACAATCTGTGTAATAGTGCAAGTAAAAAATTAAACTATAAATCTAACAGATAATAAAAAATGTGAACTATACAAAAGTTACACATTTACACACAGTCCTACCTTTCAGGATCCTTAGGGCATCCAAAAAATGAAACATTATTAAGATCACTAGGTAATATTACACCTATCGGCACTACAATACGAATGATAGAGACGCCATTAAAAAAAACGTACTTTCCTTTTAGCGACACGAATTTCACGTGCGCAAACTACGGTCTTACAAACGGGTACAAACACAGTAAAAGCAGCTTTCCCGATGAAACTCACCGTCTCTGCCTCTTTTTAAATAGAAAATATCTGTCGGCCTTCTTCTTTTCCTAGGTCTTCTTCGCATTCTTAATATTTTCATATACGTACTTTCCAGTAATAAAATGTTTTCGATTCTCAACATTATCGCCTTCCAAATCAACGGCCCGGCCACACACCACACTGATATAAAATGCACGCTAGACAGAACTGTCGAATCAGCCGGTGATACCGCGCTGCCGGCGCCGGCGCTCCGTTTGAGCCGGGCGGTCCTCGCAGCACCGTCAACGCAAGCCAATGCGTTAGGCGAGAGGCGAGCAACGGGGCAGCGGCAGAGGGAGGATTTAAAGCGCGATAAGCAAGTGCGCGGACTTTTTAGAATATCTTCCGACAATGCCAAATAGCGATGGGATATCTCGAATGAAAAATAATCGATCATTCGATTATTCAAATCACTCGAGATATCTCGAGAAGTCAGCGCGATCATTCGAATGATTTAGCCGAGAGATTATAATATAATAATAATCGCCTTTCGCCGCTTCGAATGACGAGACGAAATACGAAATGATGCCGTCGCCGACTCTGCACTCGACGTTGCGTTACGATGCGATTGTCTCGGATGTGTTTTTCATTCGAATGATTATTTATTTCGAATGATCCTTCGATATCGATCGAGCATTATTTCATCTCTCGACAACGCATAGTGTTATTGCATGTTTTTATGATATATATAGGGTGTTAGTAAAGTATGTGGCCAAACTTGAGGGTATTATTCCTTACTTAATTTTAAGACAAAACATAGGTCCTAAAAGACTTTGTTTTTAATACACAGGGTGTTGAATTTTTGTAAAAGGTTTTTCCTAAATAACTAGAGGACGCAAATTAGTATAAAGTTGAAATTTGGTGACAATTTTTAATGCATAAAGGAGAGTCATGCTAGTTGCCAAATTTGTTTAAAGAAGTGTGTTTTTGTTTTCATGGATCTCTTACTTTTTCGTTATTTTTAACAAATTATACTAATATAATAAATAATGTTATGTATAACTTTACATTTTTTTGTTTTTATCGAAAACGGCCAATCCAAGCAAAAAAAAATTCAAGAGATGATTTTTGTGCAGTTTTATTTGCTATATTTTTTGATTTGAATGATTATTTCGAATGATCATTCGATTATTAAAATCATTCGAGAGCTAATATTTCGATTGTTTAATTCATTCGATTATTCCCAACACTAATGCCAAATGCCATGTCTATTAATTAAATTTGCCCGGTTTCTCGCTTAACCAGGGTTGCCAGGTTGGGGGATTTTTTGGAGGAAATGTTTTTATTTTTTGGAGAAATAGAGTAGGCATTTTTTTGAATAAAACAATATATTAAAAACCAAAAAATTTATTGAAACTACGCTCCATCACTTTTCTCGGCTAAGTACTAGTAAAAAAATAGTTTGTTTAATTTTTCTCACACTAGTTTTAAGATTATTTTTTTTTTTAAATTCGAATACAAATTTTTTGCCATAACCATTTTTTTTATTTGTAATGTCATTTCATTTGTCAATTGTCATGTTTTTGTTAATTTTTTCAAAAAAATTTACAAATAAAAAAGCAGTAAGTTTTATTTATAAATATTCAAGCTCCTTCAAAACAAATAAGATTTCGGGCTAAAATAATATATTTTTTCAACAAGTAACAGTCAAGGATAGAACTATTTTTATTTGGGAGATTTTAGTTACAAAACGGTGATTTTTGGGGTAATTTAAAAATTGCTTGGGGGGAATTTAGTTACAACCATCCGGCAACCCTGCGCGTGCTGGCGAAGATATGGTTTCGCTGGCGCAATCGATCGCCGCGCCGCGGCTACTGGTTTAATACGATTTGTAATACTTGTATATATGTACGGTTTCGGTGGAGCAGCTAAACGACGCAACGTTCGCCGTCCGTCGCGTCGCAGCGACTGCGATCGGACCGCTAGAAACAGCGTTGCCAACCCTACGGATTTATCCGTAGATCTACGGATATATATAGATACTCTCGGACATACGGATAAGCTTCAAATTTCTAAAGATTCTTCGCCTAAGTGATAAAAATTTTAAAAAATATGTATCTGCAAATGTCAGTGCAATAACAGTTAGTCCGATTGCCTCTAATTTTGATATAGCATCGTAAACAATAATTTTTAGCGATGCTCCGGGGCAAGTTGTATTGTAAAAAAATAACTCAGAGGTTGCTTCCAGTTATAAAGGATCCCTCTCACCATTAACACCGTAGAAACTTTTGCTGGTTTAAAATATCTCTCTTGATTACCATGGTCTTCGAATCCTGTAATACTGTCTGAATTACTATTATAAAACAGATTTGCTTTAATGGCCGTTGAGTCAATACAGACCACACAAAACTTATTTCCACTGCTAAAATTTGCTGTTTTTAACCTTAACGTTTTAAATACTGCAGTGTTTTCTAAACCAGGACACAAACTGACTAAATAAAATAATTTTCGTAATGTCGGTGGGTGTGGCAAGCAAAACAACTTCATTAAAAATGTGGTATACAACGTCGGACCAGAAAAGTACATAGATAGGCACTGATATTTAAACTCATCTGTATACCTTCGAGCTTTGGGTGATTTTTTAATTTGAGTTATCTGTACATTAATAAATTCGGTTGTTTCTCTAGCAGAACAAAACTTGTATGTCAATTCCCTATACTGACCTACGGTAATATCGTCTAAAATTTTTTGAAACCTCTTCTGTAAATCTGTCAGCTGGTCTCTAATAAGACTATTTTCTTTTTTTAATTCAATATTTTCTTTTCTTAAATCACTAATTATACTTTTTAATTTGTCTATTCTTGGAGTGTGACTGGATAACATTTCAGAAGTTTGAGTACAAGCTGTTGGGGATCCTGGTGGAGATGTCTGGAACGATGCCTGCATGCAATAAACAGTTGTTGCTTCATCTGAAAAATTCACCTCATATTAGGTTTACCCTATATTATGTAATACTTAAAAGGAGTCAATCAATTTTGTACAGTTAATCCTCATATTAGGATTAGGTACGCATATTTCATTTATAAATTCTTACCACTATTATCTAGCGGATCGTTTAGGATCGTGGGGGACACCGGTCTACTCCAAGACTCTTCAGTTATCATTTCCGATCTTATGGTGGAACGGACATCTGTAAAATGTAATAAAGTTACTATAATTGATCCTTATATTTATCTTTTCTATAAATACTCGCCATTGGCAGGAGAATCATTCATAATCTTGGAAGACACTCGTGAACTCGAAGAGGTTGTTTCTTCAGTTCCTGTTGAAAGTGCTGAGCTAGAAGGGACATCTGTAGAATACAAGGCAATAGTAAGTATATTTAAACCTTTTTTTTTGTAAATATATTACCATTTTGATTGTCCATGTTCTTTGAAGACGGGTGTCTTGTGTAAGTCTCTGAATCGAAAAAACCTGTCATTTCAGATTCCGGTACCGATACTAAGCTGGAAGTATCTGCAAAATGTAATCACTTGTGTATATTTACCCCTTATGTAATGCGTGCATAAAGTCCCTTTCTACTTTTTGTGTTTGGAACAAAATATTTAATGTGTAAAGACTAACTTACAAATGTAATGTATAAGTTTTCTTACTATTTTCCGCAGGACTTTCCTCTGGGCCTTGAAAAAGGGTTGGAATGGCATAAGGTCGTAAAAGTTTTCTTTTTATTCCTCTCTTAAACTCAGATTGTGCAAAATGATCGCTACATAAACGGTATCCTCTATAAACTGTGTCTGCTTTGCTAAGTAAGTCATTCCTCTCACAAGCAGTAAGCCACATTTTTGCTCTAAATTATAAATGAAAAATAAACTTAGTTCCGTATATATCCCTAACATGCAGAGGCTACGAGGTTCGGGTTACCGATTTGGATGAAACTTTGACAGTTTTTAGGAGACCTTTAGTGAACTCATTCGGCAAAGTAATAAGGTGCCGCCTCTCAAATATTCTTAAACAATTTTTATATTCATCAGTATTCATATTAAAAAAAACATGTAAAAAGCTAGAAAAAGTAGTGCACTTGATGAGATTCCAGCCACAGACCGTCCGTGGTTCGAATCTCATCAAGTGTACCACTTTTTTTTTATAATTTTTGCTTTTTAAATGTTTTCTAAAATATAAATGTTGATGAAGCAGTTGCAGCTTAGATGGGCAATAACGACTAAATAACTTGATATTCGAATTTTTTCGACTCTAAAAACCCTGAAACTGACATACAACATGATATGTTGAATTTTACTCCCATCCTGATCCCCTTTGGGTATCGGCAATAATTATTAATACCTAATATTAGCCTATTTTGAGTACAAAGAAACCGAAAAAATGGTAATATTACTACCGAAAGCCTAAAAACTATATCAACCCCTCTTCTACCCCTTTCCCTTAAGGGGTTACGACACCAATTTTCAAAAAATCGACTTTCTTTTTGGCTAGATAAATTGTTTATACGTTAACATTAGAAGACCCCATGTACGGTCCAGGTATCGCAGACTGAAGAGAATTAAAAAAAATATTTGATTTTCAGACGCCGACGTCGAAACTACTTTTTTCAAAACGGTGTACACGATATCTCAGGATCTACTTAACCGATTTGGCTCAAATTTAAAACACTTCTTCTTTATCATATTATCTACGATGTGACGAAGGATTTTTTCGATTGGATGTCTTGTTCAAAAGTTATGAATTTTTTAAACTCAAAATTTCGATGCAAATTTCAAGTTTTTTTTTTTCAAACAGCTGTCATTTCTACAAAAAAAAATTAAAAAATTTTCCCTACGTCACATTTTAGCTATTACCCTTTTAAATTAGAAAAAAATATTTTGTTACGTTTTAGACAATGCCTAACTGAGAAATCACGTACGCCACCAGCAAGGATTTTCAAAAAAGGGTCCTACTTATCGGCTCATATCTCCGCCATTTTTACATTTTTTTAAATCGTTAATATTGCAAATTGTTCATAAAACTACTATGTATATGCGTGATATATATATATAGATTTTTTTATATATATTTAATGGCTGCGTCAAAAAAAAATTATATTTTTATACATATTTTTCCGAGCGCCAGGGTGGCGTAACCCCTTAAGCGATATCGCTCAAAAACTACAGGTCGTTTAGCAGACCCGACTACTAAATGTACACATAAATTCAAGTCGATATTTCATTTCGTTTGGATGCTATCGTGCCAAGAAGCAGACGACAGACAGACCGACGGAAATGGGAAAACATTTTTTCGTGATCCCTAATCCTAAAACGTGAAGAACCCTATGGAAGAACCGCAAACCTCGGAAGTGAATTTTTACGCGCGAAGTAAAAACTACAAGCAGAACAAGATATAAAGCTTTCTAATCCCATCACCAAAACGGTTCCCATTTTTATTAATCCCATTTTTAAAAACTCTAATGTCAATAGCTCGGCGATCAACGGCGGCAAAAAATAATAGCAAAGGGTGTGGTGCCGCTACTGGGCTTTTATCAAAGAAAATTATAGCTATGCACTAGAAGCAGAGAAAAATAAGACAGACAGACCGACGTAAATGGGAAAACATTTTTTCGTGATCGCTAACCCTAAAACTTAAAGAACCGCAAAAACCTCGGAAGGTGAATTTTTACGCGCGAAGTAAAATCTACAAGCAGAACACGATATAAAGCTTTCTAATCATATCACCAAAACGCCTCCCATTTTTAAAAACTGTAATGTCAACAACTCGGCGAACAAAGGCAAAAAATATAATAGCAAAGGGTGTGGTGCCGCTACTTGACTTTTATTGTTGGCGTACCGCCTCATGCTTTTGTTCCTTTTTTTGTTATAGACTACGATAACAATGGGAACATTGTGGTGCGTTTTCTTTATAAACAAAATTTACAAAACATTACTTACCTTTCAGGATCACGAGGCAAAGAAAAAAAATGTTGTGATGTTCCACTACATCGTTTGTTTTTACATTTCTTATAGCAACAATAGTGACCTATGTGTTTCGCTTTTCGACCCATGATTTGAAAAACAAACACACGAAGATGCAAAAAGGTATAGAAAACTATATGTGCACGTAAATACTCCGTTACAAAAAACACATATGAAAAACAACAATCAAAACTTTAAAAGATTCTCCAAAAACAGTGAGAGTGAGTATTGAGACGCGCCGCAGAAAGCTCGCTTCGCTTGCTGTGTTGCTACCGCAGTGGCTATGTCGGGATGTATTGTGAGTTTGTGAGAATTACACGCGCCAATCTCGGGACGTTGCCGTTTGAAACTAGTCCGTTTGAAGGCCATCGCGTTGTCGAGCTGGCGGGAAGAAGAGATATTATTCTCTGTCTTATTTTTCTCTGGACTCTGGAAGTATCATGCGAGACTATTCCATGGACTGCGAGAGGCGCTGGCCAAATATGCAGACCGGCTTGACGATTTTAAAGAACAGCGTTGCCGGATTCATTAATTTTACTTTTGTATAAGAAATACAACAGGTTCATAGCGCGTTATAAACTACACTAATACATGATGAAAGTGGTAGGTATATCTGTTGATTTGTTAGGTTTAGGTTACTAGAAATTAATTGAGATGGTCTAAATTAGGTCCACGAAAATTTTGACAACTCCATTTAGTCGTGCTTTTATAGGGTATCTTCAATTACTACTGAAACAAATGGCCGCATGGGGTACAAATGTTTTAAAGCTTTGAAGAATCTTTATTCTTTACACAATATAGTAAAATTTAAATCATTTGCGACTGTCTGGTAGTGTCTCTTTAAGTGTAACTGAAATTAATATTAAAAACTAAATATTTTTTTATTGCGATATGAGAAAATAAAATTGAAATTCCAAATAATTTACATAAAATGTAATTATTTAATTATATTCTATTGGTAAATATTTTTGTTGATACGTAAAAAATTAATTTTGCATAAAATTTTTACAGCGTACCAGCATAATATCTAACTGTTAATAGAATCGACTTAAGTAACATTTCTTGTTTTACAAAACCACGTTGTTAGGTATACATTCAGGTATTTCCACTACAATGTTTTTTAATAAAAAATTGTAATTCCTAAATAAGATTTTAAAAAAGGGACCGATTTATTGCTTATACAACTTTTATAACATTACAGAGAACCTTAAGGGTGCAACATTTTTTTTACTAAATTTTGATTTTCAGTAGTGATGATCTTTAACCCTCATATCAGTAAAATGGATGAACTGATTTTAGTGAATACAGCTTTTCTAAAATTAAATTGTAAATTAATGTTATACACTTTTTCATCTAATAATTTTGGAAATATGTATAAGGGGGACAAAATTCACAAAAAATTATTTTTACTTTTTATCCGGTTTGTTTGTTACACTAATTGAATTTTGTAATTATATATACAGGACTGACACAACTAACGTCGACTGGCAACTTAATTTAAATATTTTAGTTTTACGGGCTTGTATACATAGTAGATACCAGTGGCAGCTGGTGAAATTTCGAAGTTGTATATCTCTGTTCCTACTTACAGGACCCGAACCAAATTTAAGGGTTTTAATAGTGAGCCCACTGGGAATGTTTTGGTAAAGAAAAAAATCATTTTGTAATTTGCGAAAAAAAGTTAAATTTTTGGAAAAAAATGAAAACGTCTAGGTATTTTATTTATTCTTTTTTCTAAACAAATTTTACATCATTCTGTCGACAGTTTTTAAATTTTGGGAGAAAAAAAGGTGTTAGTAGAAAGTTATAGACATTTGAATTTTTTTAAGCCCAAAATAAAATTTAAGAAAAAATTCAAATGACTATAACTTTCTACTAACACCTTTTATTTTCTCAAAATTTAAAAACTGTCGACAGAATGATATAAAATTTGTTTAGAAAAAAGAATAAATACAATACCTAGACGTTTTCATTTTTTTCCTAGGAGGGGCACACCAAAAATTTAACTTTTTTTCGCAAATTACTAAATGTTTTTTTTCTTTACCAAAACATTCCCAGTGGGCTCACTATTAAAACCCGTAAATTTGGTTCGGGTCCTGTAAGTAGGAACAGAGATATACAACTTTGAAATTTCACCAGCCGCCACTGGTAGATACATATATTAAATTTTGGACTAATCAGTTCATCAGTTTTCGAGATATGCTGAAGACGGATGGACACAAGTGCTGAGATTTTACTCTCAGATTCACTAAAAAGGTTTAAGATTTAGTACTGGTTTAAATTAGGATCTTCTAGTTGATCAGTTACGTTTTGACAGGTTTTTGTCAAGTCATTGTCAATGAGTCGCCATTAAAAACTTACGGCCAGATTCTCCAACGCTAGTCCGGTCTAATTTGACAACCAGAAGTTTTAAACTGACAAGTGTATAAGACAACTAAGTTTTATACTATGAATTTGTTTCTGAGTTTTTCGCAAATTTATAAAAAAAGAGGCAATTTTAGTACGTACTTTCGACAATAATAGAACCAAATTCATTCTAGCAATCCGTTCCAAGATGAAAATCATTTGGAAATCAAGCAAATCGCTGAAATATTAGAATAATTCTTAAGTTTTTAATGACGACTTATTCACAATGACAGGACAAAAACCTGTCAAAACATAGGTGATCAACTAGAAGATCCTAATTTAAACCAGTACTAAATTTTAAACCTTTTTAATGAATCTGGACGATATATTCAGCGATTTGCTTGATTCCCAAAAATGATGTTTATCTTGGAATGTGTTGTTAAAATGTATTTAGATCTGTAATTGTAAAAAGGACGTACTGAAATTGTCCCTCTCTTTACAAATTTGCGAAAAAGTCGGAAACAAATTGACAGCATAAAACTTAGTTGCCTTATTATTACACTTGTCAGTTTAAAACTTTTGTTGTCAAATTAGATCGAACTAGCGTTGGAGAATCTGGCTGTTAATGTTTTCGTTTTGACGAACACCGAAAATATAAAAAGTAAATAGTAGGCAGGCTGCACTATTAACCAAAAAGAAAAAAGGTTGCCCTTTAATTAAACTGGTATTAATCCTAATAAGCAGTCATATGCCCACAAATTTCGATGTATTATATGTGCCAAAAATTAGAAAATACTACTAAGTTCAATGAAAAATATTTTAAACCAAAATGTTTGACACAGTGGAATTGAACAGCATAAAAGTAAAAATAAAAGTGTTATTTTCCAAAATACTAAATCGATTCTTATTTAGTCTCAGCTGTTTATAAATGTTTTTAGTAACCTTTTTACATGTATTTTTGCTTAAAAATTTACTTTTAATCTGTTTTTAGAGCCACATCTTGCTAGATTTAAGGCTCTCAATCTACTCGTATTGTACAGTGCGTAGCTATAATTTTCTTTGCTTTTATTGTTGCCGTACCGCCTCATGCTCTTGTTGCTTTTTTTGTTATAGGGTACGATAACAATGGGAACATTGTGGTGCGTTTTCTTCATAAACAAAATTTACAAAACATTATACTTACCTTTCGGGATCACGAGGCAAGGAAAAAAAATGTTTTGATGTTCCACTGGATCGTTTGTTTTTACATTTCTTATAGCAACAATAGTTACCTATGTTTTTCATTTTTCGATCCATGATTTGAAAAACAAACACACGAAGATACAAAAACCTATAGAAAACTATACGTACACTTAAAATACCCCGTTACAAAAAACACATATGAAAAACAACAATCAAAAGTTTAAAAGATTCTCCAAAAACGGTATAAAGCACAGTGAGAGTGAGTTTGAGACGCGCCGCAGAAAGCTCTCTCTGCTTGCTGTGTTGCTATCGCACTGACTATGTCGGGGTGTGTTTTGAGAATCCCACGCGCCAATCTCGGGGTGTTGCCGTTTGAAGGCCATGGCGTCGTCGAGCTGGCGGGAAGAAGAGATATTCTTCTCTCTGTCTTGGTTTGGTTTTCCTCTGCTTTCACTATGAAATACGAATAACTAATACTAAAACCTAAAACGTGCTACTCTATCACAGCCGCGCCAGCGAAACCATACCTTCAGCGAGGTCAATAACAAGTACATGATACAGTGTTGCCAGATAAAATTTTAAAAAATCCCTTTTTTCTGAACTACAGGGGATTTTTAAAAAATAGTCAAAAGTTTAATTCTTAAATATCTCGAAAACGATTATAGTTTGAAAAAAAAATGGTTTAACAAAAATCATACGATTTTTACCTTCTCTAAGGAAACGTTATTGTTTTGTTTGGGTGATAAAATTCAAAATTGTCGACCTTTTTTGGCAAATTCCCGCCGAGAAATACTGTCGACGTTTTTTTTTTTAAAACAGGTCGGAACTTTTTTACGTTTGCTAAAATTAAACTGTCGACCTTTTTTTGTACGAGGTCCTAATAGCCAACTCGTACTCTAATTAGTCAACTCGAGCATCCACGGGGGGAAGCTCCCCTCCCCATCCTCCCCCCATATGTCCGCCCCTGAATGAAGCCGACCAGGAAGTTTTATTGCAGTTAATAAGTTATATATCCTCAAAAATACTTTACCGTTGGTTATTATATATACTGTTAGTGCTACATCAAATTAAGAATTTAACAATTTGACAAAAAAATTTGTCAACAGTTAAGTACTAAAATTAGTTACATATTAACAATGTTCGCATTCAGAAACATTACCTGTGTGCGGCTTGATATCGATTTCTTCGTCTTCATTTTTACTAGGGTCAACATCTGTAATTGTACCAGTAAGTTCCTTGGCGCGTCTCGCTAACATATGGCTTAGGTCATCTGCAATAGCGTCGTCTACATCTTTGTCAGATGCACACATTTGTTTACAAATTTTCAGTGTCCTTGTCATGTTAAAGCTTGACTCAAACGCTTTTTTTCTCTTCTCAATCAGCGACTCGTTTGCGTTATAAAGTTGAAGAAACCGCATTCCGTCCAGAATTTCCGAATGTTCGTCGCGAAAGGGTATATGCAGCGTAACCATTTCGCGCTTGTATTCGAGTCCATTGGCGTCGGCCATGTCATAGTTTCGGTATCTTATGACGCGAGGAACAACACGGCGCTTCCATTCGTTATTGCCGACGATGACGACGTTATAGTATAAAGCTGTCTCAGCTAAAGTCCGATCCTCGAGCTTCTCTGACCGTTTTTCATACAGTTCAATCCAGTTGGCTTGGTCAATCGATTCTCTTTGATTATCGTCCAGATGCATCTGCTTATTTGACTGCTTCACTTGTTGCCTCTCCATCGGCCATACGGTCGGAAGGTAAAGTATGTCCACGGAACTCGATGTTATTGGTTGACGCAAGAGATACCAGGCTGCTTCTTGACTTGTGATCTCAACAGCATTCAATACGTCAAAGCTCAATTTTTGAGTCATCTTCACAATATCGAAGTCGGGATGTTTGCGCATCGTAGCAGAAATCTTTTGTTGAAGATCGCTGGTCCCCCGACTGGTCTTGCTAACGTACTCCACCAGGTATTCGGCGCAAGAATATTCGTCGGTAATGAATTGCATGTTGATACTGCAGCCGAGAATATTCAAAAGAAACGGATTGAACGGAACAATCCATTTCTCGCTCGGCTCGCGTTTAAGAAAAACCGTAGGCCTCGAGATACTGGCTTGCAGTATGTCACGATACAATTCTGCAGAAACTATGTTGTTCTCTCTAAAGAAGTGATCGATGTTTGTATAGTCGTTTTCTTCAAGACTCTTTCGAAGCGAAGCATACAGCTTTTGATAGACTGATCGACGTGTATCAGTATCAGCCATGGGCTCAAGAATTTGTGAACGGCGAGACGGCATAAATGGAACATCGAGCCGACATTGGTGAGGCTGTCCATCGACTTTTTTCTTGTCACATGACAACGAATGTTTATGTTGTTGGAGTTCCAAACGGCCTGATGCTTCCTTCTCAGAAACCGATGTAAGACGGGCGATCAGGTATACGGCTTTAGACTTATTCTCGCCTATAACATCACTGGGAGCACCGTTAAGCCAGAGGAATATGTGAGCGTGTGTACCGCCTCGATGATCAAATTCTACTCGTTTAAAAAAATGTTTGACGTTATGTTCCCCAAACGGAGAGATACGTTTTTTTAAAATACTTATTACTGTGTCCACTAGCTTATTGAAATAAATAGCACAAGTAACCGGATCCTCACTAACAAGCTTTGCCTTAGTGTTATAGTGAAGATCGTTTAGAGCCTCGTTGCTGATCTCCGCTCCATTATTCTGAAGCTTATACATCAGTTGCATCAGACTCGGCCATCCAGTCTCGTTGGCTTTTATCGTTAGAAAAAACGTTGGTTTTCCGAGCTGACGTATCATAGCGAACAAATCTCGCTTAGACTGCGTCCAGTAATAAGCAGAGTTGGGAACTGCGCGGAGAAATGATAGATTGCTTTCGAGACATCTGCTAATAAATTCTTTTGGTTTAATTTGAGCACGTGTTGGTCCAATGTTTTTGTCAATAAAATCGAAAGCGACTTTTAGGGATTCTTGTACACGCAGACGCATAATTTTCATTGCCATATAGAGCAAATGATTTGGAGTGACGCCACGCCGGTCGGCCCTGCGTAGTTCGCTCGTCGCTATCATAAAGGGACTGATAGTCACATGTTCACTAAACGATCTCATGTGACCTAAATAGATTGACGGAAAGCATAGTTCCTCCTCCCAGTTCTTCTTGGAAGGATTAATGATCCCAGGTGGTATATTGGCGCTACTGGACGTATTGCGCAAAAACCTTTCTTCGTTCCAAAGTATCGTCTGCTGTTGTGCAAACGGGCTGTCTTCAAAGTCGATGGCTTCATTCAATTCTCCTCGTGAGGACGGGTTTGCCGGGGCTTTATCATCAAAAAAGGACTCTTTGATTTTAATATTACCAGCCTTGTACAGAGGAGTATCAATTAAATACCTAAGCCAAGCTTCAACGACACGCTTCCTTAATAGCCCCTTGAGATCACTCGACTTGTAAATTTTCCTCTTCTCTATGTGCACGTTAACGCAATGGTCCTCGTCCAATTCACGAGGAAGATGGCCAACCATTGTGTTCACGGAAACAGGCATATTGATGACTTGTCCCAGCAGGACGTCGTTCTGGTCGTGACCGTGTCGAAGCCTCCTGATTTGCGCAAAAGGCAACAGTGGGGATACCAAACGTTCCGTTACCAAGTCTAGCTGTGGTAGATGATCGGGACGCGGTGGATAGACAAACCCATTCGATTTAGATAAGGTTGGTATTTGGTATTTCCCGAAAGCGTTGCGACACGGTAAACAAACTTGGGCGCTTTCAAATTTCACATCGGAATCGGAAAAAGTTCGAAGAAAGACAAATTTTGCAGCCACTGGAATCGGTTTGAGGTCGCGTTCAAAGCATAAGAGATCACACACGCGGCATACGGCACCGAAATTGTTCTGCAGAAATTTCTCTTCGAACTCTGCGCGAGCTTTGTAATGTCTTTGGTAACTACTATAATATGGAACGGTCTTTTGCTCTGCTCTAGCGGTAGTAGCTGGTTGCACTGAATAATCTTGTGTTTCCACACTAGTTTCTACTTTCTCTTTCTTTAGGGCGAGGGCTAATAATTCGTTTTTACGTGCCTTGTATTTCTGTTGTCGCTGTGCGTGAGTCATTGGTGGTTTTCTCGGTTTTGATGGTTCTCGTTTGCGTTCCATGTATTTGCGCTGCCTTGCCGCGCCACTCTTTGGCGCCTTCTTTGGTGTTTGCGATTCCATTGCTGAAAAGTGGCTGATGAAATTGATATTCTAAAAAGTGTTTACGGGTTCTCATTAGTCGGCTTCACTGATCAATATCATCGAATCTATGCCATTGAATATAGAATTGAATGTAAAATTTGTTCACATGTTTCAAGAGGATTGAATATTCAGTCTAGAAAGTGTCAGTTGTAAAAATGGCTGCAAGGAAGAAAATTGTGCGTGCTGGCGGTCGTATTGCCTGTGAGCATTCAAATAACCTTATCAGAAAGAAACAAGAAAACCTCGACATTGTTGGGTCAGAGTGTCAGATCGTGGTCCTTAAGACGGGTATATAAAGGGGCTTCAGTAAAGCTGTTATCGGAATTGGCTGGAGTCTTGAGATGACTTGGGTGCGTATAAAAACCATTTAAGAATGAGCGAAGCGAAATTTGGAAAACTTCTACAGAAAGTGTCACCTTTTATACAGAAAAAAGATACTTTACTGAGGGAGGCTTTTTTTATCTAAGGCATCCCACGTAGACTTCAAGCCTAAGTACTAACGTACCGTGGGCGTCTGAAGAGAAGGGAAATGTCGTCTATTGACCATCAAGTCTAAAATTACAAATAGTTATAAGATATTTAGCTACAGGAGATTCTTTTTCATCTCTGACTCTGACTTTACTGTACCAGGCTGCCCAAAAACAGTATTTCACAATATCTGTCAGACATGTGGTTATCTCTCCATTTAAAACTTGCCATTTTTTACGAAAACAAAATTAAACTAAAAAAAAACACAAAACACAACCGACTTCGTATTGTTTTCAATTCAACTGAACGCTTGTTCTCATGCTCAAACACTGTTCAGTGTCACTGAATCAGTCCCGTCGATCAACAAAAGTATTGAAACCAACCAACCAATTTTATTGAAACGCAAGTTTCAATTTTATTGAAACGCAATTTTATTGAACGATATCGTTGAACGGCTGGTTCACATTAAACTGTTTTACTTCGGTGGCATAGATTCAATGATATTGACCAATGAAGTCGACTAATGAGAATCCGACTTAATGTGCGTCCAGAGCTGAGCAAAAAAACCTAAGCTGTACTTAAAGCTGCTCACGACAAACTTCCTAAGCTACGCAAGAAAAACTATTTTTTATTTTTCTTTTAACAGTAAAAGGCAACCTATGAAGGGAGGGAAGAGTGTGTGCATTAAAAGTCTTTTCTGTATTGTGTATACGAAAGTGGCACATTTTTAATACATAAAAACTGCACCTCAAAATAAGATATTATTCACAATATGCCACTCAAAATAGATATCAGTAGTTTTATGAACAAAAAATATTCTTTCTTTTTAGTGTATATTATGCTCAATTAGCAATTGGAAATTTTTTATCAAGAAAATAACACAATAATTTTCTTGATAACATTCACTTTAAAAAAATGCATGGCTCATTTTCTCCCCATAACCTATTTTTTTGATCAAATTAGTACATACCATTTTTGTTTACAACACCTAACCTTGAAAACGACATATTATTACATATGTTTAGAAAAACTGATCCCTATCTAATTTTCTCCTCCCACTCCCTGTCCGTTTCCTTTTCAACATATGTTTAACATTGATTACCCTAAAAACGATACCTGATGGAGAGAATTTTCGAGAAACAAATTATTTTAGTCCCATTCATTCCATTTCCTGGATTTTTTTTTTTGTAAGTTCTTACAAGAATAATTGGATTCTCTAACTTTCTTTTACCTCAATACAACGTACTAGGTACATAAAAAGTCTTATTTTATCGCTTTTCAACCCTCTCCTTTTTTTAACAGCTGACTCCAGAATCCAGAAAATTGACATGTACCTACTCCCTACATATTTAAAAAAATAATAAATAAATACTTCATATAAAGGGTGTTCGAAAAACGCAGTTTTGCATGGTGCGGCCATATTTTCCTTTATTTATTTTTTTTGTTATTTTTTTTAACCAAACTTTAAATTGTCTATTTCTGTAAAATGAAACAAAAATTTGATTAACCTTTAATGAATCAAATGTAAATATTACTCATTAAACCATTGTTATTGTTCATAATCTAAAAATATTTTTTTTTTCGAAACCCATATTTTTGAAAAATATTTTCATTATACATTATTTCTTTGAAGGCCCCTGTTACTATTGTTGGTATACGGAAAATTCTTCATTGCAAGAGAAAAGTGACTTTTGGTGGCTGGAAAAAGTCATTATTATAAATGGTATTATTAATCAGAATTTTGACATATTTGTTTTAGCTTACTCGTCGTTAATAATAATCTCCCAAGAATGCTCATCTGGAAGAAACATTAAATATAAAAAAAGAACAATTATTCCTAACTTGTGTATAGCAGTTCACATTTTCCCTTTTAAACTAATAGTGGGATTTGTGGCAGACATAATAACTGATCTGATGCAAATTATTACTCAATTGTGTCGGCAATGTGTTGTAAAAAAAATGACAAGTGAAGGCACAAGTACCGAAACAATTCCTGAATTTCTCCTGAAATGTGTCGTGTCACAATGCTTCACTTCCCACATATAAAAGACACAAAAAGGTTACAGTTTCGACACATGTATTTTTGGCACATAGATCCAAAACAATTACGTATTTATTCCTTAAATGAGACCAAATTTTGCTTACAGGGTACATTTTTTTGTGGAGTGGAAGACCCCCCGGATTTTTTTTCCATATGACGCGAACTTTATGGATGCCGCTGTACATATAAAGTAATAAATAATAAATCCGCACAATCACTGAATTACGAGCTGAATTATTAGTTTTAATTTTTGCAATTACTTTTAGATCCAATAACTATAATTATTGAATTAAAAAAGCCTTGTTCAAAGGGACTACGCCACTGGTATATAGATTTCCAGCAACTAAGCCAGGAATATTCTAAAACGTGACAGAGCACGCGTGATGTCTTCGACGCTCGTGGCTTTGATTCTTTACTCGTGTATAACAATTAATCAATATTCTGCAGATAAAACGCATCAAAACTACAACCGAAAATACCCTGATATTTGAAAATGGGCCACCATTACGCACCTGGTAAATAGAGCCTGGGAACGGCATTCTTTTTTAAACCTCTTCTAGTCCCTGGCACTTTGTCTGTTGCTGTGAAATGTCTATCGCAAACAACATAGCTTTTTAAAACTTGTTCTATAGTTTTATTCTGCAGCGCTGGATTGTTAACACAAGCTAGCCATTGCTTGAACAAGTCAATGCCGTCTAATTTTGGATTTGGGAAATAATGTCTTTTACTGGTTTCGTCGCAACAGTCTGGAACTACACACTTTTTTATACGATAGCGATAAGCTTCCATTTTCATCTCATGCTATTTTAACGGTACATAAATAATCCTAATAAATCATTGTCACTAAAATTTTCGCACAACCAAGCACTTCATCGATCGACGTTCGCTTTTCAACTGGAACCGACCGCTCATCTAAAATGCCGCGATTCCAACACACTCCACACGACACGACACAGACGCCTGCAATGTTAAAACTCATTATTAGTTGTGTATCTGGTACCTGGTTGGCTAGTCTAGAAACCTAAGCGGCCGTCGATTATAAGGATGGGCAAAACTCTTACTTCTCGATAGTACGCTAGGTAGTTGAGGTCAAAAATTTTAAACGCAACCCTATGCCGTGTAGTAGGTAAATACCTCGTTTTAAAGGTCTTCAAAAAAGAAACATTTTAACGCAAACGCGAGATCCGTATCTTAATTCGTTTTTAAATGGAAGCCTTTAAAAATTAAAATTCGTGAAAAAAAAGTAAAAATCTAATAAATACCTTTATTTCTCTTATTTGTTACTTTAAAAGTTGTTCAAAATTACCACTATCAACTTCTTGGCAGTAATAAAGTCGATTTTGGAATTCACTTATTACATTTTCGAGAATGGCAGGTTATACTTCTCGGAAATGTGGGAAGCGAGTTCCAAAACCGACTTTATTATTACTGCCAAGAAGTTTATGGTGGTCATTTTGACAACCTTTAAAGTAATGTAAGGCTGGCCAGTTTGGTATGTCACCAGAGGCGTCTATGCCGAAAATAATGTATGTGACAAAAATAACTTAATTCATGGGCGTTGCCGTGATTGCGTAAAATAAAAAGAAAGTTCGAGTTCGACTCGCGCATAGAACATTCCGTACCACATACAATATTGTGAATATCTCAAAGAACGCAAAATTCTCAATAACTATGGTAAGGCTAACTGAATAAATAACCAGAGGCGGCGATGGCGGAAGTAAGTAAGTGCGTATAGATTATATTATAACTGATAAGGGATATAATATTGTGAAATGCTTACCCGGTAAGTATTAGAAATTTGGATGCGCTCGGCTAAACATTTGCAGCATGGCGCGTATGTCTCTAAAGTCGCTCCGTGAGTGCTACGCGTCTTAGGAGTGGACGACCTTGGAAAACTGCGCGTCTAGGGAGCGGACGGCCTTGGAAAAATACACGTCTGGTGAGCGGACGACCTTGGAAAAATACGCATTTGGAGAAGGGGCCTTAGAAAACTGTGCGTCTAGGGAGCGCTTCTGCCCAGAACTTGCAAACTAATCACAAATATACATACATACAGCATACAGCCGCACGCGCGCGCCCACACACCCACACGACAAACTGGAAACTTATATTGTTTTGAAGTCGAGAGTTTATTTATTTCTTTGAAGTGATTAGTATCTTCTAACTAGCTTTTTAATTTTTGTTTTCAGATCTCCACATTTTGGAGTCCATGCATTACGAAAAATATCCTGTTTCCATCAGTCTGTCGATCTGTGGGTGGAAAAACTGCTTGACACCCTAACTCGAAACCGAATACCCTTCTGGTCAAATATGAACAAGGTGAGTTGGTTGATTTCTATCTATTTCCGTTTGATACCAGAACGGAAAAATATTTTGAATAGTGCCAAACTTATACCCTGACTTTACCATACTCACATTTGATCCCCTCCATCATACAGGGTAGACAATTTAAAATTTTATATTGTGTAGAGGTATTATATGTAATATTTGCTTATTAGGCCAAGCAATAGAGCGATTTGTCGTGACATTAATACTATTAGAAAACCGTCTGTGCCATCATCTAAAATCTAAAAGATGATCCGTAGATGATTGCTGTTATATTTCCAACTCTGAAATTTTTTCCATTAATTTGTTATAAACATTTTTATGCAAAAAAACGCGATTTTTTTAGTTTTTGGCTTATAAAATGGAAAGTAATGAAGCAATCTTAATGGTATAAATGGACGATTTGTAGAGAATACAAATACAAACAAAATGAGAGGTCGAACGTCCCGATAGGATAAGTAGCAACGGAGAAAATCCGGAAAAACCGGAAAATTAAGAGCTTTTTTAAAAATTCATAAATCGGCCATTTTTAAACGTAGAGGGCTCAAACTTTGGAAAAAATTAGTAATTTATAGATACTTTATGTGTGCAAAACCCTGTCCGACGATTAGTTTTGCCACAATCGTCATTTTAATTTTTCAACACACTATTTTGCAACAGGTCTAGATGCTCTATGGATCGTCCTATTTTAATTATTGAAATGGATTTGAAAAGTACAAGTTTAATTGAACAATATGTATATGGGTTGTTCTTACGAAAAGTGCTGTTCTGCTGTTCACACCTCTTAATTCATAAAATAAAATTAAATAATATTTAAAAATTCTACGCATTTGTTTTTAAAAAAGGGTAGTTTTCTGCAATGCAATAAATGAGATTCTAAAGTGCAACACATGTTTTCAAAAAAGTGACAAAGTTGAAAATTCTCACCTCCGTGACTGTTCCCCGTTCAATATGCTCTTCCTTTTGTTCTTAGTATTAGCTAAATTCAAAAAATTTTACTTAAACTGTTGTATAACAAAAAAGAACTCTCTGCTAAAGAAATTCAAGTAAATTACAGAATAAAAATACTAAAATTTCCCGTTTACCTGCATTTAAAGAGTTGTTCCCAAAAACTATCTTCACTTTCGTGAAGCATAGCGAAGGTTTAGTTTCTAGGTAAAAAATGGCTCTTAATACCCACTCCGGTTGGGGACACCCCAGCCCTTAATAAAGAAAATGCAGGTGAACTCTAGAACTCAGTTATTGACTTGCTTTGGGGGAAGCAGGTGGGTTTTTAGCGCGTATTAAAGTTGTTCCTTATAGTGTGGTAATTTCAAAATATCAGCTTCGTGAAATTTAGTTCTAAGGTAAGTAACTATTTGTTTATTCTTGTTTTTTGTTCAGGTGAGTATTTTAAAAAGTTTTAGTTCTTACTGGTGTAGAAAGATCTCGTAATATTTTATTTACAAAGGATATATTTAACAAAAACTTATCAAATCCTAATCTCCGTGAACCTCAATTCCGTGAATCCAGCTATTAACGGAGCTGAGGCTGTTTTTTGGAGTTGAGGTTATTTTACGAAGTTGGGGTAGTTTCTTTTTTTTCAATATAAAGGACATAAGTAAATATTTTTTAGATATGGCAGCCACGCCCACCACGAGCCAAAAGAAAAAGAAAAACGTGATCATGAAAGTCAAAAGCAAAAACAACGAGAAGCTATGAGAAAACTGCGTGAAGCAAGGAGAGTCACAACAGATAAACCTTTAGGACTCCATTGGGTGAACTTTAGTATATAAGGATTTTAGTTTTTAAGAATTTAGAGAAAAATTAATGGTTGGTCTTGCAGACCCGTTTTAATAATAGTAAACGCCGCAGGCTTTATCAGTAAAAAAAATACGAGGAAGAAAAAAGAAAGGAAAGGGAAAGATATAATGCTCGAAAGAGAGCGGGAAAAATAAAAACAATTGCTCAGGTGACCGAAAGGGAACAAAGAACAAAAAGAAAGACATGGAGAAATAGCAGCAAAACTTATTATGATCGTAAAAAACAAGCTCCAGCTTTAGAGGGAAGGTTAAGGGAAAATACCCCCCGACAACTCCAGCCCTTGAAGATTTCCAGGATGAAAGCCAGCACCATCAAAATGAAAAGTGGCATGGAAGAATAAGGCAAGGAAAAGCACGCACAAGAAGACATACCAGGGCTCTTAAGGAAAAAATTCGAAAGCTAGAATACTACCTTCACACAGAGAAAAACATGAAACAGAAATACAAAATGCGTCTTAAACGGTTGAAGGCAAAACTTTATAAGAACAAAAGTGACAATTCTGCAATCGAAAAAGTAGAACGACTTATTGAAGGGCAAAATGTCTCTCAGGAAATAAAGGAAAAATTGATATTTTCCGAAGTAATGATAAAACAGTTGTCTGAAAATTATAAAAACGTAACAAAATCCGGTGATAAAAGAAATTTTGGAAATTTGTGTCAGGAAAAGTAGTAAAAGATTATAAAAAGAAATCATACTTACACAAGGTTACATCAGCATTTTTAAAAGATGGAATTAAAAATAGAGACAAAAGAAATATTGCTTGTAATATGTTAAAAAATCAGATAACACAATTTTTGGAAAGGGATGAATGTAGCAGGCTCTGCCCCGGAAAAAAAGATTTTGTAAAAAAGGGTGATATCAAAAAACAAAAAAGATTTCTAAACGATACTCTCCAGCATTTGCACTTAAAACTTATAACCTCTGAAAATGTTTTAATTAGCTACGAGACTTTTTGTAAGTTGAAACCGTTTTGGGTAGTTCACCCCAAAATAAATTAAAGGGATACATGCCTGTGTCAAATGCACACTAATATGAATGTAGTAGCTGTACTTCCCACTCCCACCATAAATAATAGAGAATTCATATTTTGTTTTGATTTAACTGTCTTTAAGAATTTAAGTTAATTTCTTTAAGTTGACTACTTACTGGTTTGGTTTTATCGTTGGTACATCTTCGTTTACCTTTTATATCATTTTTCAACTTTGAATAAAATGTTTACAAAGTTACTACTCCGTTTTTCATTTAAAAATATATCATTTATGTAAGTATCCGCTAACAACTAATTTAAATAGATTCAAATTATAGAAATTGATCGTCCCTGAAAAATATATTCTCATATCCGTGCACGCCCTCTCACCTCCGTTATACATTCAATTCTAAAATGTCAATTTTTTTCAAAAATGCTTAATACAGTGAGTGACCAGTCAGATGACTGAATAACTAAGGTCAGTCTTCTACTAAAACCATAAAGAGAAACGCAATATCTCATAAAAATGTTTGACATAAAACCTAGCCTGGTTGCAAAATAGTGTGGTGAAAAATTAAAATGACGATTGTGGCAAAACCAATCGTCGGACAGCGTCGGGGTTTTGCACACATAAAGTAGCTATAAATTACTACTTTTTCCCATAGTTTGAGCCCTTTACGTTAAAAGTGACCGATTTATGAATTTAAAAAAAAAACTCTTAACTTTCCGGTTTTTCCGGATTTTCTCCGTTGCTACTTATCCTATCGGGACGTTCGACCTCTCATTTTGCTTGTGCTTTTATTCTCTACAAATCGTCCATTTACACCATTAAGATTGCTTCATTACTTTCTATTTTATAAGCAAAAAACTAAAAAAATCGCGTTTTTTTGCTTAAAAATGTTTATAACAAATTAATGCAAAAAATTTCAGAGTTGGAAATATAACAGGAATCATCTACGGATCGTCTTTCAGATGATGGCACAGGCGGTTTTCTAATAGTATTAATGTCAAAAAATCGCTAATATTTCGCTCTGTTGCTTGGCCTATATATAGTGGCGGGAGTAAGAGGAAACTGCAATTTCTATAATGCATTAGATATGGAGGATAAACAAAAGTTATTTGTTGGAAAGTATTTTGCGTGTTCCCTTTTTTACTTTATTTCGCAAAGGAAGTTCAGTGTAACAGCTTTTGCAGGCCTGTTTTGTGCAGCTTGATGTGCAAGTATAATATTAATAAAAAAAGAGCTGGAACACACCGATTTTATTAAAATAAAGTTTAAAAGAATGTACCTACTATTAAAATATAAAATCTTTAGATTTACTATTATTGGCGACACATTGTCATTGTATATCAAAGAAGCTCCCAACGAGAATTTGAGAAAAAATCGAGTTTAAAATGCCTCAATCATTGAACATTAAAGAAAATACTGGGAAAAAACATTAATCTAAATGTTAGGCCATTTATGAAAAAAATGTATCGTCAAAAGGTACTGTACGATCTACGTTCGGACCTACAGTACCTTTTTGTAGACGAATCCCATGCCAAACAGACAAAAACTTGTCAGAAACTGATCGACTAGAAGATTAGGGCCACTTCTCACAAATTATGGTAAACCACAATATTAAGTTTAAACCTCAGAAAGCGGCCACCTGATTGGTCAGTCTTGCATCTAAACTGAATGTTGATGTTTAAACTATACTTGTGAAATTCAACCTGAATCTTACACCTTCTTAGTGAATCCCGGTGCAAAATTTCATTTTACACTTTTTCTTTCAAACTACGCCTAGTAAAAATTTGCAGTATTTTTTTCCAAAATAGAAAAGAACATAATAAAATTGAGGTGTTCGAGCACTTTTTTAGTAAACAAATTAATATTTCGAAAATACTTTATTACATGCCTGTATATGAATAAAAGACGGTTTTATTTTTTATTTATAGGATATTCCGATATGCGGATATGCCGTTAATCCATCGTGAACAGCATGTCGCATATAAATGTATTAATGCAGATATCACATCATGACGTACGAATCACGAAGGATCATGAATCAACGAGATCTCGCGAAAATATCCTGTTAGTTTGACAGTTTACTTCTTTTGATGGATTTATCTGGCAATCGTACTGTAAGATTAACAATGGCGTCAGCCACAGGCCACAACTCAGCTCTGTACTTACAATTTTACACTTACCAAGACTGTAACGCTGATGTTATTACCTATTACGTAAGTACTGGGTAATCAAGTCTCTTTTACACTCACTATATATTATATAAATCCGAATCCGCTAGGATTATAACTTCTACTTTACAGCACGTTATTTATGTATGTTCACAAAATACTAATACTCTGAATTCAGGACTAAGTGGCCGCGGCCGAACCTTGAAATATGCGCGGTGCGCGCTGTTGTGTCAGCGCGTTCAGCTGGTAAAGTCTCCTGACGCCGCGCCAGTGTTGCCAGACTGTCGTGTGGGCATGGCTCGGGATTCTATATTATTCACAAAGGTTTTAGGTTCGTTAAAAGCAGTGGCGGTTGGTGAAATTTCAAAGTTGTTTATCTCTGTTCATACTTACAGGACCCTTACCAAATTTAGGGGTTTTAATAGTGAGCCCACTGGGAATGTTTTGGTAAAGAAAAAAAACATTTTGTAATTTGCGAAAAAAAGTTAAATTTTTGGTGCGCCCCTCCCAAGAAAAAAATGAACACGTCTAGGTATTTGATTTCTTTTTTTTTTTCTAAACAAAGCTTACATCATTTTGTCGACAGTTTTTAAATTTTGAGAGAAAAAAATGTGTTAGTAGAAAGTTATAGTCATTTGAAGTTTTTTTAACCCTAAAATATAATTTTACAAAAAATTCAAATGTCTATAACTTTCTCCTAACACATTTTTTTCTCTCAAAATTTAAAACCTGTCGACAAAATGATGTAAAATTTGTTTAGAACAAAAATAAAGCAACTACCTAGACGTGTTCATTGTTTTCTTGGGAGGGGCGCACCAAAAATTTAACTTTTTTTCGCAAATTACAAAATGTTTTTTTTCTTTACCAAAACATTCCCAGTGGGCTCACTATTAAAACCCCTAAAGTTGGTACGGGTCCTGTAAGTATGAACAGAGATAAACAACTTTGAAATTTCACCAACCGCCACTGGTTAAAAGATAGTGTAACTTTTATCCAATCACTGTTCGGCATTAAAACGTGCGAATGACGTCATTTAGCTACCTATTTAAACATATAGTCATATTATAGAAGAAATAAAATTAATCTCTATACAGGGTGTTACAAATTCGGCAGGTTAACACGGGAGTTACTTAATTCTTTAACGAATTATAATTCAGGATTAAATCATGCGACTTTGCTCCAATTTAAACAACTCTCTATCTCTGATGGTTATTGAAATGCCAATGGTAACCCATCAAGGCAGTGAGAATTATTAGATTTGAAGGAAAATCTTTACTTCTGGCAACATCGCTTGACGCTGACCTGTGATACTGCCCCAGATAAAACCAGACCAGATGCGTAAGACTGTCAAATATCGTGTTCGATCTCAATGACCTTGAGGCGCGGCACTTAGGCTGCCTGCATCAATATAGTTTTATATTTTTGAATGTGGATAACAATTAAAATAAGAGCTATTAATTTAGTAAAGTAACATTTTTAAGGCAACTGCGGGGTGTTATAAAATGCAGTTTTAACACGTTTGTAGAAAAAATATTTTTTTATAGCTACTTTAAAATTAACGTAGGTAGGTATATCATATAAAATATAATATTACTTTTATATATACGTATATATTTTCCTAACCTGATAAAATAACGATTTTTTGAGGAGGCTCTTCAGATACTTTGTCAGTAACATGTCGTTTTGCTCCATGGAACTTTGTTGGAATAGCATCATTGTGTAGCCTTTTGCTTGTTGAAGTTATAAAAATATATTTTCGTTCAAAATGATCCTCACATAGTTTATAACTGTGGTACTTCTTTTCTAAAAGGTCTTCTCTTCCGGCGGCTTTAAGCCACATCTCTGCTCTAAAATTTTTATTACGAACTTATTAGCAAGAAACTTTAGATGATTTGTTTCAACTATTTCAACAGGTATTCTTATGTTTATAAACCTATATCTTAATTGTAAATAAAGCCTTTCTTATACAGTCGTGGATCAAAGGAAAAGGTGTCACAGAGCAGGTATTTTTCAACAACAAAAAGATCCTACAAATAGGGGTCTGATTCGTTAAAGGTTTTGAGTTACAGGAATTTCTGTGTTTTTTTGTAATACCTACTTGTTACTTTGGCATAAAAGAAAAGTATGAGCAAAACAGTAAGTGATTCTTGAAAGTAAATACTGTAAACAACATTTCTACATAATATTTTTGGATACCGTAAAAAATTACGTTACTTTACTCTTGGCCGTATTTTGAAATTTCGAAAAATTTAACAGCCTGTACAAAAAATCTTGTAGATCATATAATTTCGTTATTAGTCGTTTAGAAATAAGCAGGAGAATGTCTTTTTCTTCTAACTCTACTAATTAAAAAATAATCTTTCTTCAGTTCATCGTGGGACACACTGTTTATAAATATAATAATATAGTAAAATGTTTAAATATACAATTATAAATACCTCTGACAATCTTTGGGGCACCTGAATAAAGTCTTTTCCCCATTATCTCTGTTAGAACAAAACAAGTAAAGACACTTATAACCAGGCATCTTTTGACTGCAGCAAAGGAAAACGTCTCTAATAATATTGCACACACAGAACTAAATACAAATATCAAACACAATAAAAAACAAATTAATAACGTTAGCTCAAAGCTAAAAATCCGCCCGTTTCGGCAGTTACGTTACATTTGAAGAGACACGGCACTGGCTGTGATTTAAATTTATATCCTCCTTCCCCCTACTTGATGCCAGACGGCCGGCCGATCGTCTCGTCAATCCTTGCCTCGCCGCGCCGTCGCGCGTCGCATGAAGCTGACGCACCAGGGGCTCAATTCTTGAAACCATTCGAATTGAGTCCGTATACGATAATTATTCGAACATCGTTTTCGAATGCGAATGATGAATACTATTCTCGAACAGCCTTCGAAATAATTTTCGAATGCGAATGTTTAACTCTAATGAAAAACGTTGGCAACAGCGCATACGTTGCTTGAGTCATTAGCCCAAGTAGCTAAAACCAAAAATTTAACTAATTAAAAGAGGTTATGGGAATTTATGGGAAAAAAAAGAATCAGCTGTGAACAAAAATTTGTTTTGATTTGACAATGATTAAATTTTTTCCCAAAAGTGCGAATTTCGGTTGTGTTTTGTGTTCGTTTTTATGTTATCGAAGCAAAAAAAAAGGTGGCGATCTGTCTAAAGAACAGAAAAGGACCCTAATTCAATTTATGGAGGATCATCCCGAGTTAAAAACTTCAAAATTTACCAAAGATTTTTCCTACAAAAAAGCTCAAAATTTATGGGCAGAAGTTGCTGCCACGTTGTCAAAGTCATATACATCGGTGTACATATAAATTCGGGGTGGTCCACGATTTGCTATTAATTTAGCTTCTTCGATATTTTCTACTGCAATCAAATATGCCATATTATCTAGGTCATCCATCTTACTGATTTTTAAAACCAATTAACGAAACACAACGCATTATAGAAAATTGTCGGTCCGTTTTTGCAAGTTTTTGATGATAAAAAAACACCACGTCACTTTTGTAAGGTTATGTTACAATCGTTTCCCCAACGAATACTAATACGCGTTTCCATATGCGTTATTTCCCTTTTCGAATGGTTTCAACTAGACGATCGCGTTCCGATCAAAACATCCGTATACGGAACGAACTCGCCTGTTCAAGAATACATACTCATGACTTTGTTCGAAAATTTAACGATTTCGGCAAATATTCGTATGCGAATGCATTCAAGAATAGCGCGCCTGGTCTGGCTTTATCTCTGGGATACTGGAATAAGTTTTTCGAGATGAAAACAGTGAGGAAGCAGAATTTTAGTCACGTTGTAAAGCCGTGTTGCCGGTATTGCAAATATTTCCCCATGTTTAGAAAAAACAATTGTGAAAGATACTTTAAAATAATCATTTCTTTGGTAGGTAGTTTCTAAATTATAGTTAACTAAAGTTACCTGTAGTATAAGTTCTTATTAGGTATATTTAACACACTGCATTCAACTGTGTTAAGGTGTTAAGAATAACTTTATTTGATTAAAATAACGATTTTTCCCTTTGGCGGCAACTCCGTGACATGCTGTATATAGTTTTTACACTATTATCACATTATAAATTTCCTATACCTACCACCGTCCATAGATATTCTAACAAATAATAAGTCCGGTCACTGCTTTCCTTGTCGGCAATATATACCGACATTGGCCTTGAATAACACTGAACGGCGACCACGTGCGAGCTACGTGAGTCCCTCTATACAGTGTGGAACAAAAATATGGAAACCTCGAAATATCTTGCAAACTGTTCATCAGATTTTTATGAAATTTTGTACACTTAGGTACGAAGTTACGCCCGAACCAATGGTGAGTTCCGCATTAATATCAAGATTATCGTTTCCTGAAATCGACAAAAACTTCTTTTTTAAAATGGAACGCTCTATATTTTATTCGATTTCCGAATTCAGCTAAAGTTAACTTTAGGATAAAATATTCTAGTACTGTTTTATGTCTCATTGTTTAGTAACGGTTAACAATACCGGAATAATGACTTTTGTGACGTCAAAACACGCCAGAAAGATGTCAGTTTGTGGACGATCGCAGAAAAAATCATTTGTGATAAAAGTTGGCGCATTAAAAAGAGATTAGTAACTCCATTTAAAAAAAAATTAAAAAACTTTTACATTTGAAATGGAAATCTTTTTAATTTAAAATGTTTAAAACTGGAGGTTCAAAGAGCTTTAAATACAAGTCAAGGGTGTAAATAGCATTTTTTTTAGGGAAGGGGTTGAAGTTGTTAAAATTCTACCTGGGGGAAGGGGGTGATCTGTATAATAATTTAAAGATGTTTGAAAAATGTAGATATCTAATAATAATAAATGACAAATAATTTGCTTAGGTTGGGTAGACAATGTTTGCTATGCGGCTATATTTTACACAACTGTGTTAAAATGCCGTACCTACCACTGAACTTTCTTGGAGCTTTCGACGGAATAGCGGTATTCATTAAACGTTTTCCTGAAAAGGTGAAACAGTTATCCTCAAAATGAACACTACATATTCTCACCCGGCTGTGAGCTTCATCTGGTGTTAAATTAGCGTACTTATGCTCCCCAATAAAACCTAAGCTCTGTTTCCATTGCTGACATCTAAAAAATAACGAAATAATATACAGGGTTGGGCAAATGTCCCGGAACGGCTTAATTACAGGAGAACGAAAAGTGATATCAGATCGGGGTTTTCGACAACCGATAGGAATAAAATTTTACTATTTGACCGTGTTTTCCATATGTCAGTAACATCATCAACTGTCAAGGGGTGACGTTACTTTTAATTTTTTTAAATGGAACACCCTGAATAGTACTAGTTATTCTAAATTCTGAGATAAATTTAAAACATTTTTTCTATAACATAACATATGTCTAGATCCAATTGTTTCGGAAATATGGACAAAAAAGTGTAGAAACCCAATAATACATATTATTAAATTATTAATTAGAAGGTTCCTAAAATCTTATTAATTGATATTTCAAGCCAAAATCGGTCCAGGAACCTTTCAATTTTGCAACAAAAGCTGGCATTTTTGCAAAATTTTAACAGATCTTATCTTAATAATTTCGAGGAAATAAACTGCAATTCTTTGTTTTCATGAGAACCTTCGAAAATTCTAAAATTTTCCTATTATAAACCTATTTATTTATAACTTTACCGAAAAAAATAAGCGGTTTAAATTAGTGGGGGTATTCCGAGGGGTATTCTTAGATAATTAATAATTATCGGATAAAATAAACCCAAAAAGAATCACTAAATAGGGAAAATAGTGTGGAATAATGTCGGTTAAAAATAAGATTTGTCGGCAAAAATCAAGAAAATTCGGTTGTTATCCCGTAAATACGCTCCTGGATGACCCATTCGGTATTCAGTTTAAAGTGTGACTATCCCTTTATAAGATAGTGTTGAAAAATTGGGAAAAAATTAGATAGAAAAAAATACAGAGTGATTCAAATGTACCGATGTCGAAGGCAAAAAAGTAAAAAATTCGAAATTTAATCGGCGATTGCTCCTTTCCTGTAAAGAATGGAGAAACTAAAAATTATGGAAACCATGTATTTCGACGAGCTCTTTCCAACAGTATTTCCTCCATGATGGATCACGCCGGCTAGAAAAATTAAAACTAACAACAAATCGTTGCAGTGTAGATATGCTTGGTTTGCAACCTTTTTTTTTCCGACGATTTGTCGACGCAAACAAATCGAACTATAAGATGTTGCGTGTAAACGACGCTTAAGATTCGCATCTGGTAGGAGTAATCTGTGACGGTAGTTATTATTGATTCTTGTGATGGTAGTTACTAAGCAGAGCTGAGCAAAGCCCTCGACAAAAGGGTTAGGCTTGTACAGCTTCGAACGAGCTTTACAAGTCCTTTGGTGGCTTGGAAAGCCCTTTCAGTATTTGAAGCCTTTGAAAAGGCTTTGAAAACCCTCAAAAGGAATTGAAGCTGTTTTTTTCATTCACAATTCCAAAGCTCTTCTATAAAGGAATTCAAGCCCCAAGCCACAAGCTCTCATTTTAAAAAGGGCTTCAAGCCATGGAATTGAAATCCCTAAAAGGGCTTGAATCCCTTTCTCAAGTCACAAGCCCTCAAGCTCTGCCCAGCTCTGTTAGTTAGTATGTCACCGTCGAAAGCGTAAGATTCGCATCTGGTAGGAGTAATCTGTGACGGTAGTTATTATTGATTCTTGTGATGGTAGTTACTTAGTATATTTTATTCTTGTGACGGTAGCGTAACTTTCATCCAATCCCTGTCCAATCACAATCCAAACGCGCGAATGACGTCATCCAGCTACCAATTTTAGCATTAAATAAGTCATAATGGAAAAATTAAATTTATCTTATAGTAACTATACACAGGGTGTTACAAATTCGAAAGGTTAACATTGGCATTTCGATAACCATAAGAGAGAGTTGATTAAAGTTAGCGTGCATACCATCATCTGGTCTAATTTTTTAAATACGGACCTGTATTTTTACTTCATTTTTTAAAAGCGCTTTAAGTCCTAAATACAACCATGTATCACACTTAATATTTTATGAATGTGGCCAATCCTTTATATCGTAAAGATATTCATTCTCTCTTTGTTTTACTCATTACGTTTTATAAAAAATTATCTATTTCTTTAATGAAATATTAAGTATGATATAGGGTTGTATTCTGGATTTGAAAGTAAAAAATACAGGTCCGTATTCAAAAAGTTGAAAACAAAACATCAAATTTTGCGACTAATGCCGCCATTTTGTAGAGCTTTAAAAAGTGTCCTATGAAAGTGCTTTGTATTTTTTGATAACTCCAAAAACAAAGCCGTAAAGAGACAAAAAGAAGTTTTTAATATTTTCGAAAGTATTACGAATAACTAATTTCTTTATTATAATTCAGCATGAAATGATGCGACTTTGCTTCAATTTAACCAACTCTCTATCTCTGATGGTTATCGAAATGCCCATGTAAACCTATCGAATTTGTAACACCCTGTATATACTACACAAAAAATTTCAGATTTTGAAAATATTCATTTATTCAAGGTAGTGAGAATTATTATATTTGAAGGAAAATCTTTACTTCTGGCAAGGCTGCCTGCTGCCTGACGCTGACCGGTGATACTGACAATAAGTTCACGAATTTGCTTCAGTCCCAGATAAAACCAGACCAGAGGGATTTTTTGGCGAGATAAACGGTTTCAAATTTTGGAGCGGTATCTGATACCGGTGCATTTTCGCGACGAAGCGGTCTTTCAAATGACGCCATTGCTGACGTCATCGTTGTAAAAACGGTCTTTTAATTTATTCAACAAGGTGCAAGTTGTTGATAAAAAGCCATCACCGGTTAAATTTGACATTAAGAGCCAAATTCGCCATTTTTCAACGTACATAGCCTAAAAAAAAACGACTTGTGGAGTCCTGTGCAGTGATCTAGTCCTGTGTCTGTGCCTGTGCCAAAAATGCATCCACAAAAATGGAAAATGAACAGTACTGGCAAATTGCTCCAGAAAGAGAAGCTAACAATCCATTAGAGAGACAGAGAAAATGAACAGTATGAATACTCGGTCAACTTTAGAGGCAGGGATGTGCGCCCGCAGGGAGGGGCCAGGGCCCCCCTGAGATTGTCATCCTTTTTAATTATTAGTAATAAAATCTTTAAAAATATATAAATTTTTTATTTTGCCCCACCTGAGAAAAAAGTCTGCGGGCGCATAAAGCTGGTAACAGGTTTGGCTACTGTTATGGAGTTGCTACACGGTAAGTAAACAGTCAAATTAATTATTAATAAATAAAATGACACGTTTTGTTATTTTATAATTATTATTTAACTTCAATTTATTTTGCATGTTTTTTTTTGAGTTAATAATTGTGCCTTGTGCTGCGAGTAATTATATTAAGTAATACATTGCAGTCAGTAAACACTAGTCAGTCTAGTACAATAAAACAAAAAACAGAACCAACAAACGAGAAATAAAACTTGACAGATGGTTTTATAACCCAATGAAAAAACCGAGGGGTTAACCACTAGGGTAAAAATTGTGACAGTATTGCACAAATCAGTGATTTCGCGCGATTTCCAAGGATTTCGCACGATTGCACGGGATTTCGCGTGATTGCGCAAGATTTCGCGCGATTTCCAATGATTTCGCATGATTGCACGGGATTTCGCGTGATTGCGTAAGATTTCGCGGGTATTTCTCATGATTGCCTGGAGAACTTACCAGTAGGTTTAATAATTTTTTTTTAGTAATATTTATTGCTAGTATCATTATTTTACTTGATATTTTATTTGGGTTTTTCTTTGTTAATTTTATATTATTATTTGTATGAGCCACAAAAAATAAGATTTAAATCATTTTAACAAGCCTATGAAAGACCCCTGAGGTTTTCCAAATTAGGAACAATTGTATGGGGGAGTAATAATGAGATATAATTATTAGAAATAATTAATAAAAATTATGATCATTAACACTTTTATAGGGAGTTATTGGATTAACAGACTTTTAATTTTATACAGAAAAATATCAAAATATTTATTTAGCAAAAAAAAATATGTTTACAAAAATCAAACATAGAGTAGGTAAGTCAAATATCAAAAATAACACTGGTATTTTATAATTAAAAAAAATTCTAAAGAAGGTCCTTCAAGTCCTTTTTATAATTTTAAATTTTGCTTCTATTTTAATTTTGTCGCTTCTGTTTAGCTGAAAAGGTTCATTACCTAGTAGTGATATGGGACCATAAAATATAAACTTATTTTGAACTATTTGTTTGTCCTCCTCTCTAGCAGGGGCGTGCGGTGAAATTTGGGAGAAGGGAAGCAATTTTTAAAAACTTACCTATTTATAGTGTAATTGGATTGTTCTATCATTTTGTGTGAAAACTTTTTCTTTGATAACGGCCTACAAGTGGGTTTTAGACATAATATGCCGTTTCACTACCTTATGCAAATTATTTAAATTCCCAAAACCACTTTTAGTCCAAACACCGTTTTCCTCATTCACAAAAAGTAAACAAAGCCAAAAAAAAGTTTATTTTTGATCTCACAACCTTTTAGGAACTCATACTGCTCAAAGATTTATTAGCATTGAAATGTCGCGTGCAAGTGTTAATTTTGGTAGTCATGTTTTTCATTGCAGGCATTGCTTTTAATTTTTCAATAAAACTCTGCGAAGAAAACTGTTTGTCCAACGAATATCATACCAACCATCTACACAACTGAACAGTTTGAACACTTTCAACCGCCGAAACATGATTTTCCTGGAAATCAGCTGATCGAGACGGAATCGCCACCTAAAAAATGGATTTAATCAATCGGAGTAACTGCTTATTCGGTAGCAAACCGCCCGCAACTTGAACTCTCCACGTTTGCATTTGACCCCGAAATTTGTTTATCTACGGCAATAAGCAACAGCAATTCAAGATTCAAATACACGCATATGGAAGGCGGCGAGATCACGGTGCAGTGCGCGATAGCGCGATCATCTCTGATGAGGGGAGAAAGACGGGAGACGTATGAAGAAGACACTGGCTCACTGGCTGCACTGTTGTTAGTACGACAAAGACAGAGTAATGTGTTATTGTCTTTTCTCAACTTTTCTGCCGCATATTTAACTTGGTGGGTGACGCTCAAGGCCCACTATTTTTTGGAGGCTTGCTTGACCTCTATTTATTTAGGATGAGATGAATTTATTATGAAATCAAAAATTAAAGAAATTATGACGATTTTATTTGACTTTTATTCCTCTATATTTTAGGGGAAGCAATGCTTCCATGGACCGCACGCCCCTGCTCTCTAGGCCAAACATACTTATCTAAATCACATTTTAAAAATTTTATTTCGCAAGTTTCTTCATCTATTTTTTTTACAACCCGCCCAATATACCAGGTCTTGTAACAAACTGCATAATAGGCTTCGGGATTTATAGGAATTTTACTAATATGATCCTTTGTTTCTTCTCCTTCAGAGAAGCTTTCATTTTCGAACTCACTGTGAACAGAATAGTCATCGCTTGAGTTACCACTACTTAAAGAGTTGTCTGAATTTAAAGATTTTTTGTCCAAAGTTTTATTTTTTCCTCGATTTTTTCGTAAAGAATTCAAATTTAGTTTCTTAGTGGCCTCACTAGTTTTTAGGTTTTTAGGTGCACCCATACTTTTGCATCTTAGTAATCGATCACTAGAAAGGCGACCTTTTTTCTTGTTTGTTGCTAGGCATATTTATTTTTATTCTGTTTGAGGGTCTTATTTATTTAAAAACCAGAGTAGTATAATAACTCATATGTTACACTTACCTGCTAATATCTATAACTAAATCCAATATTTAAAGAACACTAATTTATTCAGTATAACAGGCGAGTTTTGCTGCCGTCCGTCTCCGTCAATTAAACCGCGCTGATGTCGTAGTCGTATACGTTAGAAAATTCTCGAAAAACCTTGAGCTTTGTAACGCACTGTGATTGGTTAACGCCATGATGACGTCATCCGTCGCGTGGTATCGGCTCCGATTTCGCGGGATTGCACGATGATTGCGCGGGATTGCGCAGTGATTTCGCAGATTTCGCGGGATTGCGCATTGATTTCGCAGATTTTTGGGATTTCCACGGATTGCGCTGAGATTTCGCAGGATTGCGGCTGATTTGTGACAGTATTGCGCGAAGTGGTTAACCCCTCGGAAAAAACCGTGTCATTTTGGCGATTTAAAAAACCGCTTGATTATGACGTCATTATTAAAAGACCGCAGCGGTCATTTACATATAACCGTTTATCTCGCCAAAAAATCCCTCAGATGCGCCAGACTGTCAAATATCGTGTTCAATCTCAATGATCTTGAGGCGCGGCACTTAGGCTGCCTGCATCAACATAGTTTTATATTTTTGAATGTGGATAAAAATTAAAATAAAAGCTATTAATTTAGTAAAGTAACATTTTTAAGGCCTCTGCGGGGTGTTATAAAATGCAGTTTTAACACGTTTGTAGAAAAAATATTTTTTTATAGCTACATTAAAATTAACGTAGGTAGGTATAAAATATAATTTTAATTTTATATATACATACGTATATATTTTCCTAACCTGATAAAATAACGATTTTTTGAGGAGACTCTTCAGATACTTTGTCAGTAACATGTCGTTTTGGTCCATGGAACTTTGTTGGAATAGCATCATTGTATAGCCTTTTGCTTGTTGAAGTCATAAAAATATATTTTCGTTCAAAATGATCCTCACATAGTTTATAACTGTGGTACTTCTTTTCTAAAAGGTCTTCTCTTCCGGCGGCTTTAAGCCACATCTCTGCTCTAAAATTTTTATTACGAACGTATTAGCAAGAAACTTTAGATGATTTGTTTCAACAGGTATGCTTATGTTTATATACCTACATCCTAATTGTAAATAAAGCCTTTCTTATACAGTCGTGGATCAAAGGAAAAGGTGTCACAGAGCAGGTAATTTTCAACAACAAAAAGATCCTATAAATAGGGGTCTGAATCGTTAAAGGTTTTGAGTTACAGGAATTTCTGTGTTTTTTGTAATACCTACTTGTTACTTTGGCATAAAAGAAAAGTATGAGCAAAACAGTAAGTGATTCTTGAAAGTAAATACTGTAAACAACATTTCTACATAATATTTTTGGATACCGTAAAAAATTACGTTACTTTACTCTTGGCCGTATTTTGAAATTTCGAAAAATTGATCAGCCTGTACAAAAAATCTTGTAGATCATATAATTTCGTTATTAGTCGTTTAGAAATAAGCAGGAGTTTTTATAAAGAATGTCTTTTTCTTCTAACTCTACTAATTAAAAAATAATCTCCCTTCAGTTCATCGTGGGACACACTGTTTATAAATATAATAATATAGTAAAATGTTTAAATATACAATTATAAATACCTCTGACAATCTTTGGGACACCTGAATAGAGTCTTTTCCCCATTATCTCTGTTAGAACAAAACAAGTAAATACACTTATAACCAGGCATCTTTTGACTGCAGCAAAGGAAAACGTCTCTAATAATATTGCACACTCAACTAAATACAAATATCAAACACAATAAAAAACAAATTAATAGCGTTAGCTCAAAGCTAAAAATCCGCCCTTTTCCGATCAAAGCTCTAACATAAACGTCTGTACTTGACGGCAGTTACGTTACATTTGAAGAAGACACGGCAGTGGCTGTGATTTAAATTTATAACCTCGGTCCACGTATTTGATGGCAGACGGCCGGCCGATCGTCTCGTCAATCCTTGGCTCGCCGTCGTATGAAGTACAGGCGACATTGTAGCTGACGCATCTGGTCTGGTTTTATCTGGGCTTCAGTATCAGAGGATCAGTAGCTTCGGCACTTTACCGCTTGTAAAGCCGTGTTGCCAGTTTTGCAAATATTTTCCCGTGTAAGATAGTCTAAAATAAAATAATACCTAATTCCTCTTACCACTAAGCCTGCCACCTGCGGTCTGGCCTTAGCCTAAAGAAAAGGAAACATTTCGTTACAACTTTCGTCGAAATTTGTGTACACCTGCATCACTTGCATGCACTCCACAGTGGAAACACTCATTTGGGAGTTTTCTGAACTCCAGTAATTTTATTAGTGATGAAAAATAATCATTCAATAGCACCACTGGCACCAGGAAGACAGAACACAGAGTCTGCTCATAAAAACAAGTACAATTGTATGTACTTACAAAGATTATAAAGAACATAAGGACACTGTCTAAAAGTAAATAGGTACTATCCTAAAATGAGTACCTACATAATATGGTCACAGTATGTATATAGTTTTTACGCTATTATTTCATTCTATCGAAATAAATTGAAAATATCCTTACCTCAAGTTTATTTAAAAGTGAGATGAACCCTCTTCTCTGTAGAGGCAAATTCCTCAATGACTTCAACATAAAATTTCGGATTTTCACACAGATTTCTAACGAAATCATTCTCAATCCACAGGATAGGCAGAGGTGTATTCGAATTCCAAAGCCGTTGATCAGGCGTCGAACAACCAATAAATGTCTTAATTCGATGGAACACGGACCTGTTGCGATCATCCGGCGATGCTCTGGTGACAGGCAATGTCAAAATTAACTTGCACAAATTATAAGTATCCTCGAAACTCCTTTCCAGACCACTGTCTTTAATAAATGTAAACACACCCGAACAATCTTGTAAGTTATTGCGTTTCATTTTATAAAGCACCTTCAATTGGGCTCCCAATGGTTTACAATCAAACCTGTCTTCGTAAGTTTTGCATAATATGTCGAAAGATTCTTGGGGGAATTTTTGGGTTTTTTGGTGTTTATCCATACAAAGCAACTCAATAAATTTTAGGTCGATTAATTGTTTGAATCGATAATCTGTCTGCTGCACCAAATTGTCGATTATTTTGCAAAAGAGCGCACGAGCAGTGTCTGCGTCAGTTATGTCCACACGTGGCCTTTTTCTTTGATTCGACAGGATTTTAGTTTCACACTTGCCAATAGTACATTCCCACACGTGACTAAAATCGGACTTCTTTGCACCAATTGTAGCTTTAAATTTTTGAATTATCTGCACGCAAAAGTGGACATCGTCCATTCTCGTTTGCACTGTATCAAATAACTTATCTACATGCGGGAAAATTTCAGAAAATACTACGAGCAAAAAATTAAATTCAAAGTCGTTTTTTAGTAAATCCAAGTATCCCCTGGAAGCATTAACTGTACTTCCATCCCACTGATCTTTAGAAGCTAGAATACTTTCAAACAGATCGATTAGGGCTTCTCTGTGTTCAAAAATTGTCTTCATTAACTTTCCATTGTAATTCCATTGTGGAGTTTCATCATCTAAATGGCCTTTTTGTATCATTTCCTCATTCAACGCTTTTGTAAGCCTGCTAGATTTTGAAAAGAAAGCTGCCATCTCTTTCACAGTGACAAAAAATACTTTACATTCTTTAATAACACCTAACGATTGGGATAAAACGAGATGTAATTCATGGTTAAAGCAATGTACAAATATAACGTTCTGATATTTGTCTTTGATTTTTGCTTGAAACGTTTCGAAATCTTTGAGTGCAACAGCAGAACCATCATAACTGTACGCTATAAACTTCGAACAGCATTTTAAGGTTTCGACTAAATCGCTCACAATTTTCTGCAAATAGTCTACCGATTGAGGTTCGGTAACGTCGTAGAGTCCCACAAATCGCTCTTGAACCAAACCCCTCGAATTAACATACCGAATAACCGCGGACAACAAATTTTGATCGGTTAAATTTGTAGTTTCATCGTTGAGAATTATTGTCACGAATTCGGCTCCATTGATTTCATTTCTTATTTTTTTCAAAACGACACTCCCTATGCAGTTAACCAAAGAAATCTGTGTTTGGCTGAGTCTTTCGTTATTAATCGTCGACTGAGGTAACGAATTTTTCAACGTCGTATTGTAAGCTGTTAGTAACTTAATCAAAGAGTCGTAACTTCGTTGCATCGTAGGTACGCCCCCAAAACTACATTCTCCCAAATAAGCAGTGGCATCCCGGTTGATGTCGATCAAATTTTTGAGCACAGTGCGATTTTTATTCACCAACTCATTGTGGCGGGTGCGATTTAGATTCAGTTGCTTGTCGAAAGTATGATTTATGCGGAGCTTCCCGAAGGACGAAGCTCTTAAAACAGCTTCCAAGTGAGACTGGTTGACTATATGCTTTCTTATGAGGTTGTGCAGGGTATTAAGGTCACAAAATCCTGTACTGGTCCATGGCGTTGAAACGGTGTTGAAAAGAAGGCACGGCCAGCAAAAGTATCTAGTTAAGACTTCACACCCTGTTATCCAATCGTGGCTATTGTATATGGTAGACATAAAGTGCGACGTGAACGCGGAACCTAAATTTACACCTTCCTCGGGTACATCGAAGGTGGGTGTGGGTCTTCCCTGTACAATGATTCTATCTTGTTCGTCTAAGGATCGCATGAAAAAACTCTGTTTCAACAGATCACAAATTACACAGTTACAGACACTATTATCTTCGATTTTAATTTCAGTTTCGACGTCGTCATCGGTCGAGGTCGAAGCCGATGCCATTTTGAAAAACGTATCCTTTGAACGACGAACACGTGTACCCGTACACGGACTCCGATGCTGCCGGTCAATGACTCCGCGTATATTTCTCAAGCGCTGCCGCTCTGTTTTACCGAGGTCCTCCCAGTGTTGCCAGAAGCCGAAAATATTTTGTACTGAAAATTACGTTTGCAATGTACTTATCTTGAAAAAATGTACCAATTATAAGTTGGCGCAAAATACGTTTACAAAATTTACTTCTCTGAGGTCCAGTTGTACAAACAATTTAATCAATAATTAAATTAATTGGATACTTGCAGGAGAGGATTCGAATTTCGTGTAGTAGGGGCGCAACGTCATTATTTTCGTATTGCTTAGTTCCAGGAAATGTACACTATTTCATAATGACGAAATACCTAAACTGTTCTTGCGAAAACAGAACATTTGGCATCTTAACTTACCAATATTCTAAGATTTTTTTTATTTATACCCAATCGGATCAAATCTGACCATTTGGACTGATATATGAACATTTTCCGAAAACACATTTTTTGAAAGCAGTTATTCGAAAACTAAGGATGTTTTCAAATTTTTTTAACCACTTTTAGAAACTACATTTTTTAAGAAAACATGTTTTTAAAAAGCATATTTTTGTAAACATTGTTTCGAAAAGGACTTCGAATATTCATATTAAAAAATTACTACAGAGTAACATAGCAGACACAGGAAACGTAAACCTGACCGAACACAAAAACGGTTCATTTAGGTTAGTTCAGGATCTTTCTGTCATTGACATTTTCTAAGCCAGTGGAGTTCATAATTTAACTTTAGAAAAACTTTGTTTTCTAAAAAATATAATCTCGGAAAATGTATTTTCGAAAGATTCTTTTAAAAAAGACATTTTCGAAAAATTGTTGTAGATCCATTTCCGAAAAAGCATCTCTCGAAGAAGCTGTTCTTCGAGAAAAAAAATTTGTTGAAACAAAGAAACAGAACAGTTGGTCATCTTAGCTTACACGCGACGGGACAAATAATTGTTTGATTAATATGAAAGTGTAAATATTGTAGCATTTTTTATTTATGCCTTGTGCTCATCTAGAGGTATAGGCGAGTACTTACGAAAGTACAATTTTTCTGAAACCAATTTATCAACTTTTTTTTAAAGCACTTTTCAAAAATACATTTTTTCCGAGAACAAATTTTTCGAAATTTCGAAATTTCTTAGGCAAGGTATACGCCAAATTAACTGGCACTTTTCGACAATTATTGATTCTGCAGGTTAAGGCCAACGCGACGTTGCCGGTGTTTGCCGAAAGTCTCAGAACTTAACGATTTTTGGAAATTTTTGTCGAAATTCCTTAGATTTTAGGGAAAAAACAATTTGGTAACATCGCAAATTTTTGGTGGCGAAAAATTTAACCTCCGGTTAAGTGGAATAAAAATTCCGACCCTTAGAAGTTTTTGCATTTTTACCCATTTATCGCTTCTTTTGTAGTACTGCTTCAAAAAAGTCTACCTGTAGTTCACATTCTAGGCGACCTGCTCGAGACTCGTTTAGACTGTGAACTCATCACGTTTAATCAGGGGCCGTATATGGTGAGTTATCAGTCTAAACGTAGCTCACGTATGTCGTTTAGACTGTGAACTAAAGGCAGGATTTTTGACCGGTGTATACCTACCCTAAGATTTGGCCGTTTCCTTTCATCAATAGTACTTCCTAAAATTTAACAATATACAAACAATTGGCAAAACAAATAAAATTATATATAAATTCTACCTTGCAGTAAGGTGGCCATAAAGGTCACCAAACTATGTAATAGGGAATATGCATGGAAATTCAAATCAACCCGAAATATTTTTTATTGTATTCTCTATATAAATTAAATGATTATGGCGGTTGTTGTTTTCCATTTATTTTGGGTTTTATTAGCAAAAAAAAAGATTTAAAACTGCAAATTTTCGCGCGAATTTCGGAACTTGTAAAACGCACTTCTTTTGTTTGTGACGTCACTTTTTTTATGACGTAAACGTTTTATAATGCCTAGTGTAATGTAAATTTCAGTATTAATTCATTTTCTTGATTGTTTCCCGAAGATTAGTACATTTAGTTGATAGAAAACCTTTTATTTGATTAAAAAAATTGTTTAGAAATGACCAAAACGGAGTGCGTGCAAAGAAAATCGTATAATTTGCTGGAAGTTGATGCCCTTTAGAGAGGGTTCCTTTTTTGCCTTCAGAATTTCGTTACCAATACTTATTATTTATTATACTATGAAAATAAATTTACAGTCACATATGCTTACTTGAATTTGGCGATACTGACCTTTATAGATACCGCTTTATGTAAAATTTTTGATTAATTTTGCAGTACGTATACTTTCTTCCAGCACCGGCTCTTTTGGACACGAGAAAATGAAGTTTTCCAAGTCATTAGCTGGAGAATTCTTTTACACTGGCATAATATAATATCTGTAGGTTAGTTTTTTAACATTTTCTACTGTTTAATAAAAAGGATTATTAACAAAATACGATATAATCGAAGACAAACAACAAAATCAAACTTATCAAACCCAACCACACCAGATAAAGCGACCGTCACACTGAAGAAGCAATGTTGCCACCGCTGCAAACACCTGCGTGTTCGATTGACAATAATTGGATCAATCAGGATCACTTTACGTCACTTCAATGCTATTTTATCTCTTTGCACTGCCATTCCCTTAAAGTTCGTCAACTGATCCGGATCAATCCGATTTTGTCAATCGAACACGCCAGTGGCTAAAAAAATGACACGTGAAAAACCGAACCGACCCTGTCATCATTAAAGCTTTGCAAACGGGATTAAATCCAGAGACGGCTCTAACCTAGTTGGAAATAAAATTAGGATCCGATGTGAAAATAAAATACAAATATTTATTTACCCACATTGTGTTATTTGAAAGTGCGAAATACGAAAATCCCATACAGGGTGTCTGAAAAGTCTTAGCATGGGCAAATATCTTTACTATTAATTAAGATAGAGACACCAAATTTTAGTTTTATCTTATTGGTTAATAAATCTACTTTTTTATGTAATTTGACTTTTACAATCCCCTTGGGGGATTACGCTAGGGAGTTGAGGTCAAAAATTTTAAATGCAACCCTATACCGTGTGGTACCTCATTTTAAAGGTCTTTTCTCAGATGTTACTTCTTGGCAGAGTTCCAAAACGGACTTTATTACTGCCAAGAAGTTCATGGTGGCCAGTCTAAACAACTTTTAACGTAATTAGTAAGGCAGTCACTGTTGGTCTGTTACCAGAGGCGTCGATGCCGAAAATAAGTACATACGGTATTTGACAGAAATAATTTATTTGATGAGCGTTGCCGTGATTGTGTGAAATAAAAAAAACGGTTGAGTGCAAGTTCGACTCGCGCATAGAGGGTTCCGTGAGACATACAATATTTTGAATTTCTCACAGGACGCAAAAGTCTCAATAACTATGGTAAGGCTAATGCTTGAATAAATAAGAAGAAGCGGCCATGCCGGAAATATGTCAGTGCGTAATATAACTGATTAGTAAGGCTGGCACGGTTGGTCACAATGTCACATAGTTATGTTCAAAAAAGTAAGACGTCATAAAATCGTACAAATATGTTAAATACGTAGTTGTAGTTTTACTATTGGAGATATATTCTTGAAAGTGGGTAGGTTTCAATGTAGACACCAAAGTACATCTTCTGAAATTTCGTGCGCATGTCTAGCCCTCTTAGTTTGATTGGGTGGTACGCATTTGGGTCTACTGCGCAGATGTCAAAAAACAAAATATAAAAACGACAAATGAAGAAGTAAAGTTGGAAAAAAGTTAGAAAAAAAGTGCCCCATAAAACAAAAAATAGCAGCGCAGACTGGTCGGTACTGTATGGCACAAGAGGTCGACTAATGGTCGACTTGTGCCCCGCCTGATTATACGATTTACGATTTATAATTTGTATAGGCTTGCCATGTAAAAATGCATTAAAATACGGGAGTTGCGGTAAAATGTTGCGGTTTAATGACTTTTAAAAGAAGAGGCCACCCGGCATAGGTTTGCATTCAAAATTTTTGACCTCAACTCCCTAGCGTAACCCCCCAAGGGGGTTGAAAAAGTCAAATTACATAAGAAAGTAGATTTATTAACCAATAAGATACAACTAAAATTTGGTGTCTCTATCTTTATTAATAGTAAAGATATTTGCCCATGCTAAGACTTTTCAGACACCCTGTATGGTATTTTCTTATCTCGCACTTTTAAATAACACAATGTGGGCAAATATAAATAGTTGTATTTTATTTGCACATCGAATCCTGATTTTATTTCGCAATAGGTTAGAGCCGTCTCTGGATTTACCCCCGTTTGCGTTTGCAAAGCTTTAGTCATCATCGTTTGCCTAGTTGCCTACCTAACCCCTAACCTTGTTTATTTTTGTGGAATCGTTTGTGGAAAGTGGTATTTAGTTTTTATAAATGTAACGCAGACATGCAATGTATCACTATGTAAATAGAAGAAATTGGTAAGTAATTACTAATTATTCTATAAACATATATTTTAATTATATGCACACTTTACACAACACAATAGTATCATAGACTAAATAATATATAGACGAACACTGGCGTGTAACAAAAATGGACCAAAAAGCGGGCATCCATTGAGACATTTTGAGGGTTTACTGGTTTATGGCTTAGAAATTTGTTTGTCCACAATTATATATCCATGCGTTTATATGTACTATATAGATATATAATGCTGAACAAACAAATTCCTAAACCATAAACCAGTAAATTCACATAAATGTTTCAATGGATGCTTAAGCTTTTTTTACAACCGTATAGATTTTTTGATGAAATACATGATGATGTTTTTAGATACACTTGCTACATAAAATACATCAGGCAAAACTCTTAAAATTTATTTAAACGCTTTATTTTGCACTTTCTTAGGTTTTATTTAAATCTTATTATAGTTATTAAGTATATCCAAATGACAATCTTTTTATGCTCATACTCATAACCTTTCTCATAACTATGCTCATAACCATAACATAACCTTGGATGAATAAAGACAGTCCTTGAGGTAATCCTGGTAATCAGGTTATAAAACTTCACTTTAAAAATGTTGTAATAGTCCAGATTCATGCCAAACTATTGCCAAAGACAATTATTTAGTACAATATTATTGTCTAAACTAATAATAAAATTATTATTTAATTCAACTGTCTAAAATTTTTTTAAATAAATAAAGACAAAACGTCAACTACAGTTACAGAAGTGACCGGTAGGGGCGTAGAAGGTATCGACTATGGCGGTGTTGCCGTATCCCCTTTTAAGTCACCTTAATTTGAGTCGCCAACACGTTCAGTGTAGATTGCCCATAACACTGCGTGACGTAACTTTTTTGAGTGAGCAAATGGCTGCTTTTGAAACTGTAATAAATTATTCCGAAAAGTAAAAATTTTTTTTAGCTAAATTATCCCAGTAATTTTCTTCAAAATAGCATTTTTGGGGTTGTAATGACTTCCTTAAATGATTTATGCAATAAAAAAAAAATGTGCATATTCCTTATTCAAACAATACGATTTAAAGAATGTCTTCAAACATGCTCATACTAATTGTAATTGATCTTGTTACCCCACAGACTAAGATAAGGCCTATAAAACTAATTAATATTACAAAATTAAACCTTTTTACCAATAAACTATATAATAATCAGTACTTACCTTGCCGATAAGAAAAGACAACTGAGATACGAGTGCTTGAAAATGACACATTTTCAAAATCGCCCTGTATCTCGGAAAATATTATTTATAGTATCATACGTTTCACGGAAAAGTAGCACAGTCTTGCGAAAACCGCAGCTCTCTATCTTTACAGATAACCGAGATACCCCGCAAAAGTGTCGAAAATTGGACACCCTGTACCATGTACTACATTGATAACTTTAAGGGCCGTTTACACGAACTAGAGGCTTAAAAATAGGCTAACGCATTAAGAATGTGAAACAGGCCGTTGTAAGTATAAAACAGAAGATCACGTTCATATGCCGGCTTTAATTTAAGCCTCCCTTAGATATAATTCGTGCAATCGGCCATACGTATAGCCATATACAAGAAGACATCCAGTCTCATACGGATTTCCAATAGGCTAAAAGGTTGCTTAAGGCTGAACGTCTTCCCGTTTCCATAAGCTTAAACTAAAAGTAATAATAATATATTGATGTCACTGTTTAAAATTTTAAAGAAAATTGTGCAAAATTTCAAATCATGTTCTGGCAGAAAATTTTTAACTCTGCTTTAAAGAGGTAGAATATAAATGCTTAGAGAACATTTACACTAAATAACAAAGCATTATTATAGAGACCAAAATATGTAACTCGAATGTAATGTAAAGAATTTCTGTCCCTAGCAGATTAAAAAAAGACGCAGACTTAGCACCAAAAATCCGGTAAAATAAATATATTTTACATGAACCAACCCCATTCCCAGTTAAAATAAATGTACAGTATCTTGTACAACTGCATCTCCTTTAACAACATCTCTCAGATGTGAAAATTTTCAGCAGCGTTGCCGCATCTAACGCTTTAAAAGTAGATTTGATGTACTATTGTTTTATACCTTCGGCAGAGAACACCGAACCAACGAGAAGCGACAATACCTGTCGGTCCCGTTGATATCGACTGGTCCGTTTTCACAGAACGACTATTAGCGATACACAACTAAATACGCAGAGACAACTGCTTGTTTTCTACACTGAGCGAAAGCGAACTAACTTGGCAAATATATTAAATGACTGTTGTAGTGCACGTGCAAATGTTATAACGTGATTTATTTGCCATAATATCAAACTTTTTTTAAGAAAAGTGTTTAGATTGCGAATTTGTTAGTCTTGGGAACTAAGAACATTACTGAAGTAGAAAATACGATATATTAAAAAAAATTAAAACATTTTAATTCCTAACGCGTTATACAGATTTGTTTAATTTTCGTTTCATTCATGGATAAAAATATAATCAGAATATATATAGCATATTATACAACACTATTAGGTACTTAAAAATATAACCTGACTAGGTACGCTGATATCTGGCAAAAGTAGCGATAAATATGGAAGTTTTAAAATTTCAGTAATTCGTTAAACAATTTTTTGCACTTTGAAAACTAAAGTGCCCTTTTTTAATCATTTCTGACAATGACTAAAGTGTCATATTTACTTCCCCAGGGATTATAAAATAAAATGTAGTTCCTCGAGGAATAAAAAAAAGTTAATCCACCCTGAAATATTTTTTGTTGACTAAATAAATAAAAGCCGGTGTAAGAAAACAAAATATTTTTTATTCATTTAACTATTCAGTTACGTTTTAGCCCAGAAATATTGGGTTTTAGTAAAGAACATTTCTTTATAAAGAAATGCGATAAGCTTCTTTATAAGAATTGTAGAAATTAAATAACGCTCTTGGTTTATTATAATACACAGTGTGTGCGTGGATTCTCTTGCCAAAGGGAAAACTTTTTCATTTTAAGCATAGTTGAAGACTTATTTTATAAAAAATTTTGCTTAATCTAGAATTGAAGCAAAACTTTTTATATTGATTTCAGAGAAAATCGTCTGTGGCAGACGGACGGACGGACACCGAAGTGGTTACATAAGTTTTCCGTTAGCTCTGAACACTAAAAAGAGGAAAAAATCAACTCTACTGCAGAAGCGGAATTGCAACTATTATAAAGAAATGATATAAAGAGGTACATACCTGAGCTAGCTTGTGGTACAGTCACAGTAAGCTGTGATATAGCTGGAACTAATACTGTGTCATCAAGAAGTTGTATTTTCGCCGGAAGTAGCAATCGCCTGCTATAAGCATGATCACCGGCGATGGCTCTTGAATTTCCTTCAAGTGACGGAAATAATGTAGGTAATGCATTCGCACTCAAACGTTCACGAAGGTGATTTGTGAACATCCTTTGCTCAAAATGGTCTTCACATAGCCTATGGCTTTTATGCAGGTTAAGTTTCGCTAATAGGTCTTCTCTATTAGCTGTCATAGCCCATATCCTTGCCCTTAACAAGAAAAAACATTTTATGCCATCTTTGAAATTATAAATAGGGTAGGTAAAAAAATATACATCAGTTTCAAGTTAGCATTGGAGCCCAAAATTAAAATTAATATACCTATACCCAGGGGTGGATCCAGGATTTAGGAACGGGGGGGGGGGGAGGCTTAAAGCGTTGCTAAAACTTAAACATTTACCCCCTAATTCACAAAGAAGTATTACTACTTAAGGTTTAAAACAAGGTCTTAGAAATTAATTATGGTTAATTTGTATTTAATAATACAACATCTACTGGTGCTGAGGTTGACTGAAGACAGGGGGAAATTATGATGTTATGTCGTTGTTGGCAGGCTTGAGCCTCCGTGCCCCCCCACCACCCCCCCCCAGCAGATCCGCCACTGCCTATACTATGTATGTAATATCAGGCGCGGTGTGATTTTTTTACAGGTGGGTCAAAATTTTGTGGGCAACTAGTGATATCAACTCAACAAGCAAAATATACACTTTTTTTAATTAAGGAAGGTTTTTAATAATGTGTCTAGTTTTGCCCAGAAATTATTTACCTACAAATAAACACCGCAAAAATCATAAAGTAGGTAATGTAGTTTATTGAACATTGCTACTCTAGATGTTTGACTTTTAGTATTACTTCTCTATGTGTTTTATAGTCTAAGATTGTTAGCGGCTTCCCGTTTTGATCAGCGTCGCTGGTTTTGTTACGACTGCGTCTCCTTAATAGAGGTCGCGCCTTGTACTAAAAGTATGATACAGGCTTCCAGGTGTAGTAGATATATGAGTTTACCAATAATTTTAAAAATATATTACCCACATTATAATTAATAATTTGTAACAAAAAAGTTGTACTTACCTATCAGGTTGCCTAGGAAAGGTAAAAAATCTCTTATTGCAGTTATATCTTTTATTGTTGCAGCTGTTAACAGCACAAATATGTCCTGATTTTCGTCCGCTCATAATTAACTGAAAACTACCGAAAGACACCACAAAAAATAAACACCAAACACGGTTTAAAACAAATTCACAAAAATAATCGTAACTCCGCCGATGACTTCTGTCGACAGTCAAGACGAACAATAACCCGACACCAGTGCCTTCTCTCCTGAAAGGCGGGGCGAAGGCAAAGTGCGCAAGTATCGGCACTAACCGTTCCCGCCAGCAACAGCGTGCAGGAGCTGTGTGTCTGTGTGCAGGGCTGCCAATTTGTGAGTAATTCCTCACAATTGTGAGTAATTTGCTGGTCTGCGAGTAAGTGGCAATTGTGAGTAATTGAGAGATCAACATATTATTCACGTAGTATGTTCTTGGTAGTTATGCAGATTTCTAATCTGATAATTTATTAAAAATTTAATTTTAAAAATCTAAATTTAGGCATAATTTTAGGCGCTCTAGCAGTAATTACAATTTTGCAGTTTTTAGATTTGCACTGCTTTTAGCGACCTCTCTTGCTTAGCCAATATAAAAATACAAGAGGATAAGTAAGGTAGCTAGTGATTCGTCTGTTTGATACTGCAACTTGCAACAGTAGGGGTCGCAGCGTCTCGGGTATTCCCCTCCTGTATCTTGTGTGATTTACACAAACATATTCCTTTCAAAATGGTGAAAGCGCTCCTACTTTAGCTTTCTTCCGAGTTGGCAACCCTAGCAACACGCAACACCAGCTTTTGATGTTTAGCAACATTACACAGTGTAGTGTTACAGAAACAAAAGAGCTATCAGTTGCCACTTATTAGTATTAACAAATTAATATACCTACGGTGTTTTACGGTTTATACAAAAAAAGGGTGTCTTGATATTGATATGTTGAAGTTGTGAGTAATTGTGAGTAATCCAGGAGTTTTGAGAGTAAATCAGTAAAGGTCAGTTGGCAGCCCTGCCTGTGTGTTAAGCGTTTGGTGTTATTGTAATGTAAGTCGTAGAATTTAGAATTCTATTTGTAGAGATAAAGCGATATTTTTCGCTCTTGTTTTACGTTTGCTGTCGAATGTTCGGCAGACAAAACCAAAACGATCGCTTGTGTCGACTATAACTATAACCACCCGTGTGCTCCATTCTCACCCAAAATGGCTGGCTGGCTGGTTGAGTGGTTGCACGACGATTGTCTAAATCCCCCAGGCCGATCGGCGGCGTTGCCACATCGCGTATGTTAGCTGGCAACCCAAAATTCATCGTGTTGACAGTTGATACACAAAAGAGGAGCGGCTAGAACTGCAAAAAATCCGACGTTGCCACATGTGCGCTAGCTCGAAGATTTTAAAATAGTGGATTTTTTCGCACCGATCCCTCTTCGCTTGCGAGGAAAGAGACTGGTCAGGGCCCCTAACCAGGTGCTAACCCTGTTCCGACCTTAGGGTGCCCTCCGATCCACCGTTAAAATAAAAAAAAGATGCGGCTGAGCCGGGATTCGAACCAACACATCTCGGACAATAAGCGGATGCTCTATCCACTGGGCTACGTGGCTGATCTACCTGCAAAGGAAATTAAAGTTTACCGGTGCAAGACAAAGAAAACCGAAAATGGCAACGTCGGATTTTTTGCTGTTCTAGCCCCTCCTCACAAAAGTGTTAAAATACCATTGAAAATTAAAATGCCGGTCATGTCATATATCAGGCCTGTGATCAATCTTTTTTTAACTCCTTGTGAATTTAGTCACAAGATGAAAACAAAAGCTGTTTCGTAATGATAAAAGCGTTTGGAATTTTAAATGTTTGGAAAATGATTGCAACAATTCGTGTCAGCAAAGCAATGGGGTGATTGATGACCATCTTTACTGATGCCCACAATTTAATATTTGAGATGATTAAACACTCAAGGATATGAATGGCAACTTCTGTCCTTATGGCTTTATTTTCTGTTTCAAATTCAAATATAAATAATTTATTTATATTTGAATTTGAAACAGACGATCCGAATACGAAACTTTATCGAAAGAAGAATTACCCAGAGCTTAACCAATCCTTCAAATTTATTTATTTCTACTTTAGCGCAAAATGACCATTTAGGTATACGCCGCACAGTATACGATTTGACCAATCTAGCGGGACAAAATTATATAGATAATCTGCACGAGTGAAATGCTAAGGTTCAATTTCTTGTGGACATTACACTGAAATTAAACGCAAATAAAAGTATTCCGACTTCATTTATTATAGGAAAAAAAATCGCGTTTTTAACAAATTTAAAACATCCTTATTTGCGAGTCCTTTCTTTTTGAGAACAAGCTTCTTTAAAAATGTTATGTGGGGGTCAGATGAGACCAGCTATGATGCAACAAATGCGGCCTCTAGGCTTTGCAGAGTGCCTTAAGAGGAACAACTCTTCCCGTTTTTTTGAGGTACCCACGGACAAAATATTTTTATATTTAGAAACCCGCATAACTCCGCACTGTGAATTCATATCCGGCGGAAAGCTAAGACACTAAGGTAATATTGGAAATAGATATGAAAACCTGGCTGCCTGTTGCTATATAACTTTTTATTCGATACATTTATTTTTCTGAGGAATTGAATTAGCTATTATTTGAAAAGCATGGATATTTATTATTTAAAAATATCGCAAACAACATAATAGTCATTTATGTATATACATACATATCGATGGCTGAAAGGTAAAACGGCTTAAGAGACACATTTCGTGAAATTGATATTTAAACGTCACTAAAGTTAATTTTTTTTCTGCGTCGAATGAGCGCAGTTTTAGCTTCCTACTATGATTTTTTTGTCGCTGGAGTCAACCGAAAAATAATGAATTGCAAGCCATTTTTTTCTACCAAGCGACAAAATAAAGGATAATTTGAAGTGATTGTCATTTCGATTATTTGAGAAAACATTTAAATCTTATTTGCACCAATTTGCTATTCCATTTATTTTTTAATATTGGTTGTTATCCTGTTTTGCTACAAAACAAGTAACACAAGTATTGTCGCTTGAGCTCATTTACCCTGCATGCTTCATCTGTGATCGAGGCGTTTAGCTAGTTTTTCCTGGGTAGAAAATGTATTAACTTGTTCCTTTAATACAAATTTGTTTAATTTTATTATCCCTACGCTAAAATAATAATAATAATAATCCCACGTCACAAGTAATTGTCAATTCAACATAAAAAAAAGCAGCTATATAATTGGTTGAACGAGCATGTTAAAACATTAAACCTATCAGGCGCGGCCCGTGAAATTTCAAAGTTGCATATCTCTGTTGCTACTTATGGGACCCATACCAAATTCAGGTTTTTTAATAGTGACCCTACTAGGAATGTTTTGGTAAAGAAAAAAATATTTTGCAATTTGCGAAAAAAAGTTTGATTTTTTGAATTGACCCACCTGGGTAAAAAATTACCACGCTTAGATATTTTATTTATTATTTTTTCTAAACAAATTTTACATCATTTTGTCGACAAATCTTAAATTTTAAGAGAAAAAAATGTGTTAGTAGAAAGTTATAGTCATTTGAATATTTTGCAACAGAAAATTTAAATTATTTTTCGGTTGAAAAAATTCAAATGACTATAACTTTCTACTAACACATTTTTTTCTCTTAAAATTTAAGAATTGTCGACAAAATGATCTAAAATTTGTTTAGAAATAATAATACATACAATATCTAAGCGTGTTAATTTTTTACCCAGGTGGGTCAATTCAAAAAATCAACCTTTTTTCGCAAATTGCAAAATATTTTTTTTCTTTACCAAAACATTCCTAGTAGGCTCACTATTAAAAAACCTGAATTTGGTATGGGTCCCATAAGTAGCAACAGAGATATGCAACTTTGAAATTTCACGGGCCGCGCCTGAAACCTATTAGCTTATATTTACTAATCAGGTGGTCAAAAGTTTTACCTAATCATTTATATTTAAAACTAAGGTGGTTAAAACGTTTCACCTAATTTCTAACATTTAATGTAAGGTTTGTTAAGACCTTTTACCCAAATGTTTTTTGATCACTAAATTGCTTAAGCGACAGCAACTTTGTTATGAAAGGATATCTTTTTGTACATTAATAGTTATTACAACAAACACGTCTTAGGTTTTACTCTACTAGTTTTTAAATTAAAATAATGCGTTTAAAAAAAATAAGAGAAATAATTTAAAATAAAAAAATAATTTAAATCGTCCTACTGCGAAATTATTAAACTGTCGCTTATGACCTTCTGCCTTTCAACCATCGATATATATCGAAGCAAAATTTACCGTTCAGCATCAATGAGCCAACAGTACTGGCGACAAACTCGAGCGGAGTATTTTGTACTTCTTTACGTACCTGACACGTCAATACATTTAATAACGAAACCATAACTTTGGCGATCAAATTCTCTGAACTCTGCAATTATACCTTTTGTCCCGCTACATTGATCAAATCGTATACTGTGCGCCGTCATGTTAAAAAAATGCTAATCCTACCCATAGGCGGTTCTAGACCTTTATTTTGGGGGGGGGGGGGGCTTAAGCCCCCGCTTTATATATCTGGGGGGGCTTAAGTCCCTGGTTTATATATAGGCGTATTTAGGCGTGTATATAGGCAGTTGCATTTGGGGGGCTAATTCGAGATTTGGGGAGCTTAGCCCCCCCAAGCCCTCACGTAGAAACGCCTATGATCCTACCTACTTTAAAATGAAATTATACTAAATTACCTGCCATTGCCAGATTTGTTAAATCTTCTGCTTATTATGGTAATATTTTTTTATTTATAGGTTACGTATAAAAAGGATCTCTCATTTTTTTGTATTAAAAAAATTGTATAGCATATTATCTTAATAAGAACGTTGGTAATATACTTACTCTTTTTATGTGTCTATTTTTACGTAGCAAAGTAGATAGTGTAGAATCTAGTAAATTTCTTGGGCCGGCCGGTAGATACATGCAGTGCTGTATAATTATTATAATGTGATTGCCCAATTGTCAAAACAATATTTTCACTAATATTGCGATTTTGACGAAAAGTAGAAACGATTAAATTTAAAAGCAAATTTCTCCTCGCCTCGCGCCTAAAGGCCTGGGCACAACGTGGCAACACCGAGAATCGGCCTGCAGCCCTATTCTCGAGCTCAAGAGAATGTTTCCTCGGGTCGGTGATGTTGCGAGTGCCAAGGTATGAAGACTTAGAATGCAATTGGCTGTTGCCATGGATTTATTATAATAGGATTCGATATCTGTATACTGTGAGCGTATCTAACGTGAAGCCTTATATTTTGTTGTTTGTTTTTGTTATTCTCCTGGGGGAGCAGTTTACGAACTACGAACATAGACAAGACTACGAATTACTACGTAATTGAATCAAGAATGGTAGTAGAAAGAGATAAAATAGCATATTGGAGTGTTGGAGCTCAGGTTGAAAAATCACACCGGTGTGTCACCCGGCGATGATATCGAACGCAGCCCAGAAGTGTTGCTGTCTGGCTGGTTGTTTAGGAAAAGGCTGAACCTCGGTCTGAACACTCGGTTACACGCAAGGCCTTAAATCTAGTTTAGTACCCTTGGGTTACACGTACGTCTTTGTCTGATGAACTAGAAAAGAAAAAGTGCGACGTATAGATTTATATAGATTTATAAATGACTCGGAGCGACTTTAAATAAACACCTTTAGAAATAACATAACCTATAAATAATAAAACCTTTTTAACTTAAATTTATTATTATTTAGCAGAAAAATAAAATATTTTAGGGCTTTTATTACTTTTAGTAAATCTTGTGATGCTTCTAAAGTATTTCTTGTACAAAAATACAAGGTAAAAAAATAAGATGTGGCCAATGTTTACAAATTGTGTTTACAGTGTCGTTTAGAATGGTTTGTATTGGCTTCAAAGAATGTGAACTCTTCTCGTATCCAGTCCTAATAAATCCATGGCTGTTGCCTAGCAACGTCACCGGTGAACGCGTTCCCCGATTTCGAGAATAGGGTCACTGGGGGATTTGTTGCACGTGGACAGGAAAAGAACATTGGCGCCCAAGCGCCTACTTCTGGTTCCCACTCCGATGTTGCCAAAATATATGTATATGACGCACTAGTAACACGTTTACCGTTTTTTTTTGCATTAGCATTATTAGCAATGTGGTCCAGAGGTAGAGTAGACCTGAGAAAAACTTGGTTGGTCTTGGTTTTTCTCTGGTATGACACCGACGGGTCTTGGACTCATTAGGTACCTACCTGGCTCGGGTAATTAAAAAAAAATTGTCGTTCAAAAAATTAGATCGGCTCTAAAAGGTGTATCGGCAACGAGTTTAGCACTTGTTCGGGTGCAATTTTTTTGTATCCTATTATTGATAATCTCAACGTGCTACTCAAAATCGCAAGCATGGGCAAATATATGTGGCAACATCGGATCGAACTGCAAGCAGGCGCTTCTAAAACAACGCGGGCATGTCGATTGCGCTGTTGCCGGTTATAATTATTTTAGAAGCAGTGTTTTAGATTTCTGTAGGTAATGTCGTGATATACCTAAATAATATTTCCAACCTTTTACTGAAGATTAACGTTTAAATTTTATAAGGGGTTCAGATAGGTTACAACCCTTTTTGTACCTAGAGTAGCTTTTATGATTGAGAAAGTTAATTCGATCCTTGGGCTCGGCATTTTTAACAAGCACGTGCTTGTTACATGTAACCCGTCTGATCACGTGCATGACAAAAATCCAGAGCAAAAAGATTCCTTGAAATCGACCCCTTCTCCGATATAAAAAGGAATCGTAAATTGTTCAGAGGAAACTTCTTTTTAGTGATGAGAATCCGCGATTTGATTCCATTTTGTGACTCCTACCCAGCTTGGATTATTTTCAGATAGATATACCTAGGTGGGGTAAGATAGATCAGACGCAAAATAAGTAAAACATCAGTTTATTTTTAACACTTTACAAAATAACTCCTAAAAAAATTATATCTACTAAGTAATAATGACTAATATAGTCACTTTGAAACCATTTTAAAATAAAAGAAAAGTCGATTGCTTTAAAACTAAAAACGAAAAAGTGAGAAACGTTTACTTTACAAACCTTAAAAAATTAGCTTGGGAAATAGTAATATACCTACATGTTCTGTCTAATATAACACTTTTGTGTTGGCAACGGAATTATCCGCCATCTTGAAAAATAAAACTACTAGCATCATCTGATTGATGTTTACCTCCCAGGGTTGGGCATTCCGAAACAAAACCCTAATTTTCTGTTTTCCCAAAACCTGACCATGCATATACCAGCATTAGCTAATTGACGTTTGTCGTCCAGGATTGGACTATTGGACATTTACACACAAACCCTTCATTTTTTTGTGATTTCCCAAATTTTTTGGTATTTTTCAGTCATTTTTCTTCTGTTCTTAAGAGTTTTAATTGGTTTTTTGTATCATTAGACTTGGTATTGTTATTTTTTGTCTGTGGGCTATTTTTTTATATATACAGTGGGTCATTTATAGCGACGTCGCTTATAACAAGTTGCTTATAACGACCGAAACCTAGAGAATCGGTTGGATTTCTATATCCGGCAACGCTTTTGTAGTCGTGTATAACGTCGTCGGATATAACGACGAAGTCGCTTGTAACGCCGAACGCCCTGCTGTACTCAGGGTCAAGCCGGATATAACGACGTGCGGACGAGCTAGAGTTGATACAAAATACTAGGAACGCGTATTTTGTAACAGGTATGACCGCATAACGGGTAGGTACAGGTAACAGTTATCGATTTTACCAAAAATACTAGGGGCGTATTTAAATACTCATGTACGCGAACGCGATATTTGGCCTCGATGGAACATCGGGTCGGAGTCACGCGTCGACCGTTCAGCAGAGGAAATAAGTGTAAAGTATTATTTACGTAAAATACTCTTGGTTAAGCAGCGGAGCAGCGAGCGCCGCACCGCCGCGCCGGTCCCGATATCTGCCGCGGTATTTGGAGTATTTTCAGTATTTTGATATTTGGTATAAGGTAATAGGTACGGTTATTTATACGTATTTCTCTGTCACGCTGTTCAGCTAAAATTTTCTAATTCTGATATTTTCACAAGATATCAAGTACAGAATAAATTATTTTAATACTTATATTAGTATATATAGCCGGGAAAGAGCATGAAATAAATTAATTTAATTAATATGATTATTCAAGAGCAGTAAATAATTTATTTTGTTACTTAATAATCTTTTTAGTTGCATAATATGTGCAATAAAATTTTCTGTTGTAATCAAATTCATGTCTTTTGAAATAAACATATTTTTAATTTAAACGACAAAAAGGATGGTAACGTAATATCTAGTATTATTAAGCAGTGGCGCACCCAGGGGAGGGGCTGGAGGGCTGCAGCACCCCCAGACCAACATCCTAGACACAAAAATTTAAAAAGTGCACTACTAATTGAAGAAATCCACCAAATTGCATTATTCAGCTCCCCCCCCCCCCGAGACAAAATTCCGGGTGCGTCCATATGTTGTTACGTATAACAAGCAATTTAAATATTATAAAAATATCAAAACAAAGTCCACGTTTCCCAGATAAAAATAAAAAACGATCAACTTTGAACGCAGAACCAGAACGCCGTCTGTATAAATCACAGATCAAATTTGTACTTTGTAAAGTACTAGGTAAAAAATAACACGTATTTGGAACAGGTATGAACTTGGAACTGGAACGTAACGTACCTGTTACCGAAAAATACTAGTTTGTATCAACTCTAGGACGAGCAGTCACGATGCGAATGTTCCGATTGGTCTGTTTTTGTAACAGTTTTGTCACTGATGTGATTCCCAGAATTCCTGATATCGAAATGCAACAATAACAATATTTTTAGTTTAGTAGGCGACTGGTGCTGTTCGAATTAGTTACCCTATAAATAAATCATAAGTAGTATTGTGTACCTATGTGTCTCATCTTAATTACGTACATATCATATAACGTATTATGTACTTAGTTGTTTTTGTTTTAATTTTTGTTTTTCATAACTATGTGAGTAATGTATCTTTATGTAAGTAATAAAATGAATATACAAAGATATGTTTTTCACCTTATTACTGAAAAAAAAATCGGCTGTATGTAACGACGTCCTTTTATAACGACGGGAATTTGCCGGTCCCTTGGCCGTCGTTATAAGTGACTTTCACTGTAATTCATCCTGTTTTGGGTGTTTGCCATACCAGTTTGTTTAAAAATTAATAAAATTTCATAAAGAATAAATACTTTTTAGAATATGGATGGCAATAATTATTGTCTCCAGTTCAGAAGAGAGTCGAGGTGGATTTTCAGTTAAGAATTGTGATGGAGCAAAAAAAAACTTGGGTATTAAACAGTCAAAAATTTTACTACAAAATAATCCTGGTTTTAAATTTTTTGGACGAAAAAACACCATAATATGGCATTAACGACTCTAGCTTGTAGATATTCAGTTTTCTCATAATGAAACAAAATAATTTTTAGGTTAAGGTCAGGTTAGAATAAATTCTTGTTTTAAGACTTTGTTAAATATTGTCCTAATTTGTGTTGATATTTTGTAGAACGGGGCCTATTATTACAACATTGGTGTTGAAGCATCTAATCAAGTATAATTGTTTGTTTTAATAGGGATATTAGGTACTTTGAGCCAAATATATTTCTGCTTTATCGTGTTGTAGTGAAAGTGCAAATTAATTTACATCTTTTAGGAATCCCAACGTACTATACAGGATATTCCTGTATGTGTAAAGAGCACAGTAGTTAAGGTACGGTTTCCTCGGGGCGACCATGAGAGGCGTTCGTCGCTCGGCGATGATCGCGAACCACTGCTAATGGCAATTTGGCAAAGTCGCTCAACATAGCCCCCTGGAGGGAGACGGTTACATTGATTTGCCATTGAGCAGTGGTTCACGATCATCGCCGAGCGACGAACGCCTATCATGGTCGCCCCGAGGAAATCGCACCTTTAGAGTAAGTCGAAATTGAAAACTGAAATACTAAAAACAAACTAGATTTTAAAACAATTATTATTGTAGATTTTAATATTTTTTGTAAGGGTGTCAACAAAACAGTTTTTTTCCGAGTCTTCCACTTCCCAAACAGCAAGTCCAGTAAGTTAGTTAAAGAGATTTGCCCCCCTACAAATTGGTTTAAATGCGAGAATTTACTTCAAGTGTTAATGTTCTGTTACTAGTCGAATATATTCTTAACAAACGTATTTTCTGGGTAATTTATGTAATAATTTATATGCATCTTATTCCTGTAATATTTTAAATTATAAACAAAAATCACGGTTGTTTTATTTATGGGTACACCTTAGGAAACACGTTTATAAAAATCGTTTGACCTTAATTTGGAAAAGTTTTTAGAAAAAAAGCGTATAATATAACTGCCCCAGCGATTGGCTTACATTTTTTTTTCAACGCAAGAAGAGATTTTTATTTATTTTTTGGGACTGCAATAAGAACCAGCATCGGACAGGTGAATTCAGGTTAGGACGCCAAGATTGTTATAGGATACACAAAACACATAATATTGCGAGAAACAAACATAATACATATAAAACCGGCACAAAAAAGTTTTTTTCTCGATAAAATTGAAATTTTAGGTCCATTACGGTCCTGATTTTTTATTGTGGCAATTTAATTAGAAAACCAAAAATCACTAGTTACTTAGGGTTACTGAGAATGCCAACACAAAAGGTATATTAGACGAAGTTTAATAGCTTTTTAAATTCTACCAAAGAGTAACTTCATTAACAAGAGACGAAAGCTGACGCTCGCGCCTGTACTAATTTTTTGTGGGCATATGCAAGATCGTCATCTTTGAGCTGGTGCTCGGGTCAGAGCTCGAGCGGTATCGATTTTCGTGTCGTGACCAGGGTTGCCATTTTTTGTACTACATCTACTGCCTTTTTAGGTCATTTAGTACACTTAGAGTCACACTCTAGTACGAAATGTTATCTTTAAGGAAGGCCACACACTGGGGAAACAAGAAACATAAAACACGAAATATGAACCATATTTTAGTGTGATACACACACTGAAGAAACAAAACTAAATTGTGTTTCAGTTAGTGATGGGTAATTCAATTATTTCTTGGAGACCGATCGACGCCGACGGGAACAGATTTCTAAAATAATCGAATCTTTTCAATCGTTCATTCAATCAATCATTTTTATAATATGCGTACCTATTGCCACTGTTAATTGAAGATTTCGATTGGGTGTCACACCGATGGAATGATTGTTTTGGAGTAATTTGCAGAATGAATAATTCCGCACCAATCACCTATATTTTTTACGTGTTCGGTATCAATCGTTGATGTTTTAGTTTTAGTATTTGAATTTGATTTAATTGAGCGTTTAGTTTTACGTGTCCGTTGCACGAATTCTTGTTTTGGAATTTCTAGTTTATATTTTGATTTCGTTCGATCTGCCGTTCCGTGTATTGAAATCCCGGCCCATGAGGACTAGTGATTAGATCATTCCGAGTGAACGACATTAGATCATTCAATACTATTTGGTGACTCGGTCATAGTGATCGAATCATTTACGATAGACACATATGTAGTTTCAGTTGGCAATGGATTCAAACGATTGTCTAGACGACGCGACGCTGTTGTTGCTGTTATCACAACACAGCTAAACATCTTACATATAGTTCCTGTATAGTGTCAATAGAACTACGTAAGTAATCACCCAGACAAATTTAAATCATTTTATAGAATGTCGTTCCAGACATACTACATTAGTTTCCGTTGTTGACCACGCATTCTTAAAATTCATCAAACACATTAAATTCTTGATCGTCTCTTATTTCGTTATCGGCGAACAAACAGACTAGAACGAAATTAAGCGCAACGTGAAACAAAAATATAGAACCGAATCTATTTCATGCAACAAGTTTCTACAAGTTGTTTCCTTATGACGTCACATGAAATGCATTTCGCCGATGGGCGAAGTTCCATTTAAAACAACGTGTGATTATTTTATGAAATATGGTTCACGCTTCAAGTTTCTTTGATGTGCGGCCCCCCTATATTTTAGAGTTCTCGTATTTCTTATATTTTCTTTGTCCATAGATTTGACCTAAGTACTCTTTTTTTTCAAAGATTGGAAATAACTGTTTCATTTTCAAAATTTCGAAAAATTAATTAGGTATTTTATTTTTTTATATCAAATGCAGATATTTAAAAAAAAATGTTTTTTATACCTGCATTTGCCATTAGACGCGCATGCCTCGTCTGTTTTGTGAAGACCGAGTACACGTTCATTAAATTTAGTACCATTTTTTAATAAAATAAAGTTGTTTTCCAGTGTACATCAAAATCGGATAGAAATTTGTTATCAAAATAACACTTTTTTACTGTATAGTAGGTAGTGTTGAGACCGTTCAAGGTCACAGGGGTACATAGAACCTCAAAGAACCCAACAAAGCTTTCGCCTCTTATTAATAAGTTACTCTTTGATTCTACGTTGTCCTATCTTTTAACAATTTCGGGTTAAAATATAGTTAAATATGAAAAAATACGATAAACTTTTGTAACGCTTTCAAAAAACTTTTAACTGCGTATTCGAATATTGTGTTTCATTTGCCTTTATTTTTTATTAATGCAGCAAAATCAAAAATAAAAAAGGATTGGCAAATTTACGAAAAAACCTACATAGCTAAGAAAATTTAACAATATACAAAAATACAGTCTGAAATACTTAAAACTACACTTACTTATTTATCACATTTGTTTAAAACAAATCAGAAAACACTAAAACATTGGATTTAAAAAATTGGTTCAAAATATCCCAGTGTCCTGGGTTCTACGTGATGGCCGAGAATTTTCTCGGGTGATGGTCCTCAACTATATGTAGAGCTCTCCAAATTTCCTTTAGTCGCTGAGCGCAGCACGCGGGGCTAGCGAAACCGAGCCACGGTATGTCGAAATATCGGCGTCGCAACGCGATCTAATCAGTAAATGTATATGTCGTAGGCTAATTACAAATTCAGTCGTTTTATAAAACGCCTAGTCGTTTTATAAATGACTAGGTATATTGTAAAATGAAAAATAAATACTGAATTGTTACAATTCGACTGAACTTTTTAGGCGTTTCATAAAACGCCGAATTGCTCTCAGGCTTATTGTAAAATGAAGGTATGGGCGATTATTTTTACAATGCGCCTGGAATAAAACTAGACATATATAGGCGTATTATTATAATAAGACTGCTATCGAGTCAGGAGAGTTGTTAGTTTAACTTCTGATTTCTTTGAGAGAAGCTTTAACAAAGTTTTCTGAATTTGGAGGGCAGGAATTCAAAAAGTGTTCCTGCAAGGCAAGCAAAACGTAGTGCCACACAAATAAGTGTTTTTGTTTGATTGGTGCAATAGTAAATGTCATTCAAGCGGACCGTGTTCAAATAAGTAAAATAATATTAGGTACGTTTAAATTATGTTAGATTACATTATGTAAATATATACCTAAATTTACGTAGCGAATGTGTTGTAAGAGTTACCCATTAATTTCTTTTATGATGTTATGACAAAAATAAAGTGTCCAACTTACTATTTATTTGTTTCAAATATTATACGATCAAGCAACAATATAAATCGGTGTTTTATAAAATGCCTAAGTACTTTCCAGTCTTTTACAAAACGACTAGTTATAATCAGTCATATCCTAAAACAAACAAGATTGAAGAACCGTTTACAATAATCCTGAGAGCAATTCGGCGTTTTATGAAACGCCTAAAAAGTTCAGTCGAATTGTAAAAATTCTGTATTTATTTTTCATTTCACAATATACCTAGTCATTTATAAAACGACTAGGTGTTTTATAAAACGACTGAATTTGTAATTAGCCTACGACATAAATATATATTCCGTAGTTGTCCTGGCTTTGCCAAACTAGCGAGCCTATTTTAAAACGATGGAGAACATGGCTTGAGGCGGTAGTGTATAAATATTTTAAGCAAATAAAGACTGTTGTTTTAAAATTTAATCCTAAAAATTCTCAAGCTATTACCGCGAGTCAGGCTTAGTTTAATAATATTCAAGTATACCCTGATTTAAGTACCTATTATTATTTTTAACACAAATTACGCGGTAGAAGCACTCAACACATTACAGAAGGACTTGCCTTTAGCCGAATCTCTAAATATTGTGAATATGCTACATTCTAGGCTACAAGCGCAAAGAGGCAGCATTGTCTAAAAAAATGGAAAAGGTTTACACACATTTTGGAAAAAATACCGATTAAGCGATATTACAGGACATTCACATACAGTATCAGAAAAATGAAGCCTTAAACGATAGGCAGAAAAGTTTTCTGCTTGCTAACCCTACACCATTAGATGCAGAACGGTCGTTTTCTTTGTATAAAAACATCTATTCGCCACGGCGAACTTCATTGAAGGAGCACATTAGCATAACTAGGGCATGTTTGGGGGGGGGGGGGGGGGGGTGGTGTTCCCTAAACACTTTAAATAAATTAACACGTTTTATAAACGGTAATTATTCGAAAGAATGAAAATACCGATTTTTTTGATGAAATTTTGTATAGATCCTAATTTTGGGTAGTAGAAAACGAATCTAAAACTGTTTCACTTAAACTCATCTGTAAACTTATAATTCATCTTTTTTTCGTTGCAAAAACGTCACATTTGGGCAAAAAATAGCTTAGAAAATTGTTTTTTTCTTTCGAAAATTCCATTTTAAATCGTTATTAGCTGCCATTATTTGCCCACTTATCAACACTTGTATTGTGCGGTACTGCCACGTCTACTCTTTTTTTTAAATTGTAAAATAAGGATTAAGAAATAAAAGCTAACCACAACAAACTAAAATTACAATTCTGTCCAACTCAGTCAATAACATTTTTTATATTTTACCCACATCAAACACAAAATCCGCTAATTATTCGGATTAATGGAAACACCGAGTTTTTTAATGCAATTTTGATCGGATTTGCTCAGGTTTGTTATTTTGCATAGACACTAAGTATGTATGACATTTGCCCATGCTCGAGATTTTGAATATTACATATGAAATTACCGATTATATATAAAAAATTAACACACTAACCGGCGCTAACCCGCGTGAATGCGCCTTTTATTGTCAGCTTTATCTGCGAAAATAATTCAGAGAATTACAGTTCAGCTTTTAAAGTCTTACTGGTGTGCTAGGCGTTTGTACCAGAAGTCCAGAGTTCAAGCCCGATTAAATTCCATTTTTTTTATTTTTAAAATTTTTTTGTTCAGTTAGGGTGATAAGTTTTATATTATAATTGCTAATCTCATATGTACTACTCAAAATCTCGAGCATGGGTAAATGTCATACGTAGTGTCTATGCAAAATAACAAACCTGAACAAACCCGAGCAAAATTTCATCAAAAACGGAAAACGAAAACTGTTAAAATTAGTGGAAAAAACGATTTGTACATTTGTCATGAGAAATATGGACTATGTGTATTACGGGTTGTAAGCTTATTGTTATTTAGTTTTTAATGTTGTCTTTGTATTTTAATGTTTTCTTTTCTACATATTTGCTTTAATTTGTTGCAGAATAATAGTGTGTTATGACTTGTATAGATGTGTTGTTTAAGAAGGCTGTGGTTGAAGTACAACTGTCGAAATTTAAACAAATCCATAGAAAAACCTAACCTGAACACAAAATTTTTGGAAAAACCATAAGACCGCCGAAAACTGATTTCAGACTCGTGTTCTACAACCCAAAATTAGGGTCTATGCAAAATTTCATCACAAAATTCGATGTTTCCATTATTCCGAATAATTACTTTATAAACGATTACCAGAGAAGAGAATAAAATTGGCATCATTACATTCAACAGCTGTAATATTGTCAATATTTTATTACGTTCAAATGTGTTAATATGGTACTTTTATAATACACTTTTATTTACTCTTGGCCCCTCCCCCCTCCAATACAAAATCCTACCTGCGCTGCTGGGCTGACGCCATGCTTTGTATGTTACAGTGCAAAAGCTGAAATGCGTTTAAAAACTTATTTACTGATTATTGCCAATATCTGATGGAAATATATAAACGACGCCGCTGGACATAAGGAAATATGGGGAGCCCAACCATATATTTTCGCCGCTCAAGCGTTTTGAAACTATTTTAACAAACCATGTGACCAAAAACATGAAAAACATAATATAAAAACCCCACAGTAGCGTCTCAGAACCGGCCTTCGATGGGATCAACACTTAAAAAAAATGATCAAACTCAAACTTGTTATTGAAAATAACCTTCGGTCAAAAGAATTAAAAAATACTGATATCTTCATCACCGAAAATTCTTTGGAAAATTGTGGATGTAAACAGGCCCTTAGAACTGTCTAAGACCAAAACATTGGTGTCTATGAGCGTATATAAGAGCATACCGTAGCACTCAAAAGTAAAAAAAAACATTCACTTATCCGTCTGCAGTGATTCCATCAACTTCTGTTTCTTTAGCTGAGAAACCTTCATGTCGAAAAGAATATTCGCTATATTTCGCTGAAACAGAATTTGGTCGATCGGACTCAACGTTTTCGCTAGACTTCGAATAGATTCAAAGAACAAATCTAGGTTGCCGACAGTATTTAACATTCCTGCCAAACACGTTTCCTGATCGTTCGTTGCGGCGAGTTCATTGTTACCTGCCCGATAGGATGTTAACTGATTGCTCGGACCGGGTTGCTCATCTTTCACGGACACGGTTTCGGGGTCCAACCTGCTCTTTTTACTAGGTGGTTCTCCAGAGAACTCTTGATCATCGTTACAAGTTGGTTCTTCTTTGACTGAGACTTCAGCAAGACTTTCTTCTAGACTTGATTCTTGGTTTACTATGGCCCTAATCTCTTCTTCGGTTACCTGTAGAGGTTCTACTTTCTCGTCGAATACGTCATCGAAATCTTCCTCTCCTTTGATGGTCTCGATGTGTGGGAGAGGCACGTCGATTTGGCTCGATCCTGGGGTGGCTTGTGACGTGGAGGCCGACTGATCAACGCCTGTAAAAGAAAAAGAAATGTTGTAAAAAATAGTATCACGTAGACGACAGTATAAATTCACCCATGGAGAGCATGTGCTGGGGAGTCAGAAGGGTAGTTTATTTTAATAAAACAAGCAAGGAATTTATTGTTCAAGATTTATTGATAATAGTATAAGGAAGTGGCAAAGTTGTCAATATGTATTCCACAACATAAATCGATTTTCACAAAAAAAAAACAGTAAAAACCTATACCCTCATGCATACAGTCATGCAAATGTTAACATTTACCTGAACAGGCTTAGGCTGGCAGCCCTTAAAGTGCGAAGACCTACCTGACGTGCAGATGCAAAACCAGCTTTCGCACTTGCCTGTTCAGGTAAGTCTTAACACTTGCATGACTATGTGTATGGGGTTATATCCGCAAATGTTGCTTTCATAAAGTAAGTCAGTCTCCCACTTTATTTGCTTATCACTAACTGATTATCGTTTACAACACGAAACTTTGTTTTATTACAACTGGCATGTTAAACCATAAAAAAACAGCAATTTGGTTTTACCAAACGATTATTTTTCCTAGAATCCAAAGAACACAAGTCGTATATATCTAAGCTGGCAAGTTCAACTTAACCCACTAGAACAGCAGTGAAGTTTTGCTTATATCTGCAGCTAAAAATTGACTAAAAAAACACATAATTTAGTATTTATTTAAATTTAAGTTAAAAGTACAAATTGATTGTTGTCCTCAGCATTGAGTAGGTATTCAGCCTACAAACTAACACGAGATTTTAAACTTGAACTTTCCCTTACACAATATGCCAGTAAGCGATTCTTATTAATTACACTGTTTTTCTCGTGCAGTCAGTTTTTAAAAATTTTATATGTATTTTCGTGCTTTTCACACGATTTTAGTGGGATTCTCTGTGACCAACCGGCTTTCCATCTTTCCTCGATTTCAATATCAACATTTTCCGCTTCATTAATATTTTATTTCCCAAACATATCAACATTTAGATTCATTGTGTTACGCTGTAAGAGAATTTCTTGAATCATCGAAATCAACAAATTCAAACTGACAGTAACAACAATTACCACTAACGGTTGCATAGCAACAGCCATAATTTTATAATAATAGTATTATTTTTTACCACTGTCCATTAGTTGTAATTTATCCAAAGTCAGTCTGATGACATAATAAAAAAGCTTTTAACGGGCTTCAAAGAGACTGACCTTATAACCAGGGTTGTCAGATCTTTTTTAATTTTTTTTATGAAAAATGTTCTTTTTATATTAGTATTCAATTGTTAGTCAGTAACTCTCTTTGAAAGCTAGTTTGCAAAAGTACTTTGAACCAAGAAGTTTTGGGTGCCAAAAAAAAGAACAAGCCATTCATTATAATTTTTTTAGTCCTTAGGAATTATTTATAAAAAAATTGAAATCAAAATAAAATGGGGTTTCACTGTTAAAAAAGAAACTAATTAACCAACCCTTATGTTTCTCCTATACTTTTTTTAGAACTGGCAACACCCTGGAGACAGCACGCCTCGTTCCGCCTCGGTCGAGCCATGCTATCTCGAAAATAATGCAAAGACAAAGGCAACTGCAAATGTATATGTTCTAGACAAGCAGCGGAATATTTTGAGCGAATGAAAATATTTCTATCCACCTGTTAAAACAATGATGATTCAGATGATTAAGCTACCACTGTCACATCAGTTATTAATAGTTTCTTAAGTGAATGGGACAGTGGAGTGTGTAGGGGAGTAGGGAGCCCTTTTTGCGTCCGTTTTAAAATTTTTACGTTCGAATAAAATAATTAAAGTGTAGGAAGGTAGGGAGCATTTTTTGCACTTATTATGTTGTACTTTTGCGCCCAACTAAAACACTTATTAGAGCATGGAAATGAAAAGGGTATAGGGGAGTAGGAAGCCTTTTTTTCTTTCGTTTTTTTGTCATTTTAGATGGCATTTTACAGAATGTTTACTGTGATTCTCCTGCGGTCAATTTGTTATCAAAATATATACAATGCATTCTAACTACTAACGGTATATTGTATCTAACATAATTAACCCTATCCTTTCCTGGCAAAGAAAACTCATACCTCCTCGCGGACCCTGCTGGGCAAAGACAATTTTTCTAAAATTGTTTTTGGCAAAATGAGCATTCTTTGCCGAAAGGTCATTTTAAAAATATTATATACATGTGTTCTATACAGGCGAAGTCACGGGAAAAAACCTCTTATCAATGTAAACTATAATGAACAAGCTGTAATATGCACCATTTAATCATATTAAAAATTTAAAACCATAAGCATTTTAATTATTTGGTAGATGTGACGCCTATGCTCAGGAGTTTAATGCTTTTTTAGGTTACCACAGTAGGCTGAGCAAAACTATATATTAAAGTTAATATTGTCTCAACAAAACATTATTGAAATAATCCAAAAAAAATATTTGAAATAAATATCTTTTGTCACATGCCACGCTAGGTTACTCGTTACGGTGTTACTGTTGAGCTACAGTGTGACTAAACGTTCAAGAAAATATGGTGGTAAACACACTAGATCTTTTTATGTGATCATGTTTATTTTTTCAGACAGTTTTCATCAATACCTGACATATCGACGGTACTTTTTGCCGAATCTTCACCAATATATTGAAATGGAATAGCATTTTGAAAAAGACGTTTACTAGTCTTTTCAAGAAACCTTTCTTCAAAGTGTTTTTCGCATATTTTGTAGTATCTGCTCAGGTTTATGTTTTTCGGTAATAGGTCTTCTCTACCAGCAGCTCGCAGAAAAGCTTCACATCTAAGGCAAAATAGGAAACATTTATCATAAGATTTGGAAGGACATCAAAACTACATGGATTTAATGAGGATTATTCAAAATTTTGCGCATGCAAAAATTTACACACATACCACCGTCGAAAAATATTCTAAATAGTCTAGTCACTTCGTCGAGGTAGGTATGCGAAAATGCCGGCACTTTTTGCAATCGATGTCGTTACTCGCCTCTTGCCAGTCGCAGGTCATTGTTTCCATCACGTTTGAATGCATTTTCGCCGCATTCAAAGAAGTGACTAGACAATTTAGAATATCTTTCGACGATGCACATACCTGTGCACATACCTTGAACGATCTTTTGGTAATCTATATAACGATACTCCCTGTCTGGGTTTCGTGGAACAACCCTTGTAAATACAGACATACGGCATCTTCATAGTGTACAAGCCGCTGCTAATTACAGATCTGTTGCTTTTAACAAACCACAAAGATCGAAAGAGCATTCCGTCGTTTGAACGGGACAGTTTGTACAAAATTAATCTGTAATTAACTATGTAATTTGACTTTTTTAAAAGAACAAACCTGACAATATATGTGATTTGTGTGAATAGCTTAATGTGTTGCTATTTGCAATAGTGCTCGGGTGTTTTTACCTCGAATAACTTTTATTACTTTCAGCGAAACTGTTAACTGCTAACTACAAAACAACTTTATCTCTATAATATAAAAGGAGAAACTGACCGAATGACTGATTGACTGACGTACATATTAACGCCCAACCCACACCGCTGGGTCTAGAAACTTTAAATTTTGCGCAGAGGTTTCTTATATAACGTAGGCCAGCACTAAGGAAGGTTTTTTTGTAATTCACTCCCTAACGGGGCGAAATAGGGGTTCAAGCTTTGTACGGAGATAATATAAGTACTCTAAAATATGTATAAATGTTTAAACACGTGCTTCACAGTATTTAATAAATCATCCCCTAAGGGGGTGGAATGGGGTTCAAAGTTTGTAATGGAGTAAAATTGTTATACCGCGGACAAAGTCGCGGGCGAAAGCTAGTAGAGGATATACGGTGTCCAAGATAAGGAGGGCCAGTTTGGGGATCTAGTTAACAGTAAGAAATACAAAATTGGTTAAATGGGAAAAAGTTGAGTAATTAAGGAACTAATAAAATGATGTTCCGAAATTTTTCATGTTCTAGTTATTTTGAAAAAACTAAATTTTCGAATTTTCGATTTAATTTCTTTCTGGCATTAATATGAAAGGTAAGGGCAAAACTAATACAACTTCTTTATAACAACTTTTAATGAGCTTAAAGTTTACGTTATCAATTTTTTATTTGACGTTTCGTCTTTGGCCAGCGATCATTAACTTCGTTTTTTTTAAATACGGTCCTGATTTTTTGATGTAAAGTTTTGGAAGTCCTTTTTTGACTATTACTAAGAAATTTTTGCGATACGGGCCTGTCTCCTAGAGCATTTCATAAAATGTTCCAACTTTTGGAAGTTAATAAAAAAAATAATGAAACATACCCAATTCTTTAATTTTTTTATTTTAGTTATGGCTTGTAAAGAAGAAAAATAATGAATCAATTAATTACTGTTGAAAAACATGTTTTTTCCAGTTGATTAGTAAGGATTAAAAAAATCTAGAGTTGCCTAACCCTCAAAAACATTTTTAAAACATCACCACAGAAATTCTACGAATGTGTTAGGTAGTACTAGGTACTAGTGATAACTGATAAGTACCTACCATCCATGTATGTATTTTGTTCATTATTTGTTATGTATTGTTAACAGTAATTGGTTGGTTATTAAATTAATACGTCATACTAATTATAAAATGAATATCAATACTTTAATGAAATTTAAAAATGTTCCAACTCACTTTGCCGTATATACCTGAAATTTGTTAATAATGGTCAAAAAATGCTCAAAACCTAATTAACCATAATGGTCATACACTGGTCTTGGAATATTTTTCAACAGTAATTAATTGATTATTTTTCTTATTTACAAGCCATAATTAAAATAAGAAACTAAAAAGATTGAGTATGCTTCATTATTTTCTTCATTAGATTACAACAGCTGGAATCATGTATGAAATGTTCTAGGAGACAGGTCCGTATCGCAAAAATTTCTTAATAATGGTCAAAAAAAGATTCAAACGTAATTTAACCATAATGTGTGGTACACGGAGGAATTCAGAATAAAAAGTGCTTCTAAGATTTGACAAAAAAAATCAGGACCATATTTAACAAAATGAAGTTATGATCGCTGCCCAAAGACGAAATATCGATAAAAAAATTGATAAAGTAATCTTTATGTTCATTAAAAGTTGCTATAAAGAAGTTTTATAAGTTCTGCGCTACCTTTCATATTAATGCTAGAAAAAAATTGAATTAAAAATTCGAAAATTCAGTTTTCCAAAATAACTCGACAATAACTATTAACGAGATCCCCCGAGACCTCCTTATCTTAAACACCATTTATAATAAGATTTTAGTAGAAATAAAACACAAAATTGAAGGCATTGCATTTAATTAAAAAAATACAAAATATTTGAACGGGACAAAGAATCTGTTTGAAGTTGTTGTTGTTGTTGTTGTTGTTCGAAGTTTTTTTACATTGTTCAGATGGCGTTTGTTGAAGAAGTAACACATTTTTTGGTCTGAGTTCACAAAACTTTGTCAAACCAATTTTACAGTCAGGGCTCTCTTGTTTAAAATTGGTGTAAGCTTCTTTTAGGAACATAGTTACAAGGTGATGCATCCTAGCATGAGCCTTGACCTTGGGGTGCGCAGTAAACAGGTAGGCGGGGCTATCAGGGATCTCATTATTCTTCATGCCTTAAATTTTAACTTGGCCGACGTTATAAAATTAACTGATGAGTTTTTAGAACAATTTTCTGAGTAACAGTGGAAATCATGTTGCGAAAGAGCAAAAAAAAATTGAAGCACAATAATATGGAAAACGAACCCATGGTAGGCATGGTTGTAGAAGGCCTAATGATAAATTTAGGTGAAGATGAAAGCAGTTTTAAATCTTTTTTTGTCAACTTACATTTGTCATCTTCCCAAACTGTGATCGTATCACACGTATCGTCAATAACCCTCATTCCGATTCGTCTATTCAAAGCATCGTCAAAAACTCTCATTCCGATTCTTTTGGCTACTCCTTTCAAAACCACTTTCTGTTTATTGGAGGATTTCGGTAGACTTTTGAAACATTTTAAAACAGCCTTACTGTAGGATTGAATACATTTGTAGGGTGAAAAAGGAGATTCACAACTACCAGAAGAAGTTGAAGGCTGTTCAGTTGTAGAAAAAGCCTTCAATTTTTTTTTCTCTCTCTGAATTCTTTTCTTAATTTTTCTTTCTTTCGAATTTCATTTTTCTCTTCTTCGGTTAAATTGTCGGCCTTTTTCTTCCGATAAGCTTTCATACGCTCACTATCCTTCTTTTTTAGATCGACTCTTCTCTCTTCTTGTCTTTTTCGCCACTTCTTATATCGCTCCGATGCTTGATTCGATTCCATTTTGTGGTTAAAATAAGTTGCACACTGAACACTTAAAACTTCACATGAAATAAAAGCGTTTGAACGCGACAAAACGAATGGGTCTCAGGTCTCAGTATCGAATATAATTAACAAATTACTTAATAAAAACCGATTTATATTTTACACTCAAAACCCTGTTTGCAAATAACAACTGATAATAATCGATTAAGATACGTTTGCAAAAAAGCTTTTGTTTTTCTGCGCCTCCACCATTATGCGACACAAAAATACATTGTAAACAGCTGCCTGACTCTGTTTATTTACCGTTTATTGTAAACATACAACTTATCTCCTTCCACACAAAAAGAATTATACTTTTAAGACCCAAAAACATTCACTATCCATAACGGGAGATCTTGAAATAGTATGAATTTCTGAACTAGTGTTAATTTTTTAGTGGAAATAACAAAGTCAAAGACTAATCATATTTATATAACACAAAAGTTCATTAAACCTGTTTCTGAATTCGAGCGAGTTACCGTTTTTGACGGAATGCTCCCTAAACTAAGCAGTACGTACAGACAGAAGAGTGAAGACTGAACGAGAACGCCATCCGCCATCCATGCCCACATTGCCCACCGCACCGGCTATATCTAGGGCACAGTGTTGCCAACTCGTGGGAAATTTCCCGATTCGTGGGAAAGTTATAAGATCCAAAGCGAAATTTTGTGTTGCACGAAACTGAACTAACCTGCACTGATTTTTTCTAATGGGTTTCTTCTACAAATTAAAATAAAGTGTAGGTTAGTGCAGTTTCGTGCAACACAAAAAAACAAACCTAAAATAAATGACCTTTTTAAGGCGGTATTCTCCACGGGGCGTTCATGTTGGCCAAACCAATTTCACTTTGACATGGATTTTCGGCTTTAAATTTTTGAACAATAACCTTATAAGTATACTAGGTATAGCTTCATATTCTACAGAGCAAGGCAAACTACTTGAAAAAAGTATTGGAGTATAACTCAGTCACGTAGTGCAGTGGTCAAGAATCCGCTTATTGATCGAGATGTGTTGGTTCGAATCCGTGCTCGGCCGAATCTTTTTTCTAACTGGGTTAGCACCTGGTTAAGGGCCCTGACCAATCTCTTTCCTCGCAGGCGAAGAGAGATCGGTGCGAAAAAAATCCACTATTGTTCCTTCCTCTGCGCAGGAGGAAGCCCGGGTAATAAAGTTTCACCCATCCCCTAGACTCTTGTTGCGTCGACGGACTAGAGAATTCAATTTATTGCATTTTAATGATTTAAAGCTCAGCGGCGCTCTCTGGTGGCGCGAACTTTCGTCCCTTAGATAAGTCTTCTTCTATTTGCATATCATATTATTTTCTTTGGTTTTACCAAATATAATAAAAGTATGTAAAGGAAGATAATGAAAGGTGGTTCTATCAGAAATAATTTATTTGTAAAAAAGTACAAATAATATGATACAGCTTAGGTAGCTAGGAGTACAAAATAAAATATAAATTTTTATATATCTACATATGTATATAGAAGCATTTATACGGAAAACATGTGTATTATTGATTTATCAAAAATTGATCATTATTAATTCATTTTTTCATTCTTTCTGCACGAAAATGTCTAACACAAACACGCTTGCTCTTGTATATCTCCTCATGACTCATGTTACTTTAATAACGGATTGTTAATATTTTTGAGCCATTGCTGAAACATGTCTGCCTGACTCGGACGTGGAAAACGGAAGCGTTGACTGTAGTAATCCTTACACTCTGGGACGCAACACTTATTCCTAGAAGCTTTTACCTCTCCAAAACACACAGACATTTCTTCTTAACTAGATTTGAACAAATTAAAAATCTGCAAAAAAAGTCGAACAACACCAAAGTATACTTCTTATTTTCAAATTCTCTCAAAATCTTAAAATTCGCATACGCAAGTCGCAAACTACAACTCTACGATATCGACACAATTGGAAGTAAAACTAATTTTCGATTTTGTGTGAGAAGAAAACATTTAATCAATGGTGGCGCCTCTATGTGCTGGAAGGGTATCTAAAACACAATGGACCGGACTTTCCCTTTTAAGTTAATTTTCTATAAATGGTATGTTTTGTGAGGAATATTTACTCTTTAAAAAAAACTAATCTCTCAGAAAATCGAACCAACTTCAAATAATGTTTATGATATAAATCCTTTATACAAGGACTTCTTTCAAAATCAGTTAAAGTAGTTTGGGAGATCCGACAAAAATTTCACTTTGTTGACCAGTGTTATTAGAAATTCCCTGGCTTGTTCATACATTTTTTGAAAATTGGCATTGTAAATTTCTTCTAGTCTATAAATATAAGTAATAAATTCCTCAGGAGGAGATTGCAAGCCGCCATGTGACTATATGAGGTATAAACCTTGTAATACAGTAATAATCTATTCATATCTAAATTTTGACACTCCCTACCAAAAGCCCTGCAATAATTACAATTATCGTGAACCACAAGGGCTTTTTTCATAATATATCCATAAACATATCGAAAAGCATTTTCGGAAAGTTTCGGACCAGAAAATATTTACCATAAATATCCAATAGTGGTACCCCCAGCAAGGACTTTCCCACCAACTATTGTTTGCTCATCAGTCAGAGTTGCTTGGTTCGCTAATGGAGGCACAACTTTAATATCTAAAACCAGTGGTGGCGGTAGCCCTAATGTTTTGGTTGGGCGAACGCCGGCGGTAGCATCTAAAGATTGGGCAGTATCTGGATACTGTTATGTTCGGTGATAGTTAATTTCAGATTGATGGTTGGGCGAGCAGAATTTTAGTTGGGCGCGCGCCCAACCATGCCTACCCTCAGCGCCGCCACTGTCTAAAAGAAAGGATACACAATATTTGTCATGTAAAAGTTACAAAGAGGTTTATCATTACTAAATATCAGTATATTATTGAATAGATACAAACCTAATAAGATGATAATGTTCTTCGACATTCTCTTTGGAGGAGTCTGTTGAAGCTCTTGTTGTTCACATGTCCTTTTTGGAGCATGAGGAAATAATGTTGGGAATGCATTCGGAAACAAACGTTTCCTTGAGGCCCCTGCAGTATAAAATTTCTCCTCAAAATGGTGCGCGCACAATTTATAGTTGTCGACAAGTTCTTTCGCAGTTTTTGACAACAAGTCTGTTCTGCAGCAAGCTTCCAACCACAGCTTGGCACTAAAACAACAATACGATTAATATTAGTAAAAATTCTTTTACCTGTTACAAAAACCGTAATATTAAAATGAACTTCATTAAGACATAATTTTAAATGTCTAAATAACATGTTCATTATGACTATACCTACAGTGATTTGTAGGGTTTTAAATAATATTTTCGTTAAAAGAAGACTATTATTTTATACAGTTAAGCACAGTAATTTGAGAGAAATGTAAACAAACATTGTAGGTGCAAATGTACTTACCGATCATGATCTTTCGGAAAAGAAAACAAAGCTACACCTTCACCTGTCTTCGAACGACATCCACGAAACGCACAGGTATATCCAGGCATATTTTAAAACTTTTTACATTGAAAATAAAATACAACACAAAAATTAACCGCAGCGAAAAATCGAAATAACCAAGAGCACGACTTCAAGGGAACTGAAACGCACGCACTAATGACAAACACGTTCCCCCACACGTTTGACAGATGTCCACATTATCGTCGGTTCGACGCACATGCGCTGTGAAATCTCGTCTCGGTTTTGTCGCTCTCTATCGTTGCTACACAAGGTTGCTATTCTCGGGTACGGGACTCGGCGATAGCAATCGAAATCGATTTATTTTTGAGCGCTTATACTATACGATCGTGTTAATTAAAATCTACCAATATGTAATTAGGTGAACAAATTGGTAATTATTCAGATTAATGAAAACAGAATTTTTTGATGAAATTTTGCTAGACCTTAACTTTGGGTCGTAGAACACGAATCTGAAATAATTTTCGGCAGCCTCTTATGGTTGTTCCAAAAAAAATTTACTTTTAGGTTAACTTTTTCTATGAATTACTTTAAATTTCGACAGTTTCACTTGAAACCCACTCTAATTCTGAACCATATTGAGGTAAATTCATATAAAAACAGATTTAAAAAACAGAGAAAACATTAAAAATAACCCTCCAAATTTCTGATGGAAAGACGCCCAAGATCGTTGTAGCATTTACAAGTTTTGTAAAATAGTTAGTTTTCGATTTTATTGCCAAATTTACAAATAGTTTTCCCACAAACTTTTAGATCGGCTCTAAAAGGTGTATTGGCAATGGGTTACTATTTACACTTTTTTTGTGATATTTTGGCATTAAAGCTGTTGTTACAGATAATATAATTTCTTTATACGTTCTCGGACAGGTTTGCTAAGTTGTAGGTTTTATCAGTATCTTTTTTAAATTTTTTGTCTTTGTTGAGTTTTTTTACTGCGACTGCGCGATTCGTGTTGGTATAAAATTTTAGCAACACCGCATACAACTGACATTTTATTAAAAAATATACTGATGAAACCTAAAACTGGGAAAACTTGTCCGAGAACGTATTTCACAACTGACATATTATGCAATTTTTATTTCTTGCCGTTTTATTGCCACTTTTATAACTTTTTCAGAGTAAAATTTTAAAAAATTCTATGCTAACCCGTTTCCAATACACCTTTTAGAGCAGATCTGGGTTAGCTTTTTTTTAAATTTACAACTTTTTCGTGAAAATAAGTAAACCTGGCAACACCGGACACAGAAATAGTGTTGACAGGTGGAGAAATAATGGCGACTAATAGCGAGTTAAAACGGAATTTTCGAAAGAAAAAAGCAATTTTCTTAGCTATTTTTGCCTAAATGTGTTTTTGCTACGAAGAAAATAAAAATTATTAGTTTATAGATGTGTACAAGAGAAAGTGTCGAAATTTCAAGATATTCATAGAAACAGCTAACGTAAAAGTTAATTTATTTTTGGAAAAACCATGAGATCGCCAAAAACTGATTTCAGATTCGTGTTCTACGACCCAAAATTCGGGATAGAAGATTATTATTTAGTAGGAAAATTTGGTTACGGGTGAATAAGTTTTACTTTTTAGAAAACTCGTCCAAACTCGACTCCATATTGTGTACAAACAGAGTTAAAGTTAGTTACAAAGATATTCTCTGAAGATATTAAAAAATCGCAAAGTTTTGTGGAGGGACTGTCAGATGACCAAAAGATACTTCTTTCTTTAAGGACCGGGTGCATTATGTAACGTTGTCTTAGCAAAGATCAGCCAGCTTAAAGGGTTACAAATTTTCAATGATGCAACCGGCACTAAAGTTATATTTTCGCGCAGCAGTATTTTTAAATAATATTAACCATTTAATGCTCAACTTTTCACTTATTAACCACAGATTACTACATAATTTAAAAATCTTGCTCTGTTGAATAATGCCTTAAGAAATAAAAGTCTTACCGTCCTGTTTGGGCAAAAACTTTGTAGGAATGGCGGTATTCAATAAACGTTTTTTCGACGAAGTGTATGATTTTTCCTCAAAATGTGCACTGCAAATTCTCGCACGAGAATGAAGCTTCTCAGATGTCAAGTTTGCATATTTATGGTCCCCAACAAAGCCTAGAGCATTTTTCCATTGCTGGCACCTTAAAAATGCATTTACTTGGGTGTCTTTTAAAACCAAAACCCTATTCTTACACACTTAACTTTGTATATTTAATATCGACCCTACAACAACAATTCATAGGAGACAATCTGTTTAATAAATAGATACTTAGTGCAAGTGACAAATTAAACTTTAATAATAAAAAATGTTAACTATACAAAAGTTACACAGTTTTTTATTCCTACCTTTCAGGATCCCTAGGGCATCGAAAATATGAAACATTAAAATCACTAGTTCTACACCCATCCACACTACAATACCAATGATGAGACGCCATTAAAAAACCTAATTTTTATTGGGTGCACTCAGTACTTCCCTTTTAGCGACACGAATTTCACGTGCACAAACTACACTGTGTAACGCAACTGGCTCTGCCAGGCCAGGCCAGAAATCGAAGCGAAGGCGAGAGGCTGGCAACGGCAGAGGGGAGATTTAAAACGCAATCCGTGACGCGATAAGCAAGTGGGCGCACTTTACAATATCTTCCGACGGTGGCCAAGGCTAAAGTCTTGTCGACGGCTGAATATGCGTGCGGTAAAAATTATAAAAATAATTAAAATTTACCATAAAGTTGTCAAAATTCATTTTTCTTAATGCACCAACTTTTATCATGAATAAAATTTTCTGGGAAATCAATAATAAAAAAGCTTTTCGTATGTGGCCAACTTTTTGCCGGACACTGTATAACCGAAATGAAGAGAAGAAAATTGAAAAACAATCAGCTAATATTAATATTGTATACCTACTTTTGATAAATGAAGATAATCTGGCCGTACTAATATTTTTCCGTACTCTTTTTAGGTCAAGTGCCGTTAGAGTAGGATTAGTTTCATCGCCTTTTCACAAATGTTACTAACTGCCACAACTTTGACGGTGTTACTGAAATTTCTTCGTTTGAAAATGGCCTCGGCTAACTTGTCGTGGTTGTGGTCCACTACTGATTCGATTATCCCATTGTCTGCGCACTGCGTCTTAACAAAGGCTTTGCAAGTTCTCTTGTTACACGTCCACCTTTTTATAGTGTCCTTGGCCGTCATTTTTTGAAATCCAAATGTATAGCCGTCAATCACTAGCACTGGTTTTCCTTTTTCACTAATAGAAAAATTTGTCTCCATGGCGAAACAAATTTAACTTTTTTCGTACAGAAACACAAACCGCCACCGACACAAACTCAAAACAGCATAGGTAAACTGAACAAAAATTCGGAAGTTGTATTTATAATATAGCTCTAGAGACCTGGTAGGTACCGATCCCAATTTGCCTCGGTTTTTATCCAGAAGAACCCTTATCTTATTATTTATTATGCCCATCTAATTAAATCATAAAACCCAACGGCCGGGGTATAGTTGCCTCCCAAAATGTCATTTTTACCTGCCACTACAAAAGTATGAGATTCATATTTAAGTATCAATTGTTGGAGATTTTTAAATTTAAGCTTAACTTGTCTATCTTTAATAGGCTTAACAATATGCCGACTTTGAATTTTTACATAAGTGTCTACCTGAAATTCTTTAATTTTTTCAATAGATATATATAGAAGGAAGTGTGTTGTAGAAAGATGAATTGAAATGGGAATGGAAAGACTCGCATGCATTTGTGCTATGAGAAATTGAAGCCTTTCCTTCCGCCCAGAAATGAGGGGGAAATATTGCATTACTATCTACATATGTTTCAACTAAATAATTGGCAAATTTGTCTAAAATTTCATTCTGAGGCTTATATGCCATTAATTCAAAAACAAAACAATCTTCTACATCTTCTGGATTTAAATAAGTAAGACCAAATATATGTTTTAGCCACTTGCCTATTTCCGAATCAGTTTTAAATTCTGAGGTTAAACCAAGTGACTGTATTTTTCTATATCACGCTTGGTGTAAGTGAAATCTACAGCCCTTTATTTCAGTGTTAGGCCAGATTTGCACAATACCGTTATGTATCGCTTTTTCAAAATCTACATAAATAATTTTTGGATAAAATTCAATTTTATATGCTTCAAATATGTTGGATTTTAATAAAGAAAAAAGTTTCATGTAGGTCTTAGTGTTTTTGTTCGGCAGTAAACAATACAATAAGGGAATATAATGTCCATTAGTTAACCCGTGAATGGTAAATAACTGTAAAAAATATCTAGTACAATAAGAAAATGTTCCGTGCATGTACACAATATCCATTTCGGTTAAAACGCGAATATTAGGTTCACAACTAAATACAATTATATTGCTTTTTAAACAATTTATAAAAAGAAAACATTCACCTTTGCTGGTTTGTGGCGTAGACGTCTGTACTACCTCTTGAACTTCTTGGATATTGGAAGGAAGTCCACTGGGCATCACTTTTCGGCGACAGTTGTACATGTTTTTTCTGATATAACTAATATCAGTCGTCGTAATTGTGGCTGGCAAATTATTCGCAAGTGTTCTGCGTATAATTTTTGACGGTTTTTCACTTATATCATCTACTGCTTTGCGCTTACAAGAGTTGGAAACAATTTTCCTATTCAGTTTCTTTTCATTTGGTTGATGGTTATGAAACAAATCACTTCTGGATACGGTAAGATCAGATCCAATAGTAAACACCTTAGCACTACATTTGGTTTGGATACATCTCCAAAACACTTCTTCACTTTTTAAAACTTTTGTTTTATAAAACGTAAAATTTTCGAAAACCAATAAATCTTTGCCACGATTGCTTTTAATTAAATAAGTTGTCATTTTCTTATAATATTCACAAAATACAGTTAAACCAATAAACTCAATCTAACACGACGCACGATTAAAAATGGCACTTCAATTCCAGTTTCGAAACTATTTATATATAATAGGAAAGGAAAAATATTTTATGATATAAGTAAAGTAATTATCCCTGTTCTACGTACCTACCTACCACTTTTAATTCCTAGAATCTATAGTCATTAATATTATAGTTTGTGTAAACACCATAAAACCCTCATAAACCATTAATACACGGATACTTCAACGTTTGGTGACGAAATTACCTGTGAGATTATCGTACACCCTTGTTTTTGCAGGTAGGAAAGGGTTTTTGGTGAGGAAAATACGCCCGCCGAAAAGTATAGATCGCATTGCCTCCCGGCGCCGGCGCAGGCCGTTGAGAAGGCCAGCTTGGTTTGTCTACCAGTGTGGCCAGATTTTGGTGAATGCTTGTCGCAAAATTAACTGTTCCATGTCGCCCAAAATCGCAGTGTTGCCGGTGCCTCGAAAAATTACGAAGAAAATCAAAACAGCATTTTTGATTTTTTAAATTTGCACAGGTTTGATGTGATGTGACGTCACTAACAAGTTGTGAAGTCATTATTCGTGAGTATTGAATCATAAATGTATCATGATTTTTGAATGCAAAAATGATGGCGACTGTTAATTTTACACCTTGACTCTGCCAAAATTCGCAGTAACATTTTTTAATGTTGTTTATTCACGTTTTAAAAAAAAAAAATGGAAAATGTTCCACTTAAATTTCATTGCCTGCAAAGAAAAAGGCTTCTTTAATACATTTGTAAGTCTAAAATAAACAAAACCAAAAAAGAACCCGATGTTGTATAATCTATGATAAAATTATAAGTATAACCACAGAACAATAATAGGTTTGGTAAGTTTAACCAAAGTTTAACTTCCAGCCACAACCTAAAACCTGTTCTAGTAACGGACACGGCGCCGTGAGCTAAATAAATTTTATTGTATATACGATACGACTTGAACGACAGCGTCCAACGTTGTATTCGCCGCGCAGACCTTGTTCGATATTTGCCTCGGTGACACTCGGTTTTTGAAGCTCGTTAAGCGCACTTTTTAAATGAAATAGACTTGTAATTTCTATAAAACACAGGAGAAATATCGCCCATAAAATCGCCATATATTTTAAATTGTAGCCCAAAAATCGCTTTGCGATTTTCTTAAAAAAACTGTCGCAAAACTTGGCGAAAAGTAGCCCAAATTGCGATAAATCGCCCAATCTGGCCACACTGTTGTCTACCTGAATTTAAATGAAAATCAACACCATGTTGCCATGCCTTCACTTAATTCTGTAATGTTAATATATGTAGGTATACCTAATAATGTAATAAAATAATAAGCCCATTATGTTTATTCTCTCTAATAGGTATAAGACTTTTGTGTTGGTAACGGAATAATCCGCCATCTATGTATTTATTTACGTGAAAAGAAAAGGTAAATAATTTTATAAAATAAAACTATGCTTAAGTAATAATTAAGATAATAATTTTTATTTGGAGGCATATTCTTAAAATGCCAAAAATTATTCTAAACAAAATAAAAATATCTAAATGTATGAAATTAGGTAAAACAAGAAATTATTTTTTAAGAAAATAGCCTTTTTTCAATTTCTTTGTTTGTCGTATTTTCTCGATTAAAGTCTGGTGATTCGTTACAGTGGAGATTTTTAGCAATTGTTTGTCACAGTAAACTTTTTTATTGAAGCGAGTTTGTAAAAACATTAAACACATTTGACATTCATGACATGACACAATTTATGCTTTACATTACCTTCATAATCACTTTCGTTAAAATGTCTGGAACAGATTCTAGCATTTTTCACATTAAACTTATCTTCTCGTTTGCACAGACGCTTCCAAACACTTTGTTTCTTTGTTTTTGGGAAGTTACAAACTTTATTATCGGGCATAAAGCCCTTCACATCACAACCATACACAACACCCCTCATTTCTTACTTTTAAACTCTTAAAAGTGATATAAAAACACCAAAAAATAACTTTAAAACACAACGTGATCTTAACAAGGACGTGCCACGTTTACAAAACTCACAGCGTGACATACATGACCACGCCTACCTGCACGGTATCACATCTTTTTTTTTAGTGCAACAATTTTTAATCGTAGCCGTTGAAGGATAAACATAACCAAAAATTTTACTAAAAAATAAGCCTAGTTTAAACTTTTTTGTACGAAAAAACCCCATAATATAGCATTAACGACTCTAGTTTTTCAATGTTCAATTTTCTTATAATGACTAAAGCATTGTAAACAAATGGGTTATTCTAGGGACGTCTCCACCCTAGTTGGAAATAAAATAAGGATCCGATTTAAAAATAAAATACAAATATTTAGTTAGACCGAAATTCAATCGTGTAAAGTATAATGACGTTGGTGCCGGCGGGCGGAGGGAAAACTTTTAATTAACCACTGGTTGTTAATGAAGTCACACGAGGCTCGAGAGAGACGGCGACGCAACAATCTTTCCGCCGCGCCGGCACCAACGTCATTGTACTTTACACGATTGAATTTCGGTCTACCTCAGTGTGCAATGTAAAAATGCGAAATACGAAAAGCCTTCGGTTAAAATAATAGAAAAAGATTTTACTCACCCAATGTATGGATATCACAATATACCCCGAGACCACATGCGTGTGTGTAATCTAGTTTTGAGCCCGAGTAAAGGCCTGCATCATTAAAAGACCTTCAACAGTAGACTCTTTTAAGCTTGTACGCTTTGAAGAAAAGATTGCACTGTGGTTTAAACATGAACGCTCTACATCCAAAGATGTAATGTTTGCGTATCTAAAACACTGCAAGTTACTGTCGCAATTGTCCGCACTTAGGCACTGCCCAATACCACGGAGTTGCGCCAAATCCGGATTTTTGCTTAACAAAGACTTAAACTTGCTCGCAGCTTCAACACCAGGACCATCTTTTAAAGTTTGTAGAAACGTATTTACAGTATCAACAATGTGAACCGAGTCCGGAAGTGACAGATAACCATGTTGAAGGCGATCAATAGCATATAATAATACACGATAATTTGCGTTTATAGTACGCAAATCTGCTTCGACTGTAGGGTTATTAAAGTGCTGTTGACTTTCCTTAATGCAGATGGCACTTTCTGGGTCGAACTGCAAAACTACAGATTTAACGGCTTGGAAATGTTCATTGTAATAAAACGCAGCATTCAGCCACGCTCCCCATCTTGTTAATATGCGCTGTGGGGGTTCGGTAATTCCGGGGCACAACTGGTGAAATTTTTTAATCCGTTGGGAAGATTTTGTAAAAACCTTTTTGGTGCTGGCAATTAGCTTGTCAACATCTGGATACCTGCGTCGAATTATTTCTGCCACTCGGTGAAAAGCACGCAGTAAACAGGTTATATGCAATAAATTAGGACACACAGTTTGAAGCGATCTCGCTGCTTGTACCATATACACAGCATCGTCTGTAACTAACAGTACAATATTGTTCGTATTAACGTCAAACTTTCTTAGAGTTTGCGTTAGTAGTTGTTGGATTGCTTCAGCGTTGCCTTTTTCTAATCTTTTACTTGCAAGTACATACGGCTTCGTTGGTGAATTCGGTGTTAATATGCGCACTAAAACATTTACTACTTGGTTATTTCTGCTATCTGTACTTTCATCAACTGTTATCCAAAGATTTTTATTATGTAATGCGGACCTAATGGTAACTTCCATTTGTTCTATGACACGCGGAAAAGCGTATCGTAATTGCCAATGGGTCGGCAGGGGCCACTTAGGTCCATATTTTCTCCAAAAAGATCGAAAATGTTCGTTTTGAAGTACGTAGAAAGGAATATTGCAACTGCTTAATACAAATATTAGATCATATATAAAGTCCGAATAAGGCATCTGCAGCTGCCGGTTTAACATATGTTTTTTACCCTCAATATGTCGTTTGCAACTATAGGAACTCCAACCCACGATGCAAGTGTCACAAACAGAACATTTTATTTCCTTTCCATTGTACTCTAGGCCAGGAAAGCGACATAAAAATTTTTGAACTTTGTACCCAAACGGCAAAGAGCGACGAGGTCTCGGCATCGCCATGCTAAACGCGAATGGATAGACAAACAGCCCGCTACGTCCGGTGCTTGCTGCTGCGAAAGCGAAACTACATAGCCTGTCGTCTGCCGTCGACGTCGTCCGTCGCTTGGTAACTACCGCCCTGGAATTACCCACGTTTACAAAGCTTACTGGGACAGTGTTGCCAGATGCCCAACAAGAAATTATCGTATGGATGTCATAAAATTATCGGGGGTACCATAAGAGCTCAGATTTAGCCGGATATTTTTATGCTTGTTTTAGAATACTTACTTTCTGGAAATTTAACGAGAGCTGCTTCGTTCGAGTTAAATTGCCTGAACGTAAGTATGAGAAAACAAGCAAAAAAATATCAGGCTCAAAATCTGAGCTCGAATGGTATTTGGTAAGACAATTCCATGAATAATTGGTTCCAAATTGATGATTGACTTCTTTGTATTTTTAGGAATACAATTTTCTATTTCTCTTTCTATCTCTGCGTCGCAGGTATTTCCGAATCGGGACATGATAAAAACTACTTCTGACAACGTAATCTTTCAATCTGACGTACCGGACGCTTTAACAAATAAGTTGCAATTGTTACCATGGTGATGTACCTAGTTGAAATTTATCCGATTTTTTTATCCAGTTGCATTTCTGTTCCTTCCTTTTTAGCCGATAGCAAACTACGATTTTTGTGTTTTCTAATAGGATTATTTATACATGAGTGGAATTGTCGTATACAATCGTATCGCAAGTATTAAAATTATCGTATATTATATCGTACCTGCCATCTCGTGGTGAGTAGCGGTTCTCGTATCGCCAAAGCAAAGTTTTACAGAAAACTAGTGTTTTTTAAAAGGAAACTTTTTTAATATACATTTTTTTTTATATTTTATATAGCTTTAATTTAATAAATAAAATGTTTTTTTCTTAATTTGTGTTTATTTAGGATACAAAAATAAGTAATCACTCCAATTGATGGTTAAATTTTTATTAATTTTGATTAAGTGACTCCTGAGTCAGCCCTCCCACAAAAAAATTTAATCTTATTAATTTGTCGTGAAAAATATAAAATAATTACCAAATTGGAGCATAAAAAGTTGAAAAGCCGAAATTATCGGAAATAATCGTATATCGTACAGGCAAAAATTACGATCGTATCAAATCTTAAAACTATTGTATAATACGATAATTATCGTATATATGGAAACACTGATTAGGGAATCCAAACCACGTGATCCAATATGGCGGTTGTGGGCAAACATAAATGACATTTAGTTGTTTGCCATATGAACAGTTAAGAAGGATTTTATTTTTGATAATTTTTGAGAGTTGTGTTTCTTAAAATATGTGTTGTTTATCTTTTACATGACTTGTCTACCCTAAACTTTGTTTATTTAGCAATGGCAAGTCTTTATCTGCAGAATTTATTAGCAGAAAGTCATGACATTGGCCAGAGGTAAGTTCAAATTATTTCTATTTAAAACTGGCTTAAAATGATTATCTGTATATTTCTCTGAAAATAACACAGCCCCACAAAAAAAAAGAAAGTTTTGGAACTCCTATCGAGAAAACTATATCCCTATGTAATTTTCGACGCTGAATCCGAATCCGAGGTCAAAAAAAATCGTACACCCCCAAAATCAACCCCTAGCGCTAAAAAACACCTCAGCGGGGTAAATATGACTTAACGCTCCACGAATAGTCCTAAATCTCAGTAAATCGAATTAAATATAAACACGCATAAATACAGAGGTAACACTACTTTCCATTGAAAATCACCCCCATGAATGGGTGAAAACCACCCCTCATACAACAGGAAACTTTAAAAAATGCAGTGATTGCAAAAGAAACTTATGATGCCCAGTTTTTTTTGCAAAAAGTGAGTAACTGCATTAGTTCAGATGCAATACTCAAATCTACCCCCATAGAGTGGCGGAAACCACCCCTAGATTAAAATTGCAAGAAAAATCGGGGAAAAAATTTTGTCATCGTGCTATAGAGACAACTGTATCCCTATGTAATTTTCGACGCTGAATCCGAATCCGAGGTCAAGAAAAATCGTACACCCCTAAAATTAACCCCTAGCGCGAAAAAACACTCCCTAAACAGGGTAAAAATGACTTAACGCTCCTTAAATAGTCTTAAATCTCAATAAATCGAATTAAATATAAACATTCAAGTATATAACGCATAAATACAGAGTTAGCACCACTTTCCATTGAAAATCACCCCCATATTGGGTGAAAACTACCCCTCAGGCAACAGGAAATTTAAACAAACTGCACTGATTGCATAAAAAGCTTACGATGCTCAGTTATTTCAGAACAGTATGTAACTGCATTAGTCTCGATGCGATGCTCAAAAATGCCTAAAAACCTCCCCCATAAAGTGGCGGAAACCACCCCTAAATTTAATTTAATTTTTTTATTGCCAAGTTTCAAAAAACTAGCACATGATTTTCTGGGAAATAAAAGAGATAAAAATTATAAAAAAGTTGTTGCAGAAATGATTACAATTTTCACCCTCTCATGGGGATGTGGACTTTGGTGCAATGCAAGTACTCACCTCCAAACTGCAGTGCTGCATACCTTTAGCCAATTTTAGCATCGATTAAAATAGAAATCACGATGACAAATATTTTCCCCCGATTTTCCTTGCAATTTTAATCTAGGGGTGGTTTCCGCCACTCTATGGGGTAGATTTTGAGCATCGCATCGGAACTAATGCAGTTACTCTCTCTTTGCAAAAAAAAACTGGGCATCGTAAGCTTTTTTTGTAATAACTGCAGTTTTTTAAGTTTCATGTTGTTTGAGGGGTAGTTTTCACCCACTCACGGGGGCGATTTTCAATGGAAAGTAGTATTAACTCTGTATTTATGCGTTATATACTTGAATATATTTAATTCGATTTACTGAGATTTAGGACTATTCGTGGAGCGTTAAGTCATTTTTACCCCGCTGAGGAGGTGTTTTTTAGCGCTAGGGGTTGATTTTGGGGGTGTACGATTTTTTTGACCTCGGATTCGGATTCAGCGTCGATAATTACATAGGGATATAGTTGTCTTGATAGGAGTTCCAAAACTTTCTTTTTTTTTTGTGGGGCTGTGTAATCAACTGTTTTATGTTTTCAGGTATCTACAGAAGTTAAAACTCATTAGTTCTTTAGATCCGTGTACTTTAAAAGATGAAAAATTAAAGACTTCTCTATTGATCGAGTTACTCCAGTTTCCAATATGGGTACTGTTTCATATTTAGTCCCGACACACAGTTATTACACCAAATACCAAATGAAAGCAAAGTCTGCAGTCTTATAAACATTTTGGGGCAAGATTTGTAAAAGTTGGAGTAAAGGTGGTTAAGAATCCCTATGTTTTAGTCGACAAGGTATATTTGTTTAGTAATTTCTAAAACGTTGTCCTTTATGTTTAATTTTTAGTAACTTTAAAACAAAATAAGGATAATGTGTACAGTGTCATTTTTTACTGATGCAAGTACTTTAGAAAATAAATTTTTACACGTAAATGGGCCCTTTGATTACATACTGGCGTGTACCAAAATTCATGTCAATATCTTAACGCATTACGAGAAATTAAAAAGAAACATTTAAAAAAGAAAATATTAAACCCCTGTATCGCGAAAAAGAAGCGTTTGAGAACTCATGTTTATATAAACTTATTGTCATATTTTTAGATGTAGAATCTGCCCTTAAAATTTCTTAACATCTTTTTGTAACACCCTGTATAAATTAAAGCAATAGTTGATAAAGTACTTACCAACATTCTTTTTTGAATGGAAATCCATTCTTCTATTTTTGTCGGAAATAAACTTTTCAATAACTTTTTCATTAAAGTTTGGTATTTCTCGCACCATTGACTTTTCAATTGAGAGCATTGCAAGAGCTGTCAGTCCGTCTTCACCCACAGTATTTTTTAAACACGTTTTAATCAATTGCAATGTCGAAAAACATCTTTCAGTTTCAGATGTCATCATTGGAATAGTAACCAAAATTTTTAAAACTTTAACAATTTCGCCAAAAGCACTGTCTAAACCAAAAGATGTGACAAAGTTTAATGTTTGCAAACATCCGGAAAAACTCTGAATTTCACTGGAATTTTCGGAATTTTGTCCTGTTATTTCTTCCCTGGAGTACAATACACTAAGTTCCATTTTCAAAATTTCCTTATCTATCATAGGATATGCTTCACAAAATTGGTTGATGTCTTCCAAAGGTAGTGCTTTTTTATATTCGTCATATTTCTCCTTTAAAAATAACTTCGCGCCACATAAATGACTCTTGAAGGAAAACCGGTTTTTCACTTCCGAAGTGATTATATCACACACTTCTTTTACAGACACGTTAAAATTTTCTTGATTCCGCCTACGTCGTTTTTTGTGAACTTCTATATTCACTGGTTCAATTATTATTGGTGGTAAATTATTTCTAATTTGTACAATTTCTTTTTCAAAATTATCTACGCATTTCTGGACTTTTATAACGTCTGTTTCAACTTTTTGTAACTGGCTAAATAAAATATCAACAAGAGGGACGACTTTTGAAAAAAAATGAGACCAAAACAGAAATGAGGCATCTTCTAGCCACTTAATAAATCCAGCCGCTTGAGCCACTGTTTCAGAGTTGTATCGTTTTGGATTTCCTGAAATTATATTTTCAAAGCATTCAATGAGCTCGTCTTTATTGCTGTAAACACACTGTACTATACGAGAGTGAAAATTCCATCTTGTTTGAGAAGCTCTTGGAATGTGTTTGTCAGAAACATGTTGAAGAGCTGCCATCCTGTCTGGTGACTGAGAAAAAAATGTTGATATGCCATTTAAATTTGTGAAAAAAATTCGCACACTATTGATGCTTGAAACTGCTTGTTCTAGTATTTTATTGAGCTGATGAGCGTAGCAATATACAAAATGGGCGTTTTTGTACTGTTCCCGAATTCTCGCGTTAACGCCATTTAAATGACCACGCATAACAGCAGCTCCATCATATGTTTGACAAATCAGTTTCTCTGGGCAATCTTTTAGAATCGGCGAAATCTGTTCTAAAATGCATTGAGACAGTCCATCTGCATCTCGACTCTTCGGATTTGCAAAGCCCCAAAACCGCTCAAATATTTTTCCATTCAGTTCATAACGTAATAAAATTACAGTTTGAGTTTGAGTTGATTCATCTGTAGTATCGTCAACCATAATTGCCAGATATTCGGATTCGTGAATTTCTCTTAGAATGTGTTCACGACATATCTCGAACATATATTGCAAAATTTCATTCTGGATAAGTTTTGATGTGCTTCTAAATACTGTAGCGTCTTGAATATGGCTATTAAAGACACTATCAGCGTTTGCTAAAAAATTAACAAGTTCTAAAAATACCCCTCTATTTGAGAATTTTTTTTTCTCGTCATGCCCGCAAAGGGTAAAATTACAAGTTCCGCAAAGCTTCAATATGTCTATAATTTTTGAGAGCACGAGTCGATTTTTTGTTACAGTTTCATTGTGCTTACGAATTTCATCCGCATAAGCTCTACTTATAGATGTAGCAGTATAAGTCTTTCCTAAAAGCTGAAAGCTGACAAGATTATTTCGATGTTTGGCGCTGTTTTCGTGTTTGTGTATTTTCATAGAAAGGTGCTTTAAATCGTTCACCCCATTTTTTGTCCAGTTATTATCGCCTCCAAAAAGTAGACATACAAAACAGAAAAACGAGTTTTTTTCCTCGCAGCCACAAATCCAAACAGTTTTGCTGTAAATGTTTTTGTCAAACTTACGCTTAAAAGCTTTTTTGTTTTTGCACTGTCGCTGCTCTTGCACTATATTCAATTCTGGAGTCGGACGGCCGCCATGTTTTATTTCAAGTTTTTCATTTAAACTCAAACGGCTAAATATAAGGTTTTTGATTGCAGTCACTTTCATCATGTACACTGGTCCAGTCCAAAGACTAATAAAACTATGAAGTTGTGTAACAAGCTATAGATTTCTAAAAAAGCAGCGAAACACATGAACAAAACGAAACAATAAGCAGCACAGACACAGACCGGACGTGGGCGAACTAAACGGAGCCCAAAGCGTGTGTTGTAAATTTTGTATACTACCAGCAGCGTTGCCAGATTGCTTTCACAAAAAGTATCAAATCCGTGTTTAAAAAGGTAATAGATTTTCAAAAAAGGTAATATTGTTTTTGGACCCAAAAATAATCAAAAAGAAGCCCGTTTGTAGGTTTAATTTAAGGAATCTATATATTGTATATTAACGAAAGCATAAATTGTCTCTTTCTCTATCAAATCGTTGCAGATGTCACGCAAAAGAGATAACAAATATGCTGCAAAATAGTGCAAAATGTTCCGCCGGGCGGAAGGTGTTTTTAATGTAACTTCGTTTACTCCGTAAGCTGTTTTTGCAAGTTTCTTAGTGTTCCGTGAAACGAAATACTCATGGAATCACTTCGGCGTCTGCCCTTGTGTCTGTTACAGGCGATTTTCTCTGAAACTATTCGACGTACAAGTTTGAAATTTAGCACAGAGATAGAGTGTGGTGGCCCAATTATAGACGTAAAGTATAAAAAGTTGAATTTTGATTCTGGTGGTTAATTTCGGGGGTAAATCGAGCAATGGAATTTTTTTCCAATGGCATCGTTTATTGCGTCAAACAAAAGCTTATTGAAGTACGAATTCAACGATATACATACATATATGATGTATTTTTTTTAAAATATTTTTGGGGAAAAACGCTTAAAAATTGCTGTCTCCCGCTCTTCTCACCAAAAGGATCACTCAGAAAAATCTGAAAAAAATCATGAACACTGAGAATTAGGTGTAGATTCAACGAAAACGATCAGGATTGAAGAAATTCTAGCGCGGTCAATTGTTATAAACAATTTAATTGTTTATTTCCTTATAACTGCTGAACCAGTGGTTTTAGAGAAAAAGTTTTTCGACAAGAAATGTAGGGAACAACTTTTGCCCTTAGACGTTTTTCAAAATTTTTAATTTGGCCCACACAGCGCCGCGTATAAGCGATGGCATTAGTGCCGTCGGCGCGCGGAAGATGCACTGAGATCGGGTGGCCGAGGTTTGCTCAGGTTAAGTGGGAGGTTGATAGCAAGGAAGACTAATTCTGCCGTCATAACGAAGAGGGCAGTAAGTATATATGGGTCTCCATATATCATTACTGCCCTCTTCGTTATGACGATAGAATTGTGCACTTGACCGATTTTTTTATACTATAATTTTTGTAATATCAGAGAAATTTATCATTTTATAGGTGCTTGCAACAAAAAGTCTATATTTTTCAAAACGGTAATAAGCCTCTCTAAAAAGTAATAGATCTGTTACAACTATAACATACTGGCAACACTGGCTAAAACAGAATAACCCAACACTCTGATACCACCGCCCGACACGTCACTGCTTCTTGGCGGTTGCCATGACGACCGCCGTAAGCTTTAGGACATATCTTGTAGCGGAGCAGTGTTGCCAGATATGAGAAATTTTTATCAATATGAAGTTTTGTGCCATATAAAAAGCCTATGAAGAAAAGAATATTTTGACGATTTTACTCATAGAAATATGAAGAATTTTAGAAACAAAATGTATTTTTGATTTTTTTTTTGGAAATTTACTACCAATCCAATAAAATATACAAATCTACTTGAACATTATTTATGACGACAGCCATCAACGATGCGAACTAAGACGTGGCTTAGCCTGTCCTATAGAAATCGTTTTATACAAGAAATTATTAATTCTAACATCAGCCGTTCGTTCATGTTCCGCGAATTATGTTTCGATTTTAATCAATAGGTTTTTTAGATCTGATCACATGACCTCAAATTTAAAAGGTGATTGGCTGCAATTCAATCATGATCCCAGGATCATGACTGAAAAAAAGCGACTGGTATTTCATCGCGGTTTACGCGATTTACCCAGAACAGTGATGCTAAAAAGGAGTACTGTCCAGGATAAAACAGTATGCTTGGCCAGCTTATCGGTTACAGGTTATTTTTTAAAAAGTTTATTTAAATATCAGTTCAACATCAATGCAAGTACGTAAGGATCATTTGGAATGTTACTAAAATCTGAATATTTGTACAAACAAAATATTTAAGAAGAATTCTGTTTTAGCAGTTTTAATTTTCACGAAATGATCATTTTGTAAAATTTATAAAATGTTTAATGTATTTTACGTGTTTAATTATTTATTATATCTTTTTTATGTTGGTACAACCTCCCCCCTCTAGTATACCTACTATGTTCTTCATGCAAAAAACAACCCTGTTGAAGAATTATTAAGCATTTTCATGCGCGATTTGAAATTTCATTTAAAATATCTGGCAACCCTGCGACGGACTATCTGGAGCCCATTTCAGCGTTCTACCGGTAAGTGACTAAAATTAGTAAGGGCGCCGGCACCATGTTTTGAAGTAGTCTTAGGCCTAATTTTAGGTTAGGTTATTTTGGAGAAATGTTATTGTGGTTATAATAAATTTCTTTGATCTTTTGAATTTGCCAGGGAGGGCGGCGCCCCAGAATCCCCCCCCCCCCCCCGGTCGCCACAGCTAGGACGGCCCAAAAATGGAACCAAAAAGTTCCGAAAGTACGAAAGCAGTCCATTATACTCGTGTCCATCTTATTAGAAATGAACAAATAAATAATACTCAGTTGCCTCAAGAAATATGAAAAATTTGAGAATTTTAATATAATTTAATATTGTATTTGTACATAATATTTTGAGTTATTAAGGCCCATAAAGAAAAGAATACATAAATATGTACACAAATGTATGACGTATACTGCAGTTTTGATGAATGATGAATCAGCATTGATTACCTATGTTATCTTCTGTGTGGTCATCATGACTTATGGCGGGCCAGGCACCTAACATTTCTATTTACTGAAGCTAACTTTTCACATATTTTTTCGAAAACAATGTTGTGTCTTTTTTTAAATCTGTCAAGCCATCCAGAACTACATTTGAAATCGTCCTCAATCATTCTACCAAATTCTTCAGCCTTAATTTGTAGCATTGGTCCCAGGCGCGGCCCGTGAAATTTCAAAGTTGCATATCTCTGTTGCTACTTATGGGACCCATACCAAATTCAGGTTTTTTAATAGTGAGCCTACTAGGAATGTTTTGGTACAGAAAAAAAATATTTTGCAATTTGCGAAAAAAAGTTGATTTTTTGAATTGACCCACCTGGGTAAAAAATTAACACGCTTAGATATTTTATTTATTATTTTTTCTAAACAAATTTTACATCATTTTGTCGACAATTCTGAAATTTTAAGAGAAAAAAATGTGTTAGTAGAAAGTTACAGTCATTTGAATTTTTTCAACCGAAAAATAATTTAAATTTTCGGTTGCAACAAATTCAATTGACTATAACTTTCTACTAACACATTTTTTTCTCTTAAAATTTAAGAATTGTCGACAAAATGATGTAAAATTTGTTTAGAAAAAATAATAAATAAAATATCTAAGCGTGTTAATTTTTTATCCAGGTGGGTCAATTCAAAAAATCAACTTTTTTTCGCAAATTGCAAAATATTTTTTTTCTTTACCAAAACATTCCTAGTAGGCTCACTATTAAAAAACCTGAATTTGGTATGGGTCCCATAAGTAGCAACAGAGATATGCAACTTTGAAATTTCACGGGCCGCGCCTGATTGGTCCACTAACCCGGAAATTGTTTCCTCTTTTTTGTTGAAACCATTTGAACAACATTTCGTCGACTCGGGGATGCGAAGATAAACGTACTTTTTTCTCTTGATCGTTAACTTTCCAATGGTTTTTTATTTTTTCGCGATTTGACCAAATGCTCGAAACAGTGGATATTCACATTAAGTGTGGGACAGGTATATTGCCCCCAAACCGGTGGTTAAGCTGTTGGTTAAGTTTATAAAATAGATTACCTTAAAATGGGTCATTTTTGCCATTAGCTGCCTTGCATTCCGATAATTCGATTAAAATATGAATTAAGGAAATACCAGGTATTACAATAATTTTATTATTAATAATTGAAGCGGTTAGAAGCAAAAGGGATTAACTACAAATACGAGAATATGGAGAAAAAAGCGTTTAAAGTATTTTCCTGGTAAAATATGAGTAATACATTTTGTAAACAATATTTTTGACAAATCATTGATTGCAACTTGGTGATTTACTTATTGTTTATTAACAAACCACTTACAGATCGAATATTAAAAAAAAATCAAAATTACAGCCAATCGATGACATGTCTTTTTCGCTCGCCCATACATGTCGCTAAAATGTCGAAAATCACTTGAATGGTTTTGCCACCAACAAATAAGTAGTTTTAGATATCAGAATATGTACTTTACGCATTTTGTGAAAAAATGTCACTTAAACCCTTTTGCTTCCAACCCCTTCAATTATAATTAAATATTTGACAAAATTCTATTGTAAGTAATAACACGGGAATAAAACCAGTTGCACACATTGATGCTTATGTAAAGCAAGTTAATAAGGTGATATAGTAATTACCCACCCGATAAAATTACAATTTTTGTACAAGGTTGTTCAGACGAATCTTCAGGTTTGCGCTTCGGTCCAAGAAAAATTGAGGGGATAGCGGTGTCACAGAGACGCTTCATACGATTTTTGCATACCGCATAATACTTCGTTTCGAAGTGATCTTCACATAACTTGTAATTAACATAACTTTTTTCAAAAAGATCTTCTCTTCCAGCAGCTTTAAGCCAGATGTCACACCTAAAACAATTACATTTTTATGATATGTAGGATATTAAAATAGACTGGTGTCAGCGTAATTTTTAATATTTTAGGAATTTATTAAATTTCCATAATACAGTGTGGTCGGATAATATTTTCTTGCTATGTGGCTGCCTAAATTTGTACAATAAACTACCTCTTGTACCCTTTTGTAAAAAAATATCCTTTTCTTACCGAAAATTACTTCAAAGTTTCAAACACTACCTTAATTAATTTCCCCAAAAATACGATTGTTGTACCCGCATTTTTATACCTGATATAATGAAAGTGGAAAATTTTTTTGAGCTTTTAGATACCGTAAGTGATTGCCTTTTAGTAACCGAATTTAGCATGATGTAATAATAGTTGAGAAAAAAATGACAAAAACATGATAAAGTAAATAATTAGGTACTTAATAATATTAAAAGTAAAACTAACATCCTATTTTCATGTGATCACAGAATGTATCAATAAGCAAAAAATTCTAAGTATAGCAAAACCTAGGTACATACCTTACAGGATCTTGGGGTAATCTAAATAATGATTTTTCGCCTCCACTTCTATTTGGACAATGCAAATAAACGCACTTATAACCAGGCATTTTAATAGAATGTCACTGTTTTAATAAAAATTAAATAATATAATGATTGAACGTTGAAAGTAAAACATAAACTCTCGTACTACATAGATCCATACCACACCACTCGAATCTAAAATACAACTGAACAGTGAACTGGTTTCAGGAGTACGTCGCCTATATTATCTGGTGCCTGGCCATCAGAAGGGGGCGGAGCTTTAAATAAATTCGTGTTAACGTGTTAAATGTACACTTTCTCATCTGGCTTTATCTGGGGTTCGGCCTTAAAACGCGACATTCAACTCCAGCGTCGCCGCGATTTCAATTTACACTGTGATGCAGGGCTCCTCAAAATGTAGTATACTGTGGTACTTGACAGACTTGAAATAGTGGTATATCTTGATCAAAACAGTGGTGCACTTTAATCACTTTATTCGACCAAAAAAATAACAATCAAATAAAATATTAGAAAGAAAAACTGAAACAAAAATTCTCGTAAGAAATAAAAACAAAGGTTTGAATAATATCACAATATAGAGACATACAGTAGTTCAACTCGAATTTTTTCTACATAGAAATAGAGACACTGTCTTTATACTGTTATAATAATTTTTTCTAATTATTACCAAAAATAAGAATTTAACGAATTTTCAGCATCATTATCTTTTTATAGAAGTTAGAGTAATAAATTTGCATTTAAATTTAGGGAAATATCGAAAAATACGAGAATGGTAAAATAGTGGAGCTTGAAGTAAATTACGAAAAAAGGTGGAACCAAAGAGTCAAGTGGTATAAACACCACTGAAGTGGTATCACTGGTAACACTGGTAACAAATTCGGTCGCACCATCTCGCTGTTCAGCAACGCGCACAACTATTGCTAGGAAAAAATATATACAATAAGCAATGTTGCGATAAAATTGTACTCAGTCAATTGAATTAGTTAAGATAATATATTTAAGGTTTGTTCGTCTGTGTTGCACTTACTTGAAATAAGTGCAACACAGTATAGGTTTTTGACGTCACCAATTCTCTTAGATTGTACATGAACTAAACAATTTTGTGCAATTTGCACTACACAACCGAACACGCTGCTGCAATTGCCAAAACAAAAACGAACAGCGTAGCTCAGTAAGTGCAGCTCCAAACGGCACAAACCTCTAATAGTAAAAAAAGAAAATGTCCCTTTGTTACCTCCTTCTTCATCGAAAGGCACCAATCTGGAAAGGGCATGGGTATATGTGTGATCTGAATGCTCTGCAGATTCGTCAAGTACCGGTAACAACGTCGGGATTGCATTATGATTGAGTCTATTAAAATGTAGATTCGTAAACATTTGCAATTCAAAGTGATCCGAACACACCCTGTAGCTCCTGGGAAGCTTCTCCAATTTATTCAGAAGGTCTAATCTGTTGCAAACAATTGCCCATTTAGTTGCCCTATAGATAAATATAATTATTTACAGTGTCGGCTCGTGACTTTTTTATTTGGGGGGGCACAATAATACAAATCAATAAATAATAACTACTTAAAAAATTGTAAAACAGTCTTTTGTAATAAATATTGCACTGAGTTTATTTCTGATTAAATTTTTTGGAAACGGCGGATCGGGAAAACCCAAAAGTAAGAACAAAACAAAATACACAGTACCTACTAGAATTGCAAGTAATACTACGCACTAATGCGCTACTAATAATTAATAAACTATTTAAAAAAAAAAATATCCCTCAACTGATCAGAAAAAAAATTATTAGGCCTTCACGTGTTAATATATCAAGATAACTAAACATAAAATTGTGCAATAATCTCTTCCGCCCGCCGCGCCAACGACAACGCCGCTCGAAATTCAAATCCAAACATTAAACAAGTGCCAGGGGACACGAAATATTGTGCCCATCGAGATGCCGATAGCACGCGATTTTAACCCTAATTCTCCAATGCATAGACCGGCGTCGCCACCAAAATTGATGATGAAATTGGGAGAAATCTGCTGTGACCCCGGAATAAGTTTTGATCGCGAGAAAACGGAATCGGATTCGAGTGTAAGCGAACAACGCGGTCTGCGATTTGGCATATTTGATCTTATGCTTTCTCTTTCTAATGACATTTCCTAAAAAAAGATAGCATACTTATCGGGGTAACGGGTATCATATGGGATGAGACCCATTGGTTAAACTTGGCCCGCCTCAGCCGAACCGAATTCAAACGAGAACGAACGACGGTGCCTTCCTATCCCTAGCCCTCGACTTCGAATGATATGATACCGCATCCACCTATCTACCCGGATCCGAAATAATTCCGTATCTACATGTTTCGGAACAGCTTTCGCGCGGCTCAAGAAATGGATACGTATTCGGATAATGGATACGGATATTAGCCGATTCCGATTCCGTATTATTCGGATATCTAAAGAATACGGATTTTTACAACATTAACCGAGATCCGATTTCCAATACAACAACGGGACTCGAAATTTGTATTAAAAAATGACGTCGGATGTATGTACGTTTTGACGACGCTATAATATGTATTGTAACAAAAAATACTTACCTTTCACGATCAGTGGGGAACTTAAAAAATTTTCTATTGGTCGTATAACTTTTATTTTTGCAGTATTTGACAGCACACACATTACCACCGACTGTTACTCGATTACCCGCCGAATATGACATATTCGCGATTTCTCAAAATAACACTAACAAACCCTTTATTTTCCTGTAAACAACATTTACACAATAATTACAAGCAAACCCAAGCGTCCGAGAAATAAATCAGCAGGAAAAATTGTCGCCAAGAACGACAAAAAACCGTCTATAGTAAAGCACAAAACTAATTTAAACCAGGTCTCCGCCTAGTCACTGTCGGATTTGAAGGATTTTACACCGAGATGATTGCGTGCGCGGCGCTATGCGCGACTGACTAACAGCGTTGCCAACTGAGCGTAACACTGGCGCAATCGATTGACAAAAATTGGATCGATCCGGATCAGTCTACGACCTTTTAGCGAAATACGTAATTAAATCAATAAGGGTAGTAGAAAGAGATCAAATAACATTCGAGTGTCGTAAAGTGATTCGGATCAATCCAATTTTTGACAATCGAATACTCAGCTCAGAATATCCCATCTACAGGTTTAAAATATTCCGCCAAGTTCAAATCACGGTTCAGTTTGAAGGATGGGAGGAAACGTTTCCAGCCTGACCAACTAACGGATAAAGTTCATCCAGTTATTAGGAGACAAACATAATTTTAAATTTCAGGATTAAATAATATTCCTATATTTACGAAAAACATCTAACTTTTCCGACTTCCATACATGTACATTGAACGATCTATAAGGAATGCGAATAACTTTAGTCCCGTTCCAGAAATTGAAGAGAAACCCTTATAAGAACAAACAGGGGGCATTGTGAAAATATTATACACAAAATGAAACCTCGTAATGATCACTTCGGCGCTCTGACTATTACACGAGATAACTCGACTATTACTCGACCAAAATCCAGCAACGCAATGCTCAAATTGCTCACCATCACCACCTAGATCCACGGTGGAAACGAGCGAGCAAGGTCATAAATAAAATTTGGTCCCGGTCCCGGTAACACCCGAGAATAACAGCAGTTATTTATTCTCGGGTAACACAGTGAAGTGTCACTGTGTCACATATACACAGCTTACACGAACATAGTTATTTATTTGGTGAAATTTATCCGTAACAGGCAGGTATTTTCTGAGGATTAAGTTTAAATAATAATAATATATGAGAGGTACTCAAGATATTATTTAGGTACGTTATTCTCAAACCCGAGAAGAACAAACCAACTAACTAACCATATGCTTGAGAAGAAACATACTTTCAATTATGAAAATGTAAAAATGCTACGCACTGAAACTCATACAAAGAAACGTGAGATTTTCGAAATGATAGAAATTCAAAAAAATCCAAAAAACATAAACTCAAAATCTGATACAAAACACCTCAGCAAAATGTATCACAATCTAATAAAGTAATTAAAAAGAAATATATAAATATAACTATTAATAATTAATGAAAAAAAGACATCCAAGGAAATGGCATACCCATAAAAGGCTTTTTAAACACATACCTGACAATATTCTAACTTTTTTGGGAGGTTCTTGATGGTTTTCTCGCGACGTTTGTTCAGATATTCTAGACCTATCAAGATGTAGAAAAATCGATGGCACTGCATCGGCCAACAAACGCTTTCTTGTGCCTCCTTGGACAAACCATTTCTTATGAAAATGAATCTCGCAAACTTTATAATTTTTATAAGTATCTTTTATATTGGGCAAGATATCTTCTCTATGACATGCCATTGCCCAAAGTTTAGATCTGAAAAGAAAACAGGACAACATTACTAATGGGTCATACCAAGTGAGAGTCATATTGAAAACTTTTTTATTCTTACAATTGTTCGGTTCGTGATTTAAAAACAAATGAGAACATACTAGTGAAAATCAAAATAAAACCTAAGAACAAATTTACTGTTCTTCTCGGATAAAACTATCGAGTGCATGTAAAAAGGTTCATCATATCTGGAATAAGAAAAGGTTACGAGAAGACCGAATATAACAATACCGAGTTATTATTTTTTTTTTTTCATTTACTATTGTAATATACCCCTTCACATTAAAGATTTTGACTTTTAAAGAAAAAAGAAAATGCAGTGTGTAGTGCGATATTATATTATACGCGGCTATTTAGGTTACGAGCCGCAAGCGACGGAATTTCTAAAAGGACAAGTGCTTAGGTTTGCTTAGCAGTCTTATGAAACGAATATTTTATATTTTTTTATTTTGATCTTTACTTTCTTAAAAAAAAAACAAAAATTACATTATTTGTTTCAATTAAACTCAATGCTTTTATGGGGTTGGCAATTATTACAAATCAAACAGTTAAACATCAACAACCGCAAGTTGACCGCCATATTAAAAAAATATTTTATTATTTCTGCTATTTACTTAAGTGCAAATTGTCTCTTTGTATAATTCAATCACAGGTTCAATGAATAAATAAAAATAACTATATATTTAATAACTCAAATTTTAATGCATGTACTTACCTTAGACAGTCTTGTGGAAATGCAAAGAGACTGACTCCACAGCCAGTTTTTGAAAAACAGGTAGGAACTGCACAAGAATATCCAACCATGTCTGTCACATAAGCGCACACAACTAATTTTATTAAAAGAACGAATTTAATAATTCGATACGAGCCAAATCACAACCGAAAACAGACTAAAACTGCTGTACAACTGTACACTTTCGGAGATTATCATCACAAAACAAGCCGCCAAGCCCTCACACCATAGCTGGAGCATGCGCATTCAGAAAACGTTCGCGCGGAAGCTCCGTTTGTCGATTCTCGTAGGCAGCGTTGCCGTTTGGGTACAATTGTACCCAATTTGATACATTTTGGTTGTTGTGGTACAAAGATACATTTTGTAATGAAATGGGAAGTCTTTGGTACATTTTCCTGGTTTCGAAAATTGGTATATTTTCGTGGTTTCGAAAAATAAATTTAAAAAAAAACGATAAAAATATTAAAAACCAAATTACGAAAATAAACTATGGATATAAATTGTATTTTTCTTACCATTTTTAATATTAGAAATAACCAGTCTTTTAATATCACCCTGGAATTTAGATTTAAAGTTAAGGCTACTGTTAGGCAACCTGATTAGCACCTAAAACCAAACCTAAATATTTCGTGGTCGTGGGTTACATAGATGCCATCTGTCAGTACCTCACGTAACAGTAAGATGGCGCCATTTGGATTCAGATATTCAGAATAAATCAATTAGTATTTTCGAGAACGGTGAACGGCTGAACAACGCCCGTTTGAAACCTGACCTACCTGGAAGATACACGGCTGGGGATTCACATATACTTGTTCGTCGTAGGTGTTCTTGGTATTCGGCTTTTAACAGTGTGAAAAAGATATTAGTAGTATTTTTTCATTAGCCAATCAGAACGCTGCATTTCCTCTTCCGTTCTATTGCTATTCTTAGGTGTGGACTCACACTAATAGTGACGTCATGCTAATACTGCTTATGGTTGTGTTCAGCTGATGATCAACGGTCTCAGCAGCTGGTTGGATTTGGCTGTGATCACGTGATTACTTATATCAAATTTGAATACATGTCACATGCCATCTGTCAGATTTGATCAACTGCCGAGACCGCTGACTATCGGCTGAACGCACCTATTTTTTGGTACATTTTCGCTTGAGCTTTGGTACATTTGTAAAATTGGCAACACTGCTCGTAGGTTTGTTATTCTCGGCTCAAACACTGAACTCAGTTGATGTTCAAAAAGGAAAAAATCAATAAGCGCCCGGTCGGCGGTCGCCAACGTTGCCAGTCTCCGCCACAGGTACGAAAACAATATTCTTTTTTAATTTGGAATAATTTTAGAAAACCTGATTTATGGACGTAAAGAGCCATTACGATCAATACATTGTGTTTTGAAGATTTGGATTTTATATTATAATTAAATTGTGTTTTACTTTGCCTTCATATACTTATAGAATTTAAGTTCATAAAATCAGGTAAAATGGGATGTTTAAATTGAGATTTTGGGCGCTGACTATCTCGGACCGGGGAATCAGGTATGCTGCATAAAACAAGCCCATCTGGACCCGAATTTAAAATTTACCTGTGTTTAAATAACCCACCTGGGCCGACAAATATTAATTTTAATCATTTATTACCTCGTAGTTCATACGAGGAAGTAAGTTTTCGACAGAAAATAAATAACACATTACCTATTATATCTAGAGCTGTGTGTACTTCCATAATCGACTTGGGTACTGCTGGTACTGTTTTCCGCCGGGCATAGCAGATATTTCTTCTCACACATTTCAAGTCCCTTACGGTGAGAGCATTGGTATATTTTTCTTCCGCCAATGCTTTCTTTATTATTTTGGTTGGTTTTTCCGTCAGATCACTTTCTGCTTTCCTTCTGACCGATTCAGTTAATATTTGCCTTTGCAGAACATTTTCTGGCTCCGGCTCGTGCGAATGGTTCTGATTAGAACGAGGTGACACTCGATCAGATGGATTGCCGATGGTTTTTAAGTAGGCGTTTTTAATATACCTCCACTTTGTTTCTCCCGAAGATAATTTTTATAGTGTTCCTTAAATTTACATTGGTTTAATACGAGTTGTATTTTACCTCGTTGACTAATAATTACAGTTAATTCAGCAGAACCACTCTTAGCCATTTTTCTCCGATATAACGCGCTTTAAAGATGAACACTAGCCGGGCATCAAAATACAACAGAGTTAAAACCTTCTTAAAATTTAAAATGAATTGAAACCCCTACATCAACGGGTCGTTTTATTGCTGTTCGCGCAGAGCTATTATAGACCCTTTTCAAAGCTCATTAAAAATGATTTTACCTGATATAACTCCCTTTTTGGGGCAGAAATGGTCGACGCCCCAGTGGTTCAATAAGTGTATAATATAGGGTTGCCACCTTTTGGACACTCTTACCCGGGATGTCATCTCCAAAATCTTGCACACTCCCCATTTTTTAAGACTAAAAGTTACGAGTCGCCAAAGCTATAATATAGTACAACCCCAGATAAAACCAGACCAGATGCGTAAGACTCAAATATCGTGTTCAATCTCAATGACCTTGAGGCGCGGCACTTAGGCTGCCTGCATCAATATAGTTTTATATTTTTGAATGTGGATAAAAATTAAAATAAAAGCTATTAATTTAGTAAAGTAACATTTTTAAGGCCTCTGCGGGGTGTTATAAAATGCAGTTTTAACACGTTTGTGAAAAAATATTTTTTATAGCTACTTTAAAATTAACGTAGGTAGGTATATCATATAAAATATAATATTAATTTTATATATACTTATATACGTATATATTTTCCTAACCTGATAAAATAACGATTTTTTGAGGAGGCTCTTCAGATACTTTGTCAGTAACATGTCGTTTTGGTCCATGGAACTTTGTTGGAATAGCATCATTGTATAGCCTTTTGCTTGTTGAAGTCATAAAAATATATTTTCGTTGAAAATGATCCTCACATAGTTTATAATTGTGGTACTTCTTTTCTAAAAGGTCTTCTCTTCCGGCGGCTTTAAGCCACATCTCTGCTCTAAAATTTTTATTACGAACGTATTAGCAAGAAACTTTAGATGATTTGTTTCAACATGTATGCTTATGTTCATAAACCTACATCCTAATTGTAAATAAAGCCTTTCTTATACAGTCGTGGATCAAAGGAAAAGGTGTCACAGAGCAGGTATTTTTCAACAACAAAAAGATCCTATAAATAGGGGTCTGATTCGTTAAAGGTTTTGAGTTACAGGAATTTCTGTGTTTTTTTGTAATACCTACTTGTTACTTTGGCATAAAAGAAAAGTATGAGCAAAACAGTAAGTGATTCTTGAAAGTAAATACTGTAAACAACATTTCTACATAATATTTTTGGATACCGTAAAAAATTACGTTACTTTACTCTTGGCCGTATTTTGAAATTTCGAAAAATTGAACAGCCTGTACAAAAAATCTTGTAGATAATATAATTTTTAGTCGTTTAGGAATAAGCAGGAGTTTTTATAAAGAATGTCTTTTTCTTCTAACTCTACTAATTAAAAAATAATCTCTCTTCAGTTCATCGTGGGACACACTGTTTATAAATATAATAATATAGTAAAATGTTTAAATATACAATTATAAATACCTCTGACAATCTTTGGGACACCTGAATAAAGTCTTTTCCCCATTATCATCTCTGTTAGAACAAAACAAGTAAAAACATTTATGACCAGGCATCTTTTGACTGCAGCAAAGGAAAACGTCTCTAATAATATTGCACACTCAACTAAATACAAATATCAAACACAATAAAAAACAAATTAATAGCGTTAGCACCAAGCTAAAAATCCGCCCGTTTCCGATCAAAGCTCTAACATAAACATCTGTACTATACGGCAGTTACGTTACATTAGAAAAAGACACGGCAGTGGCTGTGATTTAAATTTATATCCTCGGTCACTGTACTTGATGCCAGACGGCCGGCCAACAGTGTTGCCAGTCTAGTACAATTGTACTAGATCTAGTACTGTTTTGACATTTTCTGTACGTTTAAGTAAAAATCTAGTACTTTTTAAAATCCACTGTCCACAATCATGAAAAAAACAACAAAAAAGACAAATTTTAATTTATATATTGATCAGGAAAAAAGTTTTACTTTATGGTACAAATATCGCGATTCACAATATCTTGGTCATTCGGCTTCTCTGTATATGAGTGTTATTGAATTATTAGGATATTGCGTGTGCGTAGGTATCGTTTGGCTTTGCCGCGCGCCAACGAATAGGGGATTCCCCGTGTTGTTTGTTTCATCATTTTACTACAATATGCATCCATATTATATGCAGTGCAGTGTCACAGGTCACAGTCACAGTGTGCAAGTATGCTTACTATTGCTTAATGGCTTGATATTAGGTTTGTTTCTGCAGCAGTTTGAAACTAGTCAGAGCCAATCATATTCAAGGAAAACAGTGTGCTGATCGAAACCGGGCAATCTCATTGGCTCTGATTGATTTGAAACTGCTGCAGAAACAAACCCATTGATATTTTGATAGTAATAGTTATGTGACGGGGAAGGGAGCAGATAATTGTTATTCGTGGGAGCCCTCGAAATCTCTTTTAAGAAAAAAAACAATTTACAAATAAAATGTAAAACTAAAAACATTTTTTTAATAAGATAGATCTGGTGTGCCTTTTTAGTAGTTAGGTAATAATATACCTAGGTGTTCATTTTATTTGTTTAGTTGTTTAATTAGTAATGCTGTGTTTGTAAGTTCCTATTTTAAGGTTGTGCTTTTTGACAAATGAGAATGTCCCTAATTTTTATTTTTGTTTTTATGTTAGTTAAGCATAACCTAGGTATAGAAATATTACACCGTCGTGTGGCAAATGTAATGTACCTAGAAAAAACATATTGAATATGTTTATTTTGAATTTTTTTGAACAAGGAAAACGTTTTATTTTTTTTATGATTTATTTAACTACATATTAGTTATTTTGTGTTTCTAAGTTGGTCTTGGTAATTGATATAAAATTGATAAAAAAAAATCTTAATGTGTTAAGGTTGTGCAATTTGACAAATAAGAATTTTCCCATTTTTATTTTTGTTATTTTTATGTTTGTTTTTAAAGGTAGCTAAGCATATACATAGGTAGGTATAGTAATAGGTACTACACCGTCCTGTGGTAATGTAATATACTTAGAAAAAACATTTTGAATATGTTTAGATTATTTTGGATTTTCTTTAACAAGAACAACGTTTTATTTTTTATAATTTATTTAAACACATGCATATTAAAATTTAGTACATTTTTATGAAATTCTAGTACTCTTTTCAACCCTAATCTAGTACGCAAATCAAAAAAGTTCTGGCAACACTGCCGGCCGATCGTCTCGTCAATCCTTGGCTCGCCGTCGCATGAAGTACAGGCGAGGAGTTTGCCTTTGGCTTCCGTTGCGTTAACATCTCTCGGTCGACTACATAGTTAGATTTCGGGTTAGATCACCTAGAAGCGGTGAGTAGAGTGTTTTGTGACGGAATACGAAGGGAAGCTCCACGGCCTGTTGAGGGGAGTCTTTACCAAATCCAAGGGGGGTGAGCGATGAGGCCTAAAATCCCTGTTCGTGCTGCGTTTTTTCATCCACACAAGGTGGACATGTGACGGCCATGTCTTGTTGTGGGAGGAGCGTAGGGCGGAAGTGTGGCTTAAAGAAAAGGTCATGCGCAATAGACTCTACCAGAGGCGGGAAACTCCATAACCTCAACTGTGCCAAACCGAAAACATTGACGTTTTGTCATTTTTTATCATTGTTATTGTTTGTATTCGGAATCTCCGAGGGTACATACCCGACAAATCGGAGATTCTAAGGGAATTACCACCCAAACTGGGTAACGTGTAAGCCATCCCTAAGGGTAGCTAGGGCTCTGGTTAAGCGCCGGACCGGGTGGAGAGCTGGCCAACCTGTCCCATGGACGAGGGCCAATAACAGGTGAAGAAAGAAAGAAGAAGTACAGGCGACATTTGGAGCTGACGCATCAGGTCTGGTTTTATCTGGGGTACAACTTTAAAATATTCGATGACTTTAAGGCTGCATTTGCCGATCACACCCGTGTATTGCAAACTTAATTTTATTTTAGTATAGTTTTTTGCTTTATATTTTATTTGTATGCCTATTTTCACAATATTAAGAGTATATTCATTTTCTGTGGGTATTTTTCGACATATTAATAAAAGTTTTAAGATATTTTATGATTTATTTTCGGAAAACAATGTTTAAAAATAATATTGAGGACCAAGAAACTGAAAAAATTATACCATGGATTTCTTGAAATATTAACCTTCTGAATGAAATCATTATAATTATAATACACGTTGAAACTTTTAAATGATTTACTGAAAACTGGTTGCAGGATATGAATCTATACCTAATATACTCATAATGTTATTGTTAAAAATTTTAAGTCGAAAAACCAAGTCAAAGTGAAACTAAGTTGGCCATCATGGACGCGATTTGAAAATGCCACCTTAAGTCCTGTTTCATACAAACGCGAATCGCGATTATTCGCGGATAAAAATAGCATTTTTTTCCTATTTCATATAGGCTGCGAATTTTCGCAAGATTTGGGGATTTTATCGTTTTCCCTAGGAACATTGAAGGTGGAATTTTAACATTACATAACCTAGAAATTATTTGGTGGTAATGGATAATAGCAAACCCTTTATTTGTCTGTAATAGATAATCTGTTTCGTTGGCGTCGAGGGCGGGTAATAGCCACATATTTATTAAAAAAAACAAGGTCATAAAAAAAATTATAGTAATATTTAAGTACAAAAAACATCAGGGTGCATATCACAATTTAGTGCAAGAAATGCAACTTAAAGAAACGAAAAAGTCCATATGTGCCAAAAACCTGAGCAAATATAAAATAAACAAAAACTGAAACACTGAAAACAGATAAACAACGCCCAATATGTTCGTTAATAACAGTTCAGTGTTAATAACAACTTGAAATTTTCCGTACGCGTACATAAAATTCGCGCGAATATTCGCTAAAAATTAAAATGCTTTAAAGATTCCCACCCCCCAGATTTTAAATTTTGCGAATTCTCAAAAAAAAATTAAAAAATCGCCTGACAGTTTCCCGCCAGCAAATTTATTTTAAAATTGGCCAATGAGAACAAAATTCGCAATTCGGTATAGGACTAAGTCCTGTTTCATATAAACGCGAATCGCGTTGGGGTTTTTATTTGCAGTGATTAAAAATTTTTTTTTGAGGGGCAATACCTAGATTATTATCGCGAAGCCCCATTTATGACTATTTTTTCCCAATCTGAATTCAAATCAGAATTTACCAGTTTCAATATATGCAGTGAGTTTCATAACAGCCTGTATATGTACTATACAGGGTGTTATTTAAGTACATAGACAAACTTTAAGGGGTAATTCCTTGTATGATTTTAAGACAAAAAGTTCATATAAATATGTGGCCTAAATGTTTAGATTTTCGAGGTACAGGGTGTTCATTTTTTCGTTTTTTAATTTTCCTTTCACAGTTTTAGGGATAATTAATGCAAATTTGGCACAAATACTACTTTTACCAGTATCTATGAAATAACGTTATTAACATTTAAAATAATCTACAGGGTTCTCGTTTTTTTGTGTCCATGCCCACTTTAGGCCCCCGATTTTTTTGCTACGACGTCACTGAATAGGTTTGAGAATAAAATCTAACATTTTATTCTTCAACTTTTCACTCTCTTGAAGTTTTTCACTATTTCTTACGGTCTAGAAGCTATTTTGCAAAAAATAAAAGAATGCAGTGTTGTAAGGTCCATGAGATAACGTTCTTTATAGCCTTTCGAAATCTACAAGGTGCTAATTAAAACTAAAATTAGGTTAATTTAAAGGAAAACTTAACAGAGGAACACTTAACTTAAAGTAACTGCTGGAAATGGCCACCCCCGACTTCAACGCATGCATTTGTGCTTCTCACCGTCGCGTCGCGTCGTATGGTATTTTTGAGCGGGTCCGCCAGTCGATGGTGAGGCACACAAATGCATGTTGAAGTCGGGGGTGGCCATTTCCAGCAGTTACTTTAAGTTAAGTGTTCCTCCGTTTAGTTTTCCTTTAAATTAACCTAATTTTAGTTTTAATTATCACCTTGTAGATTTCGAAAGGCAATAAAGAACGTTATCTCATGCATGGATCTTACAACACCGCATTCTTTTATTTTTTGCAAAATAACTTCTAGGCCGTAAGAGATAGTGACAAACTTCAAGAGAGTGAAATGTTGAAGAATAAAATGATAAATTAGATTTTATTCTCAAACCTATTCAGTGACGTCGTAGCAAAAAAATCGGGGGCCTAAAGTGGGCATGGACATAAAAAAACGAGGACCCTGTAGATTATTTTAAATCTTAATAACGTTATTTCATAGATACTGGTAAAAGTAGTATTTGTGCCAAATTTGCATTAATTATCCCTAAAACTGTGAAAGGAAAATTAAAAAACGAAAAAATGAACACCCTGTACCTCGAAAATCTAAACATTTAGGCCACATATTTATAGGAACTTTTTGTCTCTTAAAATCATACAAGGAATTGTACCTTAAAGTTTGTCTATGTACTTAAATAACACCCCGTATATATTTATAATGGCGAACAAACAAATTCCTACACCATAAACCAGTAAACTCACCCACATGTTTCAAGGGAGACCCGCTTTTGGTCCCATTTTGGTGTATTCGAGAATTTGTCTATATTCTTTAAAGTCTGCTTGTATCAAAGAAGTGTTGAGCAAGAACAGATTGGTTCTTCAAATACAAACTAGATATATATTTGAATTTTTCATTTTTTAATCAATTTCTTTATTTGCGAAAAAGTCAAAAAGTTTCTTTCTAAAAAGAGTTTTATAGTTTGGATTACCTGTTTTGTACGTTGAAGGTTTAGTTATTGGAGTAGGCACACAATGAAGAACAATATCCGGGAATATTAATTCCTTGTCAAGCCATATCGCAAATTTCTGTAGAAACCGTTCATTATTTCTATTTACACTTTTCCACCTTCTGATATATGGGGCAAAAAAATTTCTTCTAGTGAAAACTATGAGGGCCTGTGTAGCAGCCTCATTTCCGTTTGTATGAAAAACGTCCTTCAAATAGTCTATAACATGATGTTTTCGAACATCGAGGGATAACTCGCTATTTTCTCTAAACTTTTCGTGTAAAGACAAATGCGTAATTGACAGAACCGCCATCGTTACAAACTAAGGTTACAGCACAATATCACAATAAATAACGACGACGACGACGAAATAAGCGACCGATAAGGATGCGCGCAAAGAGAGCAATGCCGTACCTGGTGCACGGGACACTGTCGGAACCCCCCATCACAGGGGGGCAAACCGATGCGCAAACTAATTAGATGTTCTTGTTTACCCGAGACCCTAACCATTAGTTTGAAATAAGAATTACGTTGTCCTCTTGCGTCCTCTGTTTCGTAGAATACGATTAGTACAAAAATTAGTGGAATATGGAGAGTATTTTAGGTACTAGGTAATTTGAAGGCAGGTAAAATTTCATAGCAAATTAATACGGTCAAATGGTAGCTAAAGCTCCACACTTTCGCCACGTGTTTATTTTACTCAGAAATTTCATAAGAAAAATTTGGCACAGTTTGTAGAGAAGGCCGCATTTCAGAGAATTCAATTTTACTTTGAAATACTATGTGTTTTATTGCACGTTTTGGGTGGGAGTAATATTGTCTTTCTACATAATTTAATTTTGCAATTATGTATTTCAGAAGTTGACCAGGTACTATAGAAGAATTCCCTTTTATGTTTAGCATGATATAAAAAATATCCATTTCGATCGACTTTTTTTGCTTTTGAACCACCGTGACGCCCGGGATTTTAACCGATTTGAGGTTTTATTATTTTGTAAAAAGTAAAGTAGTAAACGTTGTAACTTTTAGGTTACGTAGGTATATAATTAATTACCTATATAACGCAGTCACTATACTTTGTTAGCCTACCTATGAACGCAGTAGCGTTTACGTTATTCTCAAATACTCAACTCAGTTGATGTTCAAAAAGGGAAAATCAATGGCGGTCGCCAATGTTACCAGTCCGCCACAGGTACGAATATTTTTAAAACTATTCTTTTTTATTTCCAGTAATTTTGGAAAACCTGGTTTATGGACATAAAGGGCCACAACGATCAATATCAATACATTTGGTTTTAAATATTTGGATTTTATATTGTAATTAAAATAATTGTGTTTTACTTTGCCTTAATATACAGTTTTGGAATTTACGTTCATAAAAACAGGTAAAAAGGGATGTTGTTTAGGTATAATTGAGAGTAAATGGCAAGGTAAGAACGGGTACAAATTATTAAAATACGATATAGGTATAGTAGTTGGAAAAGGTAGTGTGGCCAAAAATATCGTTTACTAAATTCACTGTGTAAATGCATCCCAACAGACTTTACTAGGGACTTGCCGCATACACTGTGTATTAGATGGGGGATGTTCTCTCCATGGGTGTTATATTTTTTTTCCTTTAATAAAAAAATGACAAAAATGGATAAAATTTAAACAAAATTATGTACCTGAAAATTTACTGGAATCCGTTTGGACGGCATTCTGTTCAGTAGGCTTTTGTCCTTTGCTGTACTTGACATGTTGGTCACTTTTGACATGCTGGTCCATTTTACTCTTCGTATCGGCATTTATCTGAAACAAAATATATCAGTCCGGTTAGTTTTATTTCAACGAGAAAGACAATGTGTTGGGAGAAAAATAAATTAGTATAGGAGTTAATGTAAGTGTAATGAATGTAATAAACCACAAATTAAATTATAAATAACGTATATTATTCAAGACATATGTACATATTATAAACCTTTGGTTGGGTTGGGTTGGGGGACAGAGAAATATAAACATTTAAATTTAAATTCGTCAGAATGCCTTCGACTTTTGGTTGATTTCATTCTTTGGCTAACCTGAACACTAATAAATTCTGGAAGTTCTTTTGATGAACACAGTGCATACGTAAATGTTTTGTGCTGTTCGAGGGTGATTGTTTCTTCCAATTTTTCGTGCTTCTTTTCGGGGTTGTCACATTTACTGCGAAAAGCTCTGGTTTCAACTTGCAGGGTTCTGTTGTGTTCCCTTATTTTTTCCTTTCTTGGGGTTCGAAACTCTGGTGCTTGGACAAAACGCGTAGGCGAACCTACTGGAGACGTTTCAATGGATTCTGCCTTGTTGAAGGAACTGCCAATACTTGAAGCTGGTTCCAATAATTGCTGGTATAATATACTCTTACTAGGCAGTTGTGAGGTTTCAGTGCTGGAACTGGAAGATCTTGGTACTGCCTCGTCGACGACGCTACTTGCCGTAAAAGTTAGTGGAACAGCATGCTTTCGCAGCAATTGTCTTTTTCCTTTTTGGAACACCCGTGGATGAAAATGACTGTCACAGATTCTATAGCTTTTGTGAAGTGAGTCAACTTTGTCTAATAGATCTGGCCTATCACATGCCATGAGCCACGATTTCGCTCTGAAAATAAAAGTACATTGCGTATTAATACATTATGATGCACATTTTTTGCATTTTATTTTCGGTACGCATTTACTTCAATTTAACTGCTTTTTTTTTCGGTAAGTTTAATTTTTGTTGTCTTGATTTAACAACTTTTTTTTTGATATGAAACATTTTTGTGCCGAAATTATAATTTTTTTCCCAAAATTGAGATTTGCCTAAATTTCTATGAAAGAGCCCATAAACCTATTAACTATGGCAATAGGAAATATGCATATAACCCAAATAAATCTGAAAGCCTAAGTACTAACGTACCGTGGGTGTCTGAAGAGAAGGAAAATGTACTCTGTTGACACGGGATTTGAAGGATTGGAGGTTGGGACGGGAAGGGAAAACATCTGCAGGCAATTTGTTCCATAATCTGGAGACCCTAGGTATGAATGAGCGAGGGAAGTGGTCTGTTCTAGGCTTTTGTAGCTGGACAGTAAAGGGATGCATACGTAACGCGCCTCTTGTTGTTCTGTTAGGGACATTCAAGGGGGGAATAATACCGGCTAGTTCTTCAGAGCAAAATTCGTGGAAGTAGCGGTACAAAAGGGATAAATCCCCTACAGCGCGGCGATGAGCAAGAGAAGGGAGTTTTCTCGTGAGGGCTGGGTCGTTGATAAGTCGAATGGCTCTCTTTTGGAGAGAATCAAGGGTGTTTAGTGTCGAAGGTGATGCCGCTCCCAAGATGTGGGAGCAGTACTCTAGGTTAGGTCTTGTTTGGGAAACATAGATAGTGTATAAGTTGGAAGGGGAGAATTATTTTCTGGCTCGAATGTTATCCATTTATTTTTGTCTTTATTAACCAAAAAAAAAAAAGGATTTTCGAAACTTGTAAGAAGTGATCCCATTGTCCGTGTCATCAAAAGTGAATTTATGAGTACACGACGAATTCCAGTGTTGTAGGGTTATCAAAAAATCAATAATAGGTCAAGGTTTACGTTAACATGTAGCTTGACACTTATTTTGCTGATCTCCTGACGTCATTATTCATTAAGGATAAATGGCTGCTTTTTAAATTGTAATAAATTATACCGAAAAGTAAACATTTTTGGAAGCTAAATTATCCTAGTAATTTTGGTCAAAATAATTTTTTTTTGGTTTGTAATGACTTTAAATAATTTATGCAATAAAAAAATACGTAAATATTACTTACTACTCCATGCCTTTATCACCTGCCTTATCGTTTTACAAATAGGAATTTGCTGCAATGTTTGTTGAATTTAAAAAAGCTTATAAACCCAATATTCCAATTAACATTTGCCTTTATTACCTGTCTTTACCGTTTTTACAGTTTACAATTGAAATTAATATTTTATGAAATGGTCATTTTATTATAATTGTATCGGAATGTGGCTTGGATTATTTCTAATCTTAAAGCTTTATGTAAATATACACTAAGTATTTTAAGAATCCATGGCATTATATCGAGAGTCGATTGTACAAGGTTATATTATTACACCCCCTTTAACTTTTTTATTTTGGCAGTTAAAAAAATAGCTATAATCACCGAAATATCATATTTTATTACCGATATCAACTAAAAATGTAAAAGACCGTTTTATTTTAAACCGTTTTGAATATAGAAAAAAATTATGTTTATATATAAATGTTTGCTAAAATTTTTTTTATCTAAATAAACTCTAAGAAATGGTAATTAATAGGTTCTCATTGATTCTTGTGTTTGTTTGTTTCAACCCTTAAAATTAGAAAGTTAAAGGGAGTGTAAAAATTAACACCCTGTACCTCAATGAGAGAGCCACTTCTTAAATTCTTGCCTTTAAAAAAGTAGCAAAAAGTTTAAAATTAAGTCGGGTTGTTCTATTAAAAGAACATAAGTTTTGGTAGTATTTCAAAAACAGTACCATAGTAATTGTTTTTAACAAGATATTCTACTTACAAAATTTATCACATACAGTTTAAACCTTATCTATATAAGTAGTTTTTGTAAGCAACTCTCAAAATTGAAAATTTTGTATCTCAAAAACGAATATTGTAAAAACGGCAACTTTCTATGTCTAACAGTTACTGGGATATCCCGTGGTAACAATAAATTTGGAACACCCTGAACTTTACCTACATATATAGCTATAACCTATGTATTATATTACCTTTCAACCTCTTGCGGAAATCTATAAAATCTATTCGCACCATCATATGATTTATTTTTGCAGTCTTTATAACTGCAAACATGTCCTGCTTTTTTCTTGTCTTCTTCCATATCAACACTGTCACAAAACACACAAAAACAACGATAAAAGGAGTAACAATAATACAGCAGCGCGCTTTTGATAATCTTGCCGTGAAAGTTGCTACTGCACTGGCAGTTTCGGGCTAGAATTTCGGTTTGATGCGCTCGAAGGCCAAGAGCTGGCGGCGATCACGTGATCGGAGATATTTTTCGGGTTAGTATATTTATTTCGTGGTATTATGTAATTGCATCTTATTTACATTCACATTTATTTCACAAGTTATTAGAATTCGGTCAAGTGCAAGCTATACTTGTACCATTAGTGTCCCGTGCTATCAGTCTCCTATTACACCTGAGCAAACCTCGGCCATCCGATCGCCGTCCATCTGCCGCGCTACCCGCCGCCGACGGCATCAACGCCGTATCACATCGCGTATGCGCGGAGCTAAGTAGGCCAAATTAAAAATTTTGAAAAACGTGTAAGATAAAAGTTGTTCCTTACATCGTGAGAAATATTTTTGCCGAAAAACTTTTTCTCTAAAACTAATGGTTTAGCAGTTATAAGGAAATAAACAATTAAATTGTTTATAACAATTGATCGCCCTAGAATTTTTCAATTCTGATAATTTTGGCTCAACCCACACCTAATTCTCAATGTTCATGATTTTTACAGATTTTTCTGAGCGATCCTTTTGGTGATAAGGGTGGGGGACAGTCATTTTAAAGCGTTTTACCCGAAAAATGTTTTAAAAAATGCATAAAAAAATACATCATATATATTGTTGAATTCGCGCTTCAATAAGCTTTCATTTGACACCCTATACGATACCCTTAAAAAATTTGTCCCAATTCCCAAATTACCCTCTGAAATTAACCCTCAGAATCAAAATTAAACTTTTTATACTTCACGTCTTTAATTAGGCCACTACACTCTATCTCCGTGTTAAATTTCAAATTTTTACGTCGAATAGTTTCAAAGAAAATTGCCTGTGACGGACATGTTTCCGTTTTGCTAATTTTAGCACGGGACACTAATAACACGATACCTGTTTTTTATTTAGTGTTTAATCTCGGCAGCTTTTATTTAATAATTTATAATACCAGAAACAAATTATTACAAAATGGTGAATGCGCTCGGTACCGTGAACAGAAAAAACCCACGGCTGTTCACGTTATCGATTTATTCACGTTAACGAAGGATATAGCTAATACGTAATAAACATTTATAATTAATAAACACATATAACGTTAATACTTATTAAAAAATAGCAATAAAGAAAAAAACAATCACAACAAATCATTTTTTGCCAAAAAAGTCAGAAATTTCGCTTTGTTTTTAAGGATTTTTTATTTTTTTTGCATAATAGCTTTTTCTCTTAGCGTTTTTGTTATAAGGTCGGTAATGTCAACTTCGTTCTCTTCTGCCCACATTTAAAACGTTTATAGCACTAGGTATTTCATGAAATTTTATGCAATGGTTCAGGTATTTTAACTTCTACCGCCTCATCAATTTGGCATTCTTCAATAACCTCATGTTCAAATTCATTGTCACACTGATTTCATTCCAACATGTAAGTTTATTAAAATGCACCCTTATCGATAAACATAAACAAATTAGAACCGATTTAGCTATGTACGAAGGACTTACCCGACTTACCTGGGGTGCCAATGTGTTAAGAAGTCCAACTGTGATACCAAGTTCTTCTATTTTATTTTTTAACTGATTTTTAAACAGATTCGCGCGATCTGGTTGCGCATCCACGGGATCTAGTTGCAGATCCACGGGATCTGGTTGCAAATCCACGGGATCTGGTTGCAAATCCACGGGATCTGGTTGCAAATCCGCGGGATCTGGTTGTAAGGATAATTTCTCACCAGAAATTTTCAAAAAGCGAATTCCGAATCGCATTTTAAACCGTTGTAACCATCCCTCACTGGCCGAAAATTGTTTATCATTTTCACTAATCTGTGACTGAATTAATTTTGCTTCTTGCTTAATAATTTCGCCACTGAGAATAACATTTTTATTTCGTTGATCAAGAAACCAGTTATACAATTTTTTTTCCATAATTGGAAACTCAGACCTCTTTAATGTTTTTCTATTGCAAGGTCCGAGATATGTATCTCTCACAGCACTAGAAATCATTTCCTTGTTTTGTTTTATCTTACTAATTGTAGACTTTGCAACACCGTATTTTCTGGCCAAATACGTAACACGTTGTCCATTTTTTAACTCTTGAATCACAAGAGATTTCTCATGAAGAGTCAAACGTTTTGGTTCTTTAAGAGACATTTTATTGGAATACACATCCGCCAGCAACAACAACGATACACTAACTGTCTAACCGTCAAAGCATCAGGGGAGTATCGATGTTTGCGGTCAAGGACATTCGTTTCCATAAGCGGAGGTCTAGCTTGTTCATGGTATACAGTGGCCTATGCATAAATTGTTGTTCAAGTTATGCGGAGTTTCAGTTATCCGGCGTTCACACTATCGCGTGACTACTGTAAATTGATTGAAAATTAGTTGATCAAGTTAATAAAAAAAAACAATATAGGATGTTTAGTAAAAATATAACAAGTGTAAATATTTTCCGAAAAAATAATGCGCAGCTATTTTTTTTTAAATAAATGGGGAGCATATAATAGCACTTTGGAAAACTGTTCCTCACTCTGGGTTAATGAACAATAAACTGGAATATTCGCACTTATTATTCAAAGTTTAAGATTTCCACATCACAGCTTACCTTAGAATTTCCAGTCTCTAAGGCTAAGGTGACATTGATTTCTAAGACTTCGTCTAGTTTTATTTTCGTTGCTTCTCCAGATATTGCTCTAAATTTTATATTATGGCGTGAGCAAACTTTGTCCAACCATCCATTGGAAGCCTTGCAGTTAATATTCAGGTGTCGAGCGGCTTCTAAAGCTTTTTCTTTTATTATTGCTCCAGATACCGGAATATTTTTATTTCTTACTTTACAAAACCAATCATACACTGCAGAATCGATAGCATTACAGTTAGTTTTATATCTCTTTTTTGCTGCAGATTCGAATCTTTACCGTACAACCTTCTAAGTTCTGTCTGTTTCTTTAAAATGTCACTCACTTGAGTCTTTCCGATTTGAAATTTTTCGGCCAAAGCTCGAACACTGTAGTTATTCTTTTCAGAGCACTCTATCACTAATAATTTCTCTTTCAAACTCAAAAACTTTCTTTTCACTTTAGACATGATTTCTCTTTGAATAGACAAATAAAACTAAATTCACAAAATGCCTATTAAATTACATGCAGGTTATTCCAGAGCCCACAATAAAATTTTTCTTAGAAATATCGATATATAAGTATAATGCCTAGCCCCTAAAGAAAAAACGGGCGGCAGAACTTTCGGCCCCATATTGGGTCAGTTACCTGCTAGAAATTATAGGTCAAGTAATCTTGCAAGAAATTTCGGCCCCAGACATTGCAGGTAAGCTCAATATAAATTAAGTACCCACCCCGGGTATTTCCCGACCCGGTACTTTAGGTATACTTAAGGGATGGTGTTGATATAATTAAATTGTCATAACAACGACATGAAGGGTATTTATTCATGTTTAGAGACCGATTATAATCATTCATCTTCAGTTCTTGAAGTTGTATGTTTTATGTAATCTATTAAAAATGAGTTTAATAAATAAATAGAAAATTATACGTTTTGCAAAAGCAAAGAATTAAAAAGTGGTGAAGTATCGTGGCGGTGCATCCAGAAGAATTCTAAATGCTTAGCGAAAGTGGTGACAATCGGTTCTGACCGAGGGGCGGCTAACTTCCAAAAGAGGTGTACACAGATTTTAAATCAGTATTGATTTAATCTGATTTAACACGATTTAATTGCTGTAACGCGCTGCCCAGCACTGTAGGTGATGCCAAATTGTGATGATGATTTAACGAATGTTAGGTGATTTTTGTGATTTATTGATGACTTATTGTGATTTTACATGATTTAAAGTGATTTAACTTGATTTCAAATGATTTAAAGTCACTTAAATTGATGTAAGTGATTTAAAAAAATCAAAAAATCTAATGATTTAAGAAAGATTTAAAATGATTTAATGTGATTTAACAATATTATGTACACAGATTTAAGGGAGTGAGCCGCCCCTCGGTTCTGACGTTACAATAACGAAAGCAGACTTAGTGCATAATCATGGAATAGATGAACGCAAGACACAGAGAAAAATAATCACCAATGCGTGCAAACGAAAAGCTGAAGAAGATTTAACAGAAAAACCTGCTAAGATTATTCGACGAGCTATTGCTACAAATTCTTCAAATGATGTGACAATCTCAGACATTGAGGCTATTCGAAAAAAATATTTACAACTGTCGTCGGAAATTGCTACCAAGTTCATTACCAAAAACAATTGAAGAAGTTCATAGTGCAGTGAGTGCTTATTCTCTTAAAACGAACATAGGTGAAGATTTTATATTTTTAAATAATCTTGAACATAATATAATTATTTTTTCATGCGAAACAAACATTCGTGCATTATGTGAAATGGAAAAATTGTATATGGACGGAACCTTTTCGTACTGTAGCAAATATTTTTGCCAATTATTTACTATACATGGGCTAGAAAATGGACATTATATACCGTTAGTATATTGTTTGTTAAGAGATAAAACAGCAGCCACATACCAAAATCTATTTTTTCTGCTAAAATCAAAAATATTTGAAATTTTTAGATTGTCGTTACATCCTGTAGAAGTCTTTGTAGATTTCGAAAAAACAATTCATCTTCTAAGTATTTTTCCACAAGTAAAAATTAGTGGCGGCCGTTTTCACTTACATCAAAGTTGGTTTAAAAAAATTCAATTGCTTGGTTTGGTTACCGAATTTAAAAAAAAAATCAGATATTGGAAAATGGCTGAGACATACATTTGGCTTAACATATTTAGCTGCAGAAGAAGTAGATGACTGTTTTGTATTTGATTTAATGAGCTATAAGCCAAATAATGACATTCTTGATAAACACGCTGATTACCTTTTAGAGGTGTACATTATTCAAAGTGCCCAATTTCCGCCGACAATATGGGCAAACAAAAATCCATCAATTATTAGGACTACAAATGCTTGCGAATCTTTTCATTCTAGATTTAATTCTTCTTCTTATGCGCCACATCCTTCTATATATATTTTTATGGAAAAATTAAAAGAATTCCAAATAGATGCTTATATAAAAATGAAAAGTATTCACATAACGGCAAAAATTAAAGACAAAAATGTAAAAAATAAGTTGACATTTTTAGAAAAAATGGTACAGAACTTCCAATTGGGACATATCTCTAGCTTAGATTTTGTAAAAACTGTAACATATTATTCCTGTAGTAGATAAGTAATTTTCAGATTTTGTCTAAAGTATGTTGTAATATGTAAATATATTTTTTATGTATGTTAGTGATGAAATATAATAATTTTGAAATAAAAAACCGAAATATACAAACCTTACCTTGCATTTTCATTTCATAAATGATTCAAAACACAAAAGGTCATAAAAAAATTTAAATGTTATAATAGGTATTAGACTGTTGGGGCCGAAAATACCTATAATAAAAATATGACCCTTCCATCCCTGGGCCGAAAGTTCCTGTCAAAATCTGGTCGCTAACTGGCCGGGGCCGAAATTTCCTACGCCCGAAAAAACAGGTAACATAAATACAACTAATGCCTACCTCAAGTCCTGAGAATTTCGGTACCTACCTACTTTTGGGTTGGGGGGTTTTCCCAACAAAATTATGATTAGTATGTGGGTCTGTATATTTTTAATGGACACTTATTGTCCGTTGTTGAAAGGTAAATATCACAAGTAAAATATGGGTAAATCATAAAAACTTTTGTCCCGAACCGTTGTTAGGAGGGACCCTTATTGAGGTATTTTATATAGGTACCTACATACATAAGGAATGTCTGATGGTAACAAATATATTTATTTACGTCATAAATAAACGATTCCGTTTAGGTATATCTATATAGGTTGGGTTGGGGCATTCAAGTGGATACTAATGCAAAATGCAAAGAGAAAACGGAATCGGGATCGAATGTAAGCGAACAACACGATCTGCGATTTGGCATATTTGATATCATGCTTTCTCTTTCTAATGACATTTCCTAAAAGAAGGTAGCATACTTATCGGGGTAACGGGTATCATATGGGATCAGACCCATTGGTTAAACTCGGCCCGCCTCACCCGAACCGAATTGAAACGAGAACGAACGGCAGTGCCCTACTATCCCTAACCTTCGTCTTCGAATCATATGATACCGCATCCACCTATCTACCCGTATCCGAAATAATTCCGTATATACATGTTTCGTAACAGCTTTCGCGCGGCTCAAGAAATGGATACGTATTCGGATGATGGATACGGATATTAGTTGATTCCGATTCCGTATTATCCGGATATCTAAAGAATACGGATATTTACAACACTAACTCAGATGCCTTTATCAAACATTTACCGAAGGGAATGGTAATTTTTCTTTGTGTAATCGAAAAAAAAGAAACGGAATAACTTTTTAGTTTAGAAAATTTTAATAATCTAAAATTTTATGGTAAAATTTCATTTTTCGCACTGAAAATTAGTAAACATATCATTAGTGATATAAACATTCGAGATTGTAAAAAAGGAGTACAAATATAATCAACTAACAAATTGTTGTAAAAAATATATAGTAATGAAACTAAAATCAAAGCAATAAAATAATAATGATTTAAAAAATGAGTATTTACTGATGAGTTATTCTAAAAATTGTATTCATTTTTGATAATAATGTAATCAGAAAAAATATGCAGAAAGTCGCGCGGTTATACTTACCTGTTGCTTGTTTGATTGGAGACTATCGTTGTTTTTTAATAATTTGACCAATCGAAGGCGGCACGTGTTGCAAATTCTTTTTTCAAGCGACTCCTTTGTCATAGAAATATTTAAAGCCGATACATGCTGCTTTGAAACTTTCCTTAAACTCCCTGTATTTCGGATTGTCGGATGACTAATCAATTCGAAGGGATTAAAACATCGATCCGTTCGAATATTTGATCCTTTTAGTGATTTTGATGATTTGGGCATTTTTTTACGAAACTATACACTTTTAACTTAATTTAGATGTGGAACATCAGGAAAAATGGCGCTGCCTGCCTTTACAATTCATTCAAGACTGCTGAAACTGTACAATGTATATCGTGCGCGACATGCGGCGAACAGCGCGCAGCTCATAGCGTTCGGCGCGTGATAGCTCGAACTAAATAGTTTTCGACCTAATAGACTCCATTTTTATTTTTTGATGGATTATTAGAGTGTAACACAACGCATATAATGATATTTTCTGCGATTTTATACGCTGTGGGGGCGAGCATGAAAAAAATATGTAAACAATTAATTTGTTATTAATGTTCATTAAATCATTTTCTGGGTGCAACAACCTAAGCAATCAGAAAGGTTACAAAACAATAAATAAAACGGCGAGGCAACGGTATCCAGCCGATGATTAGAATAGAACCCGAGATAATGAATTTGCACTGTGACAGAAACAAACTATTAAAATTTATAAATTAACATAACGGGGAAGATCATTTTTTTTTAAATTCCCGATACTTCGACTTGAATAATGAAAAGATGCTACAAAAAATTTGTGACATTTTAAAAATTGAAAAAAAATTCGTCCAAATCACGAATTGTAAAAGTATGACTTATACAGGATGTCCCGAAATTAGCGTGCAAAGGGAAAGGGATTTTTCGTAATAGCATGGACCCCGTTTAAGATAATGGCATGAAAATTGGTACATGTCTTACAACTGATAAGTTGTAAATTACAGTAGATTTAAAGCGAAAATATTTTTTCCAGTGGCGTCGTACGGAATGGGACTTAAGGTAAAAATTATCCTATATTTTTTATCTCTAAGATTTTTTTATTTAAACTGCAATTTTCTGGAAACCTGGAGTTTTTATTGACAAAGGTACTCCAGATTTATTTCGATAGGACGCACCGATTTCGAGTAAAATTAATTTTAAAAATATCGTATTTTTAACATTTACAGTTAAAAATTGTGAAACTACTTGGTATATTCGATGAAACAATTTTTATCGCGTCTTTAATTCACACAAACGTCACTGTTCGCAGGTAGGCTGTATTTATGGATCAATTTTCAGAAGACCAAAATAATTAAAAATAGGGTTATAAATTATCGATAAAATAGCCAAAAATTAAGACACAGGAAAAATTTAAACAGGCGTGGCTCTGCTAGCTTGATTAGCATAAATAAGTAGCGTGTAATTTTTTTCAGCGCATTTCATTAATAATAAACCCTACTTAATTTAAAAAAAATTATAATTATGATTAGAATATTACCTTATTTTTAAAAATCAGGTCGATCCTACTATCCTTCTTTGAAGCAAATTTGTCAATAACTCTTTCATTAAAGTCCGTAATTTTTGATATGAACTCTTTTTCAATAGAAAGCATTCCTAACGCAGTTAAACGATCTTGAGTCATTGAATTTCGGAGAAAGGTCTTGATTCGTTTAAGGGTAGAAAAACACCTTTCGGCCTCTGACGTTGACATGGGAGTTGTTATTAAAATGTCTAATATATTTTTTGTCTCTTTTAACGTGTCTTGTAAATTATTTTGTATTAAAAATTTCAGAAGTGGCAAGCTACCGTTTAATCCTCTGCAGTCTTCCCTTGAATAAATAACGGATAGCTCAGTTTTGAGCCGTTCTTTATCAATCGCCGGATAAGCTAAGCAAGTAGCATTCAATTGTTCATCGGGAAATTGAGTGCAATTCTTGGCAAAATGTTCAGAGGCAAAAAGAGACGCCGCTTGAAGATGATCTTTGAAAACGAACCTGTCTTTTGCTGAATTTAGAATGGCATCACAAACTTCCAAAGCGGCAACACGGTGATCGATTCTGTTATTCGGGCGTTTTCCTTTGTTTTCCCCATTGTCACCGGAAATATTTGGGGCTTCACTGACAATCTCATCGATTTTATCTCTAGTGCTGTTAACGTTTTTTTCGAAATTATCAATAGCAGTTTTTACATTTGTGGGATCAGTTTTTCTTTTTTGTAGCTGATTGAACAACATATCAACGTGAGGCATAACGTGGTGGAAATAGGTCAACCAAAACACAAAAATAGGATCGTGTAACATACGATGGATACTGGAAGCTGCACTGCAAATGGTGGCATTTGTAAAAGTTTCTTGAATTTCTTCCATGCACTGAAGAAGAGCCTCTTGATTTTCATATACAACATTTACAGTTCGTATGTTAAAATTCCAACGAGGTGTAGCACTTCGGGGAATTTTTCCGCCAACCAATTTGTTTAACACTTCTACAAGCTGGGGAGAGTTATTAAAAAAGGCGGGAATTTCTTTTAGATTTCCAAAAAACACGCGCACTTGACTATTCATGGAAGCAGCTTTAGACATTACATGGTTCAGCTGGTGTGCATAGCAATGCACAAAATAGGCAAACGGATATTTTTCTTTTATTTTCGCTTGAACTCCGACGTGTTGGCCACTCATAACTGCCGCTCCATCGTAACTCTGTGCAATTAACTTAGAGGGTGTTTTCTCAATTAAAGGATCTAAAACACCTAAGATATTTAAACTAATAGTTTCTGCATCACATTTAGTAAGAGGTAAATATGTCCAAAATCTTTCTACGGGTTCTCCATTGCTAGTGTACCTCAAAACTATAGCAAGTTGTGATCTTGCAGATACATCTGTCGTTTCATCGGCTCTAACTGCCAGATAGGAAGCATCATTAATTTCCTTAACTATCTCTTCATGAGTTACTTCAAGCATGCAGTCCAAGAGATCATTTTGTATTTCTTTTGAACCTCCTAAAAACACCGAGGCTTTTTCTAAATGTTCACTTAAAGTTGCGTCTAGCTCAGCAGAAAAATTTATCAATCCTCGAAATATTCCAGGATTTGCAGACGTCACAGTTTCGTCATGCCCTCTAAGCGCTAATTCGAATGCACCGCAAAATTTAATGCAGTTTATAATTTTGGAAAGCACATATCTATTTTTTGTCACGTTATCATTGTGTAGCTGAATGTTTCTCCAATATGCAGTGTCCAGCTGAGCACTAATGTTAACTGTTCCTAACAAAGCGTATTCCATAGCATTATAAAGATGACTCCTTGAATTTTCATGTTTCTTTACTTTTTCCGTCAAATGTACTAAGTCTCTTACACCTGTCTGCGACCATGTTTTATCGCCTTCGAAAAGTACACACGGAAAGCAAAAAAGAGCATTTTTTTTGTTGCATCCACAAATCCAATCATTCCGCAAATAAATATCTCTCTTAAAGTGACGCGTGTAAGACTTTCCTCTGCTAACGCCGGCTATCTCAATATTAATATCTGGTAATGGCCTACCTCTAGATTTTAGCTGAAGTTTTTCCTTATAAGTGTATTTAAAAAATCTTTTAACGTTCACTAAATTATGCACAACATCCATTATTTCAAAGTCAACAGTCTACAAAACTAACAACCGACAGCCAACAATAATAACAACAACGATAACTGCAAATAATTGGCTTTCCTGGTGATAATATAAAACGCGTACGAATTTACCAGCAAAGACTGTCACGAATACACCCAAATGACTAGCAGAACTTCCCGTATTAAATTTAGCCGATCGGGGAGCCGATTTCTGTTAAACAATGCTGCGCACGAATAAATGCAGTTCAGCTCGGTATTCCAGGAATGTCGCAACAACATTATATTAACTTTACTTGGTCAACTGTATGTACGCCGGTGCCGGGCGACGACGGTGTGTCGATTAGCGTTGGCCTATTATAGCATTCTCGGCCGGTGTTTTAATTTTACTTATTTTTATTTCAAGGAATCTTTAATTATTTACTTCAAAGTACGAAAAAATGAGTTAAGCGGCTTGAAAGCTCAAATATAAGTGTCAATTTACATGTTAACGTAAAGCTTAACCCAAAGTCGAACAGGTTTGTTTTTCTCGGAAACGGTCAAAGGGGGAGCAATCGAATTTTCTGGGTTAACAGAGGAATAGTTCAACTAGCTTCGGTAAATAATTCAGTTATACAGGATGTTTCGCTTCGGAGTTATTAAACGCCAAAATCGAAATTTCCGCGATTTCTGTTGAAATCGGGTACAGGTTGCAAAAGTGAATTAAATCGATGTAAATTTTCGGAGGTTGTAGGGGATCCGAAGCTTCAGAATTCTATTGAAACTGGTGAGGATCGGAAAATGGCAAGTAATTCCTATGAATTTTTTTTAGGTCAAAAAATGCCCGTTTCCAGACCCCTTTTTGGTACCTAATAACTAAAACAAAACGTCGCGGATCGATAAACGCATTCATAAGTGAAACTTCAATCTCAAATATTATTTTTTGCAACACATTTACCTAAACCTAAAATCACTGGAAAATGGATATATTTTGGAAAAACTGGAAATTTAGATTTTTGTCTGCAATTTTTTGTGTGGTCAAAATGGTTAAAACTAAAATTCCATAACGTCATCGGAAAGAGCTCGACGAAATACATAATGGCTATATTTTTAGTTTCTTTATTCTTTATAGGAAGGGAGCAATCGCCGATTAAATTTCGATTTATTGACTTTTCTGCCCTCGACATCGACATCACTTTCTATTTTTTCCTATCAAATTTTTTCACAATTTTTCAACACAATCTTATTAAGGGATAATCACACTTTAAAATGAATACCGAATGGGTCATCCAGGAGCATATTTAAGGGGTAAAAACCGAATTTTCTTAATTTTTTCTGACAAAACCTATTTTTAATCGACATTTTATTCCACACTATTGTGTTTTTTAGTGATTCTTTTAGTGTTTATTTTATCCGTTAATTATCTAAGAATACCTCGCACTACTTAACTTAAATCACTTATCTTTTCGTTAACAGGTTGAGTGCCAACGTCCAGTATATAGGACACAGCGGTTTCCTCTCCGAGCCAGCGTCCAGTTAACTGGGCACATTTATAATGTGGGTTTAATGAGATTCGTTAAAAGCTGGGATCAGAGAATGAGTGGTAATTTCTGCTGCGGGCTATGTATAATTTCGCGCCAAAAAGTTTAAATCAGTATGAATAAAGACCGCCAATTTTCTCCGATTTTTACCGAATGGTACCGATACCACACTCATTTCAAATAAACGAAAGGCTAGTCTCGACAGTGTCGTGATATACACTGACATGCATGGCTGTATTCCTTTGCGGTACATTTGTGACTATTTTCTCGTAAAATGGATGAAAACAAAAATAATTTGCCGTCACCAGGGTGAGTAATGTTCAAGCATGCAGATACGAAAAACCATGCGTTGGTATAGAAAAATATTTTTTCATTTAATCGACCTATGCATCAGGAACTCGTGCTATATATTCAGAAAATTAAAAGATCAAAATATTCGTCTCTTGAAATTTAGAGAACAGATTATTACGGCTCTTATTGGAGAACATGATGCAGGTCCGACCAATCAGTCTCATCCTTCATCAGGCCATATACATTATTTAGAGCCTAACTCACCCACCGCAAAGGACAAGAGTGCGATGCTAAGGTGCAGACAGTGCAAGATCAGAAAAACCAGGTATTTTTGTCCTCTTTGCACTGACAGACCCGGGCTCTGCGTTCATCCATGTTTCAAGCATTTCCACGAGAAAAAATAAGATTTTATTCCATTAGAAAAATGGTATTGTTAATTTCTTTATTAATAAGACCACTTTTGTGTTCCCTTAGTTTCTTTATTTGTTTACTTCACATTTTTGATAGCTAATTTGCTTTTCCTGTGAATGTCTAGGTTACTGGACGGTGGTGTACGGAATAAAACTTAGAAAAATATCCCAGCGTCCAGTATACTGACACCTGCCAAACATCTGTCAAATTGACACCAAACTGATACGAAGTGTCATAATGAACTTTTAAAGATATCAGCTGGTTAGATATATTACTATTTTACTTTGGGTTATGGTTAAGGAATCCCCCTTTTCCATTGGCACTCAACAGTAAATACTTAAATAGGTTTATTTGTATCGCAGATATGCAAAATTTTAAAATTTTTGAATTTTCGAAGATTGCCATTAAAACAAAGAATTTCAGTTTATTTACTCGAAATTTGTAAGATATAATGTGTCAAAATTTCGCAAAAATGCCAGTTTTTATTGAAATTTATTATATTTATTTACATGAATACATTTTTAGGAATCTACTTTAAGTGCAGGGATTTCATTGGATGAGTTACGCATTAAATGTCATTTTTATTGATTTTTCGATGACCCTACAACACTGGAATTCGCCATGTTCCCATTATGAGTTATAAGTTCATTTTTGAGGACACAGCCAATGGGATCACGTTTTACAAGTTTCGTTCCTATTCTGTAAAAACACGTGATGTATTGTGACCTTTAGTGAACACCCTAGTCAATTGTGTTTCATCCGAGGTTTCATCAAAATAGAATAATTTTAACCCTCAGATTATTCCGTTTCATAGGAACAATACTCTATAAATCGTATAACAATCTCATTTGCTTTTCACTCAGATGGGGTCACCTAAAAGGTTAAAGGCGGGGCACGCTCTAAGCGTTTTCCATTGGTCAAGTCAGCGCGCACTGAATGTATTTCTATACTTTGTTAACAATCTTTATGTAAAAGAAGAAACTGACTGACTGATTGACTGACGTATCAACGCACAGCCCACACCGCTAGGTCTAGAAACATGAAATTGTAAATAGAGGTTTCTTATATACCGTAGGCATGTACTTAGGAAGGGTTTCTTAAATTTCAACTCCTAAGGGGGTGAAACAGGGGTTCAAACTTTGTATGGCGAAAAAATATTAGATGGTCCTATTAACTCGAAACTTCATAGAAGTAGGTACTCTAAAAAATAAATGTTTAAACGTGTTTTACAGTTTTTAATAAATCAACCCCTAAGGGGGTGAAATGATGGGGGTTCAAGGTTTGTAATGGAATAAAGTTGTTATACTGCGGACGAAGTATTACCATGGGATTGCCACGTAATACCAAAATTTATCCAAGGAATACCTTCATTACCTTCAACTTGTACACTAGAATACCTAGGGTGGTTCCCCCTCGGATGTTTCACTTCCATGTCACCACAATCGAGGTATTTTGGGTAAATTATGGAAAGAAATACCCAAGCAACCCAACCTGAACAAATCAATTAATAAGTAATAGGTACACCTACTTAAAAAATATAAGTTTACCTTATTTATACAGTCCATTTTTCTGCCCTTTTTTCTGCTGAACACTTCAATAACTTTATTGTCAAAATCAGGAATCGATTGAATAAATTTTTTTTCTATTGACAATATTGCCAATGCATCGAGTCGATCTTCAGACATGGTGCTTCTTAAAAAGGTTTTTACACGTTTTAAGGTAGAAAAACACCTTTCACGTTCAGCCGTCGGCATTGGTGTTGTACAAATTATGTCTACTAATTTATTAGTTTCCGAAAATACAGTTGCTAAGTTATTGTCAGATATAAACACCAATATTGACAAAACACCGTCTACACAGCACATATCGTCCCTCTCGTAAATTGCTGTAAGTTCTGCTTTTAATTTTATACTATCTAACATAGGATACGATTTTACACTAGCGTCAAATTGATTCTGAGGAAATGTCTGCCTGTAAGTTTCAAAATTTTTGGCATCAAATAATTTTGCTGCACACAAATGATCCTTAAAATCAAACCGGTCTTTCACTTGAGTTAAAATTGCGTCACATACTTCCTTGGCAATAACACTGCGTTTATTTCCCTCGGAAGATATTTTTTGTCGTTTGTTAGGGGGTTGTTCTTCTTCTTCAGGTTCTAAATCATCAATTGCATGCCTTATATGAACAATTTGATGTTCAAACTGCTCTACTGCGGCCTGCAGTGGTAAACTTTCAATGCCGGGAGCTTGAGCTCGGTTAAAAAAAATTTCGACATGTGGCATAATGCTATGAAACATTTTTAACCAATAAAGAAATTCAGGGCAATTCAGACATTTCAAAAGACCAGATGCATCGTTTATTGTGTCTGAGTCTATTCCGGGCCCATCTATAATATTTTCTAGACATTCTTTGAGGGAATCTTTATATTCAAAAACAGTATTTACAACCCGGCTCTTGAAATTCCAGGGTGTAGCCATGGCGCGTGGAAACCTCCGTTTAACGACTTCATCCAGAGCGGCAGGACGTTTCGGTGATCGAGAAAAAAAACTTGAAAATGCCCGAACGTTTGCAACAAAAACTTTAACATTCCGGTTACACTGGGCAGCTTGTTCCATGATTAAATTAAACTGATGTGCATAGCAATGAATGAAGTGAGCATGGGGAAATGTTCTCTTGATAATCGCCTGGACTCCATTGTTTTTGTCACTCATCACTGATGCGCCATCATAGCTTTGAGCTATTAATTTAGGATTATCCCCAGGAAGATTTAAAATTAATTCAAGTTGCTCCATGAGGGTATTCCCTAAAATATCAGCTGTATATCCTTCTGGCTTAATAAATGCCCAGAACCTTTCAAAAATCTCACCCTGGAAAACATATCTAATTATAATCACCATTTGTTGTTGATTTGCCGTATCTGTTGCTTCGTCAACTTCCAAGGCAATAAAGTTGGCAGACTTTATTTGATCAATTAATTCCTTTTTATATATCTCTAATATAGCATCCAATAAATCATTCTGAATGATTTTTGAAGTGCCTTTAAAAGCTTTAGCATCTGTTAAATGTATTGCAAGAACAGAATCTAATTCAGCAGCAAAATTGATTAGGCCCATATAAATACCTGAATTTTCAGATGAGGATTTTTCATCACGTCCCCGTAATGCCAACTCAAAAGCTCCACAAAATTTAATACACATAATAAGTCGTCGTAAAATATGGCGATTTTTTTCTACTTCCTCATTGCATTTTAGTTTGTGTTGCAAATAGGCACTATTTAATTGTTCTCGTATGTTCACTTTTTCCAAAACATTAAAGTCCACGTAAGCATTCATATGAGCAACCGAATTTTCGTGTTTTTTCGCTCTCTCAGCTAAATGTTTTAAGTCACTGACACCTTGTGAAGTCCACGCCGTAGGCTCTTTTTTTGATAATAAACACACAAAGCAAAAAAGTTTATTTGTTACTGAACAGCCACACAACCAGTTATACTTGTCGTAAACATTTTCATTAAAAGCTCTATTGTAACTTCGTGTTTTACCTCTATAAGTATAGCTAATATGCAAAACAGGCGTAGGTCTTCCTTTTTCCTTAATTAAAAGTTTTTCTTCATATAGTAAAACGGTCTTTTGCAATAAATATTGCACGGAGTTTATTTTTGATTCCATTTTTTGGACACGGCGGATCGGGAAATCCCAAAAGTAAAAACAAAACCAAATACACAATACTACGCACTAATGCACTACTAATAAATAATTAAACTATTTAAACAAACAGTCTAATATAAAAATATCCCTCAATTATCACAAAAAAAGAAAAATTATTGTGTTTATATATCAAGAAAACTAATCATAAAATTGTGCAATAATGTCCCGCCCGCCACACCGACGACAACGCCGCTCGAAAACTAAACACCAAACAAGTGCGAGGGGAGAGGAGACGCGAAATATTGTGCCCATCGAGCAGTGTTGCCAGATCAAATTTTCAAGAAGCGGTAAGGTAACACTTGGCTCAAAATAGCGGTAGAAAACGGTAAATTGAGTAAACGGTTTGGTCGCAGCTCCCTCTGGTAGCAAGTCTAGTGTGATAGTGTGAACTTAATATTATATTCATATTCCCATTATTTTATCTCGTTTCTGTTTTTAGAAATAGAGAATTCGAATGTATTCATATTCAGGCGCGGCCCGTGAGCTTTTTTACAGGCGAGTCAAAACTCTGTGGGCAACTGCTTAGTAATATCAACGCAACAAGCAAAATACACTTTTTTAATTAAGGAAGCTTTTTTAATAATGTGCCTAGTTTTGCCAAGAAATTATTTACCTGCAAATAAACACCGCTTTGATACGTCTGCGTCTCCTCAATACAGGTCGCGCCTTGTACCAAAATTATGATTATTCATAAAATAAAATTAGGAAAGCTAGCCGAAACTATGTTTTCTTTAATAAATACAATACCGGCGGCTAGACATAGTACCTAATACGATCTTTGTCACACGCAGGCTACCAGCTGTAGTAAATATGAGATTACCTAAAAACCGATTTTAACCCTAATTCTCCATTGCTAGACCGGCGCGGCGTCGCCACTAAAATTGATAATGAAACTGGGATAAATCTGCTGTCCCGGGAGATAAGTTTTGATCACCGGCAGTCGCGTTCGCCATGGCAGTTTACAGATACTGATAAATTAGATAATAAATTAATAATAAATGATAGATAATATATTGTTTAAACTGTGGCCGTGGTGTGACATGCAAGGGAAGAGGAATTGAGGCGCGACGGTGTATTAGGTATTTCCCGAGGTATTTCCTTTTGACTTTTGATAAAAGATTTTTTATTTGTTGAAAATCTAGAGTGGGCACGTGCCCTTTAGGGCCAGCCGCCACTGCGTAAACTATGTTTTAAGCAAATCAATCTCTATTTTACACACATTCCCCGAGGGGGATTTTTCTTGCTCCGGGGGGAAATCCCCCCAGGCTACCCCTTGAATACATCCTTGTGTCCGCTAGTAAATTAGATTCACGTGTCAGGAAAGGGGACAGGGGACAAGCTGAAACTGATCTGCCTGCGAATCGTCGGCGTCGCCTTTAAGATTGTTTATATAAACATACGTGACTGGCGCGTATGTTTATATGGATAACGATTTGATGATGAGGAACAAAGTAGATGGTGAAGGAGTTAGTGTGTTCTTGAGACTTGATACTTTATAAGTTGTTACTTGTACTTACTGTACCGGTGTAAAATAGAGTTTTATGGCCTACAAAACCTCTTTTATTTAAAACTGCTGACAAAGTCAGAAGTGGGATTCACAAACTAAGTGGAATCCATAAAGTGCTTGTGTCTGTGTGTGTTTACAAATAAAAGAAGATGTCTGAAAGAAGCTACACTCCCCCGCTTTCAGTCTCGCTTCCAGCTGAGGGTCGGAGCAGTGAGACAGAGTCTGTCGTAAGGGTATCTGTAGAGGAACAGGTGAAACAATTGGTGGCTGAACTAAAAGAACTAAAAAAAAATCCCAGATCAAGGTAGGCGATGATAATGATATGTATATTACTTGGGAAATGATACCAGATTTTAATCCGTCAGCTAAAAACAGTACCGCGAACAAGTGGTTGAAACTATTTGATCAAAAAGCTTACTTTTTGCGTTGGGATGAGGTAACTGTAATGCGAAATGCAATTGATAAACTAGCCGGACGAGCACGCGAGTAGTTCATAAATTTCCGGTTTTTCTGGAATTAATTTGAATGACATGAAAAAAAAAAACATTTCCGGGAAATTTATGACATTGATCCTCAATCAACTGGTGCAATCTTTAAGTGTGCTTCGGTCTTTGCGAGTTCCGAAGAAAAGACACTGGTCAGTTATTTTCATAAAAAATTGACACTTTTAAATAAGCTATCGTGGGACATTCCGGAGTGTGATAAGAAAAATATAATCATATCTGGTATTGCAGACCCAAGTATCCGTCAGTTAGCATTTACCAATAATTATAAAACTTTAGATGAGTTGTTGACATTTTTGCGTAGCAGTGATTTTTTCAATAAAGGATAAAAATAGTAATAAAAAGATGGTAAAATTTGACAATTTTAAAAACATGTGGTTCTATTGTGACGAACCGGGACATAAAAGAAAAATTACGTTTTGATAAAAAACGAGTGACACCTAAAATTTATGGGGTGGGTGATCCAGTTATGGTCAAAATTACTAATGAGCCTGCCAGTGGGTCAAGTCGTAAATTACGACTGATTTTTAAGGGTCCTTTTAAAATCAAGGCAGTGTTACCAAACCATCGGTATGTGGTATAAGACTTAAAACAGAAAAGTAAAACGAGAAATACCGGTGTAGCAGTGGATAAGCTCAAACCATGGGTAGTTCTACATGCGGAAAAAGACCCGCCGTTTGAGTAAAATATATGATGTATATGTGTATTATATATTATAGGCGGTAGTTTTACTTTTACTACCCTTGTAATTTTGTATGTATATCATACAGTAATTAGGTTAACAGATTTGTTATAATGAATTTGGTTTTGAAATTTTAAAGTAGTTGTGTAATTTTATTATACAAATAGGGGAATTTGTTATATTTCCAAAAGAAAATTGTAAATTAAAGAATATTCTTTATTAAACACACTAAAGAATAAGATCTTGGTAGTAATTAAAATAATTATTGTTGATTGGTCGGAGTTTTGACCTGAAGGTGAAGGGTACTATAGGTACCAAGGGACACTAAAGGTGTCAGAGATACTAAGGGTATCAAAAGGTGAAGGGTACTTTAGGTACCAAGTGGTACTACGTGTACCAGGAGGGCATGACTGTATTTTGTTCATGCAAAAAGGTTAAGGATACTATAGGTATCAAAGGGGTACTACGTGTACCAGGGCATGACTGTATTCTGTTCATGCGAGAGTTAAGGGACACTACAGGTGTCAGTGGCTGTACAAAATTGTACTGAAATGTTAAATTTAAGAAAATTTAAAGTAAATGATAGGCTAAATTCTGACGTCTAAAAAAAAAAAAAAAAAAAAATTAAAGGGAAGGGTGTTATACTCTTCAAATTTTTATAGGGTCATGATTGATATTCACAGGTTAAGCCTTAAGATGAAAACTACTGAAGAGTGAATACTGGAAAAAACAAAGGTTGCTCTGAAAAAAGCGTCTGCTTGGTGTTGTCATCTCTAAGAAAGGCATCCTGGAAAATAAAGTCGTCAAAAGTCATCAAAGGAGGTGTGTTGTTTCGAGGGCGAAACAATGACAGGATGTCCGAATGTGGAACACCGAGTAGAAAACAAAGTTTAAGTGGGTGAAATCTGAAACCGCCCAAATAAGAATAATATAAACACTTAGTTAGCAGTTTGGTTATTTTTAATACATGTGAACAAAATAAAGGGCAGTCAGGCATTATAATGCATTGTTGCGTATAGTGTTAAATAAAATCAGTGAAAAGTATACAAAAATCCAGGGGTGTTTTGATTTTGCGTTTATCCTGACATGCCATTGAGTTACACACAGAGGCAAGCAGTATTGCTGTTTCTGGTATTTTGTTACAAAAACGTAATGACGGACTTCATCCTGTAGCTTATTTTAGCAAACTCTGCACTTATGAACAAAATAAATACCATTCGTATGAATTATTGGAAACTATGGCCTTGGTTTTTACATTAAGACATTTTCGTATATGTATATCTTTTGGGCGCCGAGTTCACGATATACATATACTGATTGTTCCGCCTTGAGAGCCCCTTCTAAAAAAAAAAAAAGATCTTATTCCGAGAATTGTTCGGTGTTGACTAGAAATACAAGAATACACGTAAATATCGTCCAGGATATAAAATGGCTCACGTAGACTGTTTAAGCCGGGATGCGGTGCCCGAAGCCTATGATATTAACGCAGAAGTAAATTTAACTGAACTAGACTGGGTTAAGGCCGTTCAAAGCCAAGACGAAAAATTTTTAGGAATAATAGATATTTTACACTCAAAAAAAAAAAAAAAAAAAAAAATATTTCGCCAATTTTGCGCTAAAAAATGAGGTTTTATACAGAAAATGTGACGGAAATTCCTTAAAATGGATGGTCCCAAAATAATCCAGATTGTTAATCTGTAAGTTAAATCAGGACGAGTGTGGACACCTTGGATTCGAAAAAACACTTAGTCGAATTAAACAAAACTACTGGTTTGGCTAAGTTTCTTAAAAAATATATTAAAGCTTGTTTAAACTGTCAGTACATGAAAAACACAAAAGGACCCCAGCAAGGATTTTTACACCCTATACTTAAGTCGCAAATACCATTCGAGACAGTACATATCGATCACTTAGGGCCTTTTGTGTGTTCAAGAAAAAGAAATACTCATCTTTTTGTTTTAGTGGATCGGTTTACCAAATTTGTATTTTTAGAGCCAGTAAAATCAACTAAAGTCAGATATATTATACGTGCTCTGGAAAATTTTATGTATATTTTTGGCGTACCTACAAGAATTATATCTGATAAAGGTTCTGTCTTTACGTCCAAATCTATGGCTATTTTTGTAAGAATAATGGTATTAAACATGTATTAAATGCGGTGGCTACGCCTCGTGCAAATGGACAGTGCGAAAGGTTTAACGGCACTGTTTTAGGCAGCTTAAAATGTGTAAGTGTTAATAAAGACGAAACTTATTGGGATACCCACATAAAAATAATTCAGTATAGTTTAAATACGTCCGTTAATAAAACTACAGGGGTGAGACGCCGTATAACGTGCTAATGGGTATAAATCCAAAAGACTAGAGGTAAGCAAAAATTGTAAACGTCGTGGGTGAAGAGATTAAAGGTTGTGACTTAAAAGATATAAGAAAAAAAGGTAGCAGAAAGCATAGATATTGCTCAAAGCAAAGAAAAAGCGAGGTCTGATAAAAACGGTGCCGTGCAAAATGTTATAAAGTAGGGGACCTTGTACTGGCCAAAATTACAAGTGATCTTCCTACTGGACAAAGCAAGAAACTTAATCCGGTTTTTAGGGGCCCATTTAAGGTCACAGCTGTGTTGCCAAATGATAGGTATGTTGTGGAAGATATGCGAGACAAGAGGACGCATAAAACGGTAGTTGCTGTAGACAAGCTTAAGGCCTGGGTAGTTTTAAACGATCCCGATGATCAACCTTTTGAGTAAGTGAATAAAATTTGATAGCATAGGCAGAATAAACTATTTTTGTTTATTGAGTTTACTAGTTATTGAACTAGGCTGAATGAATTATTTTAGTTTTTTTAGGATTTCTAGTGATAATACTAGGCTGAATAAAATTTTCTAGCAAAAGCTAGGCTAGTCATCGAACTAGGCAGAATAAACTATTTTTGTTTATTAGACTTACTAGTCATTGGACTTGGCAGAATAAACTATTTTGTTTATTAGATTTACTAGTCATTGGACTAGGCAGAATAAACTATTTTTGTTTATTAGACTTACTAGTCATTGGACTAGGCAGAATAAACTATTTTCGTTTATTAGACTTACTAGTCACTGGACTAGGCAGAATAAACTATTTTGTTTATTAGACTTACTAGTCATTGGACTAGGCAGAATAAACTATTTTGTTTATTAGATTTACTAGTCATTGGACTAGGCAGAATAAACTATTTTGTTTATTAGACTTTCTAGTCATTGCACTAGGCAGAATAAACTATTTTGTTTATTAGACTGACTAGTCACTGGACTAGGCAGAATAAACTATTTTGTTTATTAGACTTACTAGTCATTGGACTAGGCAGAATAAACTATTTTGTTTATTAGACTTACTAGTCATTGGACTAGGCAGAATAAACTATTTTTGTTTATTAGACTTACTAGTCATTGGACTAGGCAGAATAAACTATTTTCGTTTATTGAGCTGAGTAGTTATTGGACTAGGCTGAAGGAACTATTTTAGTTTGTTAGAGTTTCTAGTCATCGGACTAGGCTGAAAATTGTATATGTTTTTTTTGAAATTTAAAATTTTTAGTTTTTGATTCAGACTGAACATAAAATTTTTATTAAATGCTAGTTTTTTTTTTCTTTCATTCGTATTCATGTTTACTCAAATATGTATATTACTTTTCTTAACAGCTTGTCCGATGTGTCCACAGACAAGTTATAGTGGGCGTTTCAGGGACGAAACGTTGTCAGGATGGACGACTGTCAGGAAAGGGGACAGGGGACAAGCTGAAACTGATCTGCCTGCGAATCGTCGGCGTCGCCTTTAAGATTGTTTATATAAACATACGTGACTGGCGCGTATGTTTATATGGATAACGATTTGATGATGAGGAACAAAGTAGATGGTGAAGGAGTTAGTGTGTTCTTGAGACTTGATACTTTATAAGTTGTTACTTGTACTTACTGTACCGGTGTAAAATAGAGTTTTATGGCCTACAAAACCTCTTTTATTTAAAACTGCTGACACACGTACCTGCCGACTTTGATAACGTCGTGTCGTCCGCCTTCGTTTCGACCTCGTCTTTTTCTTATTTTTAATAATAATGCAATGTATTAAAATGAATGCTGCACATGCAATTGCTAGTTTTAGTTTTCTTCGATACATTTCTTGCTATCAAATACCCAACACACACACGATCAACTGGAGCAGATATTTGCGTGAACAAATAATAGGTCTAAAGTTTCAGCGAATGAACGTGTGCGCGCAAATCGATCGCCGAAATATGTTCCAATGAGTACGCACTTTAAGAATGAACGACTAAATCTTATTTATTCGACATCCGCACAAAATTAAATTAGCCTTAACACAGTTACAGTTAAATAACCTAAAAAGTAAATAAACCATTGGTAAAGACGACGGCTCACGCCACTGCTGACGCATAATTTAATACTGTTTCCCGCCAAAATACAAAGCCAAACACCAGGCCACTATCAAAGTCAACGTGACGATGTAAGCTGTTATCCGGTAGGGAAGGGACAAACCAAGCCGCTTTTAGCCGACCGTGTCTGATCCTGACAAGGTTGTCAAGTGTAGCGTTTAGTTATCGACTTGGGAAGTTTCTTGCTATTGTAGAAAAACCAATGCGATATTTGTGCGATTTTAGGAACAATTTTGTTGATTTCTGCAGTGCCAATATTTACATTTTCTATAGAGGTCAAGTTACCAGTACAGAAATTAAATAAGGTTATGTTTTCCTTTCCGTGATTTTTAAGAAAATGGTTTGTTGCAGAATGCAAGTAGTATTTAAAACGTACGTTGACACATGGTTAGATTAATAGGGAATATTCCCTACATAAATTAAATATTTGTGGCGATTGTTTTTATCAATTTATTTTGGTTTTTATTAACAAAAAAAAGGATTTTCTACTGCAAATTTTCGAACGAATTTCGAAACTTGTAAAACGTGATCCCATTGGCTGTGACGTCAAAAGTGTTATAATAAGGACATGGCGAATTACAGTATTGTAGGGTCATCGAAAAATGGCATTTAATGCGTAACTCATTAGATGAAATATCCCCGCACTTAAAGTAGCAGGATCCTAAAATCTTATTCATGTATATTTCAAGCCGAAATTCGAAATTGATCCAGACCTTTCAATCTTGCAACAAAAACTGGCATTTTTGCGAAATTTTGACACATCATATTTTAATATTTCGACATTAATAAACTGCAATTCTGTTTTCATGGCAATGTCAATGTCAATGGTAAGTCGAAAATTTAAAAGTTTCAAATTTTGCATGTCCCTGATGCAATTAAGCCTACTTATTTATAACGCAAACGAAAGTCACTTAAACGAAGTTATTTAAATTAGTGGGAGGGATTCCTAGGTAATTAACGAATAAAATAAACCCCAAAAAAACACTAAATAGCAAAAATAGTGTAGAATTATGTCTATTAAAAATAGGATTTGGATACGGAGTGATTTAAAGGTACCGATGGCGAGTGCAAAAAAAAGTCAAAAAATAGAAATTGAATCCTTGCTCCCTTCCTATAAAGAATGAAGAAACTAAAAAATATGGATATCAGGTATTTCGACGAGCTCTTCCCGATGACGTATATTGGATTTTAATTTGGACCATTTTGACTCAAAGAAAATAAAAACCCTGCAAAATTTGGGTCAAAAATCGAAATTTCCAGTTTTCCCAAATATATTCATTTTCCAGTGGTTTTAGGTTTGGGTAAATGTATTGTAAAAAGAAAGTATTTGATATCTTAAAGTTGTACTTATCAATCCGTTTTTCTATCCGACGCGACGCGACGTTTCGTTTTCGAGTTATTAGGTACCAAAGAGGGGCCTGCAAATGGCATTTTCGACCTAAAAACATCAAAAAATTACTTGCCATTTTCCAGTCCTCAGCAGTTTCAATAGGGTTCGGAAGCTCCGTGTCATCTACAATCTCCAGCTCCAAATATTTAAATCGACTTTTGCGACCTGTACCCGATTTCAACGGAAATTTGACATTTAATAACTCCGAAACGATACATCCTGTATAACTGAATTTCCTACCGAAGCTAGTTGTACTATTCTTCTATTAACCCAGAAAATTTGATTGCTCCCCCTCTGACTGTTTCCGAGAAAAACAAACATGTTCGACTTTAGGTCAAGCTTTAAGCTACTTTTGCTAATCTCCTAAGTTACTTTACAAAGGGCTGATTTTTAAATTGTAGATAAATAACACCGAAAAGTAAAAAATTCTAGATAAATTATCCTAGTAATTTTCTTTAAAAATAATTTTTTGGGCATTGTAATGGCTTCCTTACGATTTATACAATAAAAAAAATACGCTCATATTCCTTATTGGCGACAGTATCGCAGTAGCGGCTCGTGACCTCCAAAATAAGTGAATCACACTTGAATTCTACCCCACAAAAAATACTTAAATGGTATTTTCTTAATAATGCCGAGAATACTTAAAAAGTAAAAAAGTACTTACAGTGTTAATGTATTGCTTAAATTGAAGGTCAATTCTCCGGTCCTTCAAATCGGCAAATTTATTGATAATATCGTCGTAAAACGGTTCACTCGCTAACAGTTCATTCAGTAGTTCTTGTTCTACCGAAATTCTCGATAAGTTGGTAAGCCTTTCTTCAGATATTGTATTACGTATTGTCTTAATCCTTTTTAAACACGAAGAACTTCGTTCTACACAGACACTTGTAGATGGTAGAGTTAATATTAAACAAAAAAGTTTATATGCCTGTTTAAATATGTCTTTGTCTGCACCTATGAGTTTCGTTAAGTTATGTAAATCTGTTCGTTTATACTCTTCATTAGTATAAATTAATTGTAATTCACTTTTTAGCCTTTGGAGTTGAATATCAGAAAAAATATGAGGATAGAATTCTCTTAAATTCTGTAAAGCGTCGGTAAGAAAGTTTACAGAAAAGTTAGAAAACTTAGATGTGTCCATCAATGTAACAAATTTGATTTTATTCATATCTTCAAAACGGGTAGTTATCTGCTTTATAACTGTATCTAATATTTCAAAATACATTACTTTGTATTTGTCAAAAACCTGATTTTTCGTAAGCGAAACTCCAGCGTGATTAGTTGGAAGTGGTGTCCGTAATGTAGCTAATTCAAACAGTTTACCAAATTCGGATTTATTTCTTCTGCTTTTTAGAAATTTTCGGGTATCGAGAATTTTTAACAAGCAATAGTTAATATCAAGGGACTTTTTTTGTAGAACATCAAAAAGCACATCTGTTTGTGTAAAAACAACGTTAAAAATAATTGTTAAAATTGTAAATTCAAAGTCGTTAAATTCTTTTATAAAGCCTTTACTTTGTCTCACTGAATTTTGATTTGAACTTGGGTCGTTTATAATTTGATTAAATACTTCTTTAAAGGATATCCACTCATTATTTATGACACTTAAAATCTTAGAGTTCGAAGTCCGTCGTGTAGTAACGGCCGTGGGTATTCGTCTTCCCATAACTGTATCGGCCGCGTGAGTACCTTTTTCCGATTGATGAAAAAAACTGGACAAACCGCTTAACGATGCAAAAAATACTCTACAATTTGACATACTCTTGCAACTTTGTTCCAAAATCAAATTTAGGCGAGGTGCTAAGCAGTGAACGAACACTGCCTGCGGAACTACTTCTTTAATTTTCGCCTGGAGTTCATTCAAATGTCCGGCCATCACACTTGCTCCATCGTAACACTGACCAATAAGTTTCTTTTTATAATCATATTTTTCAATAATACTTAAAACTAGATTAAATAAAGTGTCGGCATTTCGGTCGGAACTGACATCATGAAAGCCTAAAAATCTCTCCTTTAAAATTCCGTCAGTAACATATCTAATAATAATACTACACTGGGATTTTTCACAAATATCTGTAGAATCATCCACTTGAATAGAAAAAAAATCGCACACTTTCAGTTCGTTTTCGACATGTTCATCAATATATTTGGCAATACAGTTAATCAGTTCATTTTGAATTGTTTTAGAATTAGCAGAAAATATGGGAGCGATTTTTTTATAATGTTCTTGAAGATCCACAGGGCTTACTGATACTAAGGTTTCTAACAGTTCTTCAAAGTTCCCGCGGTTACTAGACGACTCGCCTTCACTATGGCCGCGAAAAGCTAATTCCTGTTTTCCTAAAAAAAGAACAGCGCGAATCGGCAACTGCATAAAACGCCTGTTTAGGTGCACGTTTTCATTAAATTGCCTAACATATAAACGTGAATTTTCTGGTATTGCGTCTTGAATTGTTTTAACATTTGCCTCTAATTTCTTAAAATCTAAAGCAGAACGGAGGTGTTCGGCAGACGATTCGTGTATTTTTAAAGAACGGGTCACATTGGCAAAATCACCAAAACCACAAGAATTCCACACAGTGTTTTTGCAACTAATAATTAAACATGGCAAACAAAAAATTCTTTTAAGGTAAAAACTGCCACATAGCCACTGAAACTGAGAGTACCAAGATATTTGAAATTTTCTAACACACATTCTATCCTTCCATTTAACTTCTTTACTCACGTCCAATTTTGGCACAGGTTTTTCAGAATTTAAAAAGTCTTTTTGATCCATATTATTCCACCTGGAAAAAGATTTTGCCAACAAAACACACACAGGATCATAAATTGGAAACGATGCCATTTTAAGTTATCCGAAACAGCAGAGCTAATACTTAAATTCTGCCCGGGGTGATGGAAGAATCACACTAATAATGCGATGCACCATCGATACACTTGACGCGGACTGTTGCCACGGAGCATGATCGTTACCATGACAACTACAGTAAACAAAGCGCCTGATTGAAACACAGGTCAGTGTTGCCAGATGTTGTAAATGAAATTTCTTTAAACAGCGCTTAAAAATGCTTCACGATTCTTCAATAGGGTTAGCTTGGGTTTGATTAAAAAAAAAGTAATAATTACAACACTAAAAATGCGATAAATATTGCATAAATAGAAAACCTGCAAACCCGAGCGGATAACTTTCACGTAGGGGTTTGCAACAGCAATTATTGCTCATGTGTAAAACCTCTTTTACGATATAATTGTAATATTTAAACGTTTATCCGTTTTCTTTACGTAGCAATACATTTAAAAATTGCATTCTTACCTTTTTGATAAAACAGTTTTTTTATTAGGCAAGAACTTTCTGAAATCTACGCTAAAAAAAATTAAGTACCATCAAAAATTAGAAAAATCCATTACACTTTTTTTCATATTTTTCGCTGAAGAATGTTAAGAAGGCAATGGCAGCAAAACAGGACGCCCATCAACAAAAATAGACTAAACAATATTACACGAACACTTAGAAGAGATATCAAGAATATTAAGAATGAATGTATAAGTTCTTACCTCCGAGAGCTTATAATATGAGAAAGATACAGACTATTCGCTATGGAAAGAAACCAAAACAATTAAAAGACCAATAGCTCAGAACCCTCTTCTAAGAAAAAGCTCTGCTATTTGTCAGTCACCTGGAAGGCACATTCCAACCACATGACGAAGAAATAGGAGAAAACTTGCCAATAATAACAGAAGAAATCTCAAGGGAAATAGAGCTTGTAACACCGAAAGAAATTATGGAAGAGATTAAAACAAATATAAATCCGAAAAAACCACCAGGTTATGACTTAATAACCGGTGAAATACTAAAACAGTTGCCAAGAAAAGCAGTAGTTAAATTAACGAATCTGTTCACTATAAATTACGGACAGATGATTCACCTATGTGTTTATAGTGATTTAACCAAATAAATTTCTAATTAATTAACTTTGTATTATATATTATACTATAATTATATTATAAATAAATAAATACATATTATTATGTTCAACGCATCATACAGACTGAAATATGTATCAAGGTGCTGGAAAATATCAGCGGTCATTGATTCCTAAACCAGGAAAGCCAATCAATGAAGTCTCCTCCTACAGACCAATTTCACTGCTACCGGTGATACCAAAACCGTATGAGAAAAATATATAATCCCCACACATCAGTTCGGATTCAGAGAAAAGCATGAAATAATAGATCAGGTCCATAGACTTACAGATCAAATAGAGAAAGCACTTGAAGAAAAGAAGATATGCTCAGCAGTGTTTTTGGATGTTGCTTAGGCTTTTGATAAAGTTTGGTATCTAGGATTGGAACACAAGCTAAAACAACTTCTACCAAAGCGGCACAGCCTTTTATTTAAATCAAATATGAAGATAAATACTCTGAACTGAGACCAGTAAGAGCTGGTGTACCACAGGGCAGTATTCTAGGTCCACTGTTGTATTTATTATACACCTTATGATATACCGTTAATACAACAGACTACCATCGCTACATTTGCTGATGACACTGGCGTGCTGGCAGTGGGAAGAACTGAACAAGAAGCCAGTGAAAAGCTCCATGAGACTCTAAGCAAAGTTAATGCATCAACAAAACGCTCACGCATTAAACTTAATGAAAGTAAATCTGTGCATACCAACATGGACAACTTTACATATAGACGTACAGACCAATCACTCTCAACAACCATACAATCCCGTATGCAAACACAGCTAAGCATCTAGGGATGAACTTAGATGCTAAGCTGAGACGGAAGGAGCACATAAAAAATAAAAGGGACGAACTTAATCTCAAATCTAGAAAAATATATTGGCTGATACGAAGAAACTCCTTATCCTTATGCCAATACATAATAAGTTAGTTATATATAAACAGCGGCTGGATCACGATGCATAGAATTCTACGCGATTTTGACACTAATGACAGTGGCCATGTGATGGATCGTTCGTTTTGTTTGAGTAGTCATATTGACACATAGAATAGAATTCTATGTGGCGTGATCAGGGACCAGGTCTTGAAACCTGATTGGACATACGGTATCCAACTCTGGCGCTGTGCTAGTTCTAGCAACCTCGAAACCATTCAACGGTTCCAAAACAAGGTACTAATACCGTTTTGTACCTGTTAATACTTTAACAGAACAATATTACTCGTTAATCTTAGGATTTAGATTAGTTGTAATTACATAAATACAGAGTAGGTGTTTAAAACTAAAAAATTATATATATATATATATATATATATATATATATATATATATATATATATATATATATATATATATATATATATATATATATATATATATATATATATATATATATATATATATATATATATATATAGTATATATATTAAAAACACTTACCTGGTCTTTATACATGAAGTCAATTTTCCAATACTCGAGAGACGCAAATTTATCGATTATCTCTTCATAAAATGGCTGCAGCCGTATTAGATCTAAAATTAATTCTTTGTGAAGAGAAATACTGGCCAAACCAGACAGTCTTTCTTGAGATATAGCATTTTTGCTAAATATTTTTAATCGATTTAAGCACGAAACACTGTTTTCCATGGAAACACTCGTCGATGGCATGGTTAAAACGAGGCAAAAAAGCTTATAAGCTTCCGTAAAAATATTTTTATCTTTCTGTAATTTTTTCACCAGCTCTTGTAAAGATATGTCTCTATAATTTCTGCTGCCATACAATACCGAAAGTTCATTTTTGAGTCGTTGACTTTTTGTAAATATTCTTGGATAACACTTTAATAAATCTTCAATGACGTCAGAGGGAAAAGAAGAACTGTAATAACCAAATTTCCTTGCATCAGCTAGGCATACGAACTGCAATCTCCAAAAATCTTGGAACCTTAAGTCCATTTCTGTTAAAACGTGGTCCATTATTTCATAAAAGAATCCTCTATACTTTGTAATAAATAGGTTCCAAGGGAGACCGGGTTTATGACGTATCACCGTCATTCCGTTTGCTTTGTGAAAGAAAGTCTTGAAAAAATCTTCATTTCTCTTTTGGCTTAACAACTCCCGTTTCTGTTTAATCTCGGCCATACAAAAAGTAATGTCCAGAGAGGTCTTTTGAAGAATGTCGTACAAGAATTCAATTACGACAAAAATATCATTGAACACTATTGCCAAAAATGTGAATTCGAAATCGTGCATGTAACTTAAAAACTCCCTGGCAAGCCGGAGCGAATTCTCGTCGGACTCATCACAAGTTACTATATTCTTAAAAAATTCCTTTAATTTTTCCCAGTCTTGTACGATCACGTCGAGCAATCCAGAACTGGAAGTCCAATGTGTTTCTGTGACATTCGGTTGTCGTTTTGATGTTGCAGAGCAATGGAAAAATGACGACATTCCATTAAGACTAGAAAAAAAAATTCGACATTTCGATATTTTTTTGAAGCTTTGCTGTAGCACGAGAGAAAGGCGATGCTCCAGGGAGGGGACAAATCGAACCTGGGGCGCCTTTTCTTTAAACTTTCTTTGAAGCACTTTCAATTGTCCAGACATAACGCAAGCTCCATCGTAACACTGCCCTACCAGCTTGTTTGGATAACTGAAAGGCTGCAAAATTGTATCTAATATGGTAAATACATTATTTGCTGTCCTATCGGTATCCACATCATAAAATCCAAGAAACCGTTCTACTAATTCTCCTTCTGAATCTACAAATCGTATTATTACTGAATATTGAGACGTTTGCGCCGTATCCGTCGTGTCAACTTGAATTGAAAAAAAATTACTAGAGTTGATCTCATCCCTAATATGACCATTCATGTAGTCAGAAATACAGTCAACGAGTTTGTTTTTAACGGTATTCAAATCACTACTGAAAATATTCTTTATTTTCTCATGGTGATTTTTAATTTCCAAAGGACTTGTTTCTATTAATAAGGATAACAATTCTTTAAAATTTCCCTGATTCACAGAATCACTACCCTCATCGTGACCGTGAAAAGGTAATTCTTGCTTTTTCAGGTACAAAACGGCATCAATGTACTTGATCAAAGAAAGTCTATTCAATCGCACACTTTCGTTGAATTTTAATGTGGAAACTCGGGCATCTTCTTTCAAACCATCGGATACCGTATTCTGATTGTGATAATCTATATTTCTAAGTAATAACTCACATTTTAAGTGCTCTTCAGAATCGCTGTGTAGATGCAGCGCCCTTGTAATGTTACAAAGACCTACAATTCCTTCCTTATTCCAAACGTTGTTTTTACTGGAAAACAGTAGGCAAGGCCAGCAAAACAATTTTTGCAAAATGCTGCTGCTGCACAGCCACTTATATTCTGAAAACCAGGAAGCCTTAAAATTCCTGTTGTAGGTTTTACCACTTTTTTTATTCACTTTCTTAGCGGAAATCGATAAAACTTCCATAGGCCGCCCCTGTACTAGAGCGTCCTTTTTGTCCTTGTCTCGCCAACTGCCAAATGGAGTTTTTAACAAAGTAGACACAATATCGTCAGTTGGATTCATAATACTTAAGTTTAAACAAGCAACTCAGACCGCAAATACACAAAAACTCGAACAAAATTAACCAGAAACCGAGCACAGAAGTTTAAGATCTTGCGAAATAAAACCTAACCAAAATAACCAAAATAGTTTCTTACGTGCCACGTGCCTACAAACTGGATATTTAGAACCGATGATTCAAATGAACAAAATATCTTGAATCTCTTCACTCGAACTAGGAATGTACGATATACATCGATCCATCGAAAACATCGATTCTTACATTGTGATGCATCGTTTACGTACGATGTGTCGTAAGATCTTCGATTTATTCGACGCATCGATGTCTTTTATTCGATACACTGATATTATTTGGCTACGAATTTTTCTCCTTTCCGGGAAGAAACGAACACAAATATTATAAGTATCTCATGATTTATGGGTTTCTGGATTTCTTTAAAATATTATTATATGGTTTCCTACAATTTAATTTGGCATCGTCGGAATAGCCAACCTACTCCCCTTGGCATTATTTCTTTGCGTTTTAACACGGCCAGGGTACAATCCGTCTCTATCTAATTTACTGTAAAAAGGAATGATAAAGGTATCTCGGCTGACGCCATTATTGCCATTGAAAGCTGTGGCCAAAAAAGTTCATAATCTGGTTCTGAAAGAAATCAGTAAGAGATTGCAATTGAGTACGTCACGCCATTAGCCATGGCTACAGTCCTGGATCACCGATTTATAAAAAATGCACTTTACTGATCCCATCGCCTGTGCTAACGCAATTCAAAAAATCAAAGACATTATTAAAGATAAAAAGATATGTATATCCCAAGAGGGCGCCGAGCTAATAGAGTCTGACTCTGACAATTCAGACAAAACCGAAGAAAATTTCAGTCTTTGGAGTGACCATCATAAGTTAGACCACAAAAATTGGAAGACTAATATAAGACCGATGGCGATATTTTTGACGAAATGTCAATTTATTTAAAAAGTCCTGTAGGTAGACTGGAAGAGAACCCATTAGAAATATGGAGCGATTTAAAGATACAATTCCCCAATTTACATAAAATTGCCTTTAAATACTTAAAAATGGTTGCGAGTTCAGTGCTTTCCGAACGATTATTCTCCAAAGCAGCACAAACAAACCCTCAATAAACAGAGAAATAGACTAAAGGGGAATGGATCAAGCAAAACTTTATTTTTGCAATTTGGAGAAAAAATACTGGGACCTATAAATTCGCTTTTGTAATTATTTCAAGCGTTGTACTTTCATGCTGATTTTTTTAATCAAATATAAATATAATAAACAAGTTTTGCCTGTAAAAATTTGTATACCTACCAAAATATTTTAAATAAAATTATGTTTCTGATTTTTCTTTTAAAAGTGTTTATTTTTTTATTAACTGCATAAGATTTTGGTTTTTTCTACCTGCCCTTATAGATACATAAAGGGCAATTCCAAATTTTACTTTATTCGCAAGTTAAGTCGATATATCCGAAAAATCGACGTTTTTTTCCGATATATTGACAACCATCGATTTTGTCAAACGATGAATTACATTGCAAAAAGTATCGATGCATTTTCTGAATGCACATCCCTAATTCGAACCGAACATCTGACGTTTGACGTCACGGTTGCCATAGTAACGCGAAATGAGGTCTGCCTGGGAGAGCAACTTACACCAAATACAGGGATGCCAGATCTCATAATTTATCTTCCACGGTAGGTTACTCGTCAACTGTTAGTCAGTTAATAGCAGTGGCGTGCAAGGACCGTTATAAGACAAGCGATCCGATGAAGATAATCAAAATTGACATGGCGTTTTACACTTTTGTGAAAATTAGTTAAATCTGTAATGCCGACGCGGGATTCCGGGATTAACCCCGAAACAAATTTAAAGGGATTCAAATATTAAAATTTTTATTTATTAAGTTTAAACTGAAGTAAAAACCACCTAATCGACTCTAAATACAAAAAATATATATGTATACCTAAATACTTATTTAAAAAAATACCCCAAAAATATTAGGGCGTCCAAAATTTCGTCGTTCGTTCTGTGGTGTTTTAATTCTGGATAATTCCTTCAACATGAACTTTAATGCCGCATCTGCTTTACATAAATCCATATGGCGACGGCACAGGGCTTCAACTGCAATTTTTATTGGTCGGAGAACTTTTACAAGGCCTTTGAGAACCCTACTTTCTGAATCCAAAATTGGTGTTATGTTTAGATCAATAAGATCTTTTTTTATGAAATTCTCTAATAGTGTAAAACGCTCGAGCATGTCAAGTAAGCTACTCCATCTCGTTTTGCAATTTGATATAACTTTTAGCTGTTTCCCATGATCATTTTTGATATACTTTTGTAATTCCGAAATTAAAAAAGTCAGAATCCCAAGTTTATTTATTTTTTATTTTGCCGTAACCGTAACAGTTCTACAATCCTCGTAGATTTCAGATAAATTATAAGAAATTAAGTCCAGATTTTTATAAAATTACTAGCTTCCGCCCGCAAGGTATAGGTGATAATAGTGTAGTTTTGGTGTCATCATTATAAATACATGAGCTATGTTAGGTTAGGTTATTTATATCTAGAAATGGAACATTCTAGGGAATTTTAATGCGAGTTTTAATGTTTTATCCAGTATAATTTAACTTCAACCTGTTTGAAACATACACTAGGTAATAAAGGTAAAATCACCTTGAAATCCTTCAAAGTCAAAAAATTTGACAAATTTACTATAATAGTAAATTTGTCAAATTTTTTGGCTTTGAAGGATTTCAAGGTGATTTTACCTTTATTACCTAGTGTATGTTTCAAACAGGTTGAAGTTAAATTATACTGGATAAAACATTAAAATTTAATAAAAATAGCTGTCACAATATTAAATATTTTAATCAGAACGGACATAAAAAAAGTCACTCGTTCCGAAAATCGTATAAAAAAAGCTATGTTCCATTTAAAAAACACCTTATCCATAGCGTAACTCTTTTGTTTCTGGTTCAAATAAATTTTTGGTTTCATTTTTGAATTCTGCGGGAAAAAGTACATCGATTGGCTATTTAAGATTTTTCTTTAAATACAAGGAAGCTCAAAAATGAGCCCCTGTTCAGTCCTCGTTGGAAGACCCTGTACATACCGCGTTTTAACTGCACAGTTCTGACTGTACAGTTAAATGGCACGATGTTGTGTAGTCCGTTTTACCCTTATAGTGCAATACAACTGTTAAAACTTACCGATTCAGTATAGTTCAAGTCTACTCTGCAGCTGTCTTTTTTCGCAAACTCTTCCATGACGTCATCGTAAAAACGTGGATGTTCCGACATCTCCTTGACCAGATCGTTTTCAATTGATAACAGCGGCACGTGAGATAGTCGGTCATGCTCCGTAGAATTGGTCACAAAATTCTCTATACGCTTAGAGGTGGAAAATTCGCGTTCTGCAGAAGTACTAGCAACAGGAATTGTCAACACTAACTCGCACAATTTTACCACCTCCAAATAAACTTTCTCCAACTGTGCTTCCTTTAAAAAGGCCAATAATTCGTTTGCGTTAGTTTTTGTATTAGTATCCTCACTATCGTAGATTGCTACGAGTTCTGCACGCAATAAAATCGCGTCAAAATAACCCCCATAACGATCAATCAAAGACTGAAACGTATTTTCCGGAAAAGCTCTTCCTTTAAAGGCATAAAAATTACACAACCGGAGAAATTTAAAGTCATTTAAGTTATTTAAAATGATTATTATTTGCCGGTAAATTTCGTCTATAACTTTATTGAAAAGTCGACGGCAAGAAGTGTATACATCCTCAACATTAACAGGCCTTAAATTTCTGGGGATCGTATTCTTCCAAAATCTGTCGAATTCGTTTCTTTTTTGTTTTGTCAGCGTTTTAAATTCTTCAACTTTTTTAACACAGAATTCGAAACTATTTCTTTCATTGAGCAACATACTAGAGATACTGTCTGCAAATGGAAGTATTTCTGAAAATACGTGGAGTAAAAAATTAAAGTAAAAGTCTCTTTTCAAACAATCTAAAAACCCTCTCGAAATGCTAAGTGTCTCTGTATCCCAAACTTGACTATTCTTCATAATATTTCCGAAGAGTTCAATTAGTGACTCCCGGTGTTCAAATACTGTTAAAACCAGATTGCCGTTATATTTCCATCGTATAGCTGCCGCTTTGGATGACTTTTTTCGTAATATAAAGTCCAAAGCTTGCGTACGTTTCGTAGATCTTGAAAAAAAGGTAGCCATTCCACTAAGAGCAGCAAAAAATAATTTACATTCCGTTATATGTGCTAGTGACTGAGATAAAGCTAGATGTAACTTATCAGGGAAGCAATGCACAAACAGAGCATCAGAGAAAGTTTCTCGTACTCTCGTTAGAAAACATCCAAACTGTCCAGCATCGTAGCTTAGTAAAACAAATTTCTTACTCGACTCGGTGTTTTTAATAATATTACACACGATTTTATATAAACCTTCCGTTGTCCTGTCTTCCGTCAAACTGACAAAACCTAGAAATCTCTCTTGAATACTCCCGTTGTCGGCTTTTACGTAGCGCACCACTATAGAGAGCTGGCTCGCATTTGTAATATCAGTAATTTCGCTTAGGATAAGAGCAACAAAACGCGCTTGTTTGATTTCTGATTTAATTTTGTTTAAAATAACAGTGGCTACGGCCGAAACTAAATCGTTTTGAATGCGATTCGACGTTCCCCGAAAGACATTGGACTGCTCTAAATGATTATTTAGACAGATATCATACTTAGCTATCAACGATACTAAATCACTAAAACTTCCGCTGGTGGTACCAGTACTGGATCCTCCATGATCTCTGAAATTAAGTTCGTGCTGACCCAGAAAGCACACAATATCGATAAGTCTTTTTAATATTTCTCTATTTTTGAATACCAGTTCGTTGTGTTGACGATTACTGATTTGTAACTGTTTATCCAGTTTATGAGAGATCCCCATCTTTCCAAAGACTCTTTCCTTAATAACGGCCTGCAAGTGTATTTTGGATATAAAGTGTTTTCTTCCGACTTTATGTAGGTTATTTAAGTCCGCAAATCCACATCGATTCCAAATACCCCCGCCCTTCTCGTTCACAAAAAGCAGGCAAGGCCAACAATATAATTTGCACTTAACCTCACAACCTGTGAGCCATTCGTACTGTTCGTAACATCTCTCCGGGTTAAAATGTCGCGTACAAGTTTTAATCTTGGTAGTCAAATGCGTCATTGGTGGTTTCGGCCTACCTTTATCTATTATACTTAACTTTTCCGCGAAATTTAGTGCGGAAAATCCTTTTGCTAACACTAAACATACCGCACAATCACAGACGCCTGGTTGTGTCGTCTCCATAGTCCCTTTAACGTCTCCAATATTCCAATCGTTAAACAAGAAGCCGATACTTTGTATTTAACCAGTCTTATTGCTTACTCTGACAAATTCACACGCGACGTAGCTTCCAAAGCAAGTTAATCGAGTCTATACGCATTGTCAGTTGTCACTGACGCATGACGGCATGTGACCGCAATGTTGCCAACTCAAATTTATTTTTATCGTTAGTTTGTTTGTGGTCTGTAACTGGATGTATTCCCTTGGACATTTCACTAAATTCTGATGTTTCCGCCGACTTTTCCACTTTTGTTTTTAAATTAATAGGAATTATTGGCCTGTCAGACTTATTAATGCCTCTTTTTTTTTTGAAAGTTTCAACTATATTGTATCCAATTTTATGCGAGAATGATGATAGAAAAAACAATTAAACAAGAATTCGCCCTATTGGTCAGTTCCATGGACAGTTTACACCAGAACATATTTTAGTGATCACAATATTAGTCTTTTCTTTCCTGATAATTACGGAGGAATCAGATTTCTTTCTATCCGTGTTGGCGAAAGTGCATTAGACAAAGACAAATAAAAAAGAATTTGTTCAAATTTTTATCGTACCTTCTTTGCTTGTGGAAGTTTTGCTGGTTATATACTTCGAAAGATTAGTCACTGCAAAATTCATTTTATTTTTCCTAATGAAATTCCCAACGGAATCAGATTTCTTTCTATCCTTGTTAGCAAAAGGGGCATTAGTAAAAGACAAATAAAAACAATGTTGTTGCCAATAAAAAAGAATAATCGAACATTTTATCACAGTCGGTTTTGTTTGTGCAAGTATTCCTGGTTGTCTACTGTGAAAGTTTAATCGGAATTGTCATAGAAAATAAATTTCTAACCTGACAAAATACTTACGTAAGTTTTATGATTTTATAGCACAATACTTTTGTTTTTACTGAACACAAACAGCATTTGCAAAAATCTCGTTTTTATTAAGCAAAAACAGTGTCAGCATAGCAGTGGCGGCTGGTGAAATTTCAAAGTTGTATAACTCTGTTACTACATACAGGACCTGTACCAAATTTAGGGGTTTCAATTAGGGATGTCGCGAATAGTAGTTTTTACTATCCGGCCAAACCGGATATTCGGCCAAACGCTAACCGCCGGATCCGGATATTCGGCCGAATATCCAACAGTTTAAAAGGACGAATTGAATTAAAGTTTGTAGCTATGTAAATCGAGTCGCCATGTGTGTAATGCAGACCGATGACCTGCAGCAACCGTGCGCCGACGCCGTCAAGCGTGCAAAGTTGAAAACATTCGCGGGAATTCCCGAAATGACGGGCGGGTGCCTAAGACTATAGAGGCCGAGGTTCAGTCTTATTTGAATTTGCCATTAATCGAAAGAACTGCTTCTCCATATACATGGTGGAAAGGCGAAAATAAAAATTTTCCCATCTTATCGGAGTATGCTTTCAAATACTTGTCAGCACCCGCATCCACAATTTTTAGCGAACGACTTTTTTCGGAGGCACATAATGTGTTTGAAGAAAAGCGGAATCGGCTTTCCTCCGAAAATGGCGAAATGTTAATTTACTTGCACCACAATCTTCCATTAGATAATTTTAAATATTAAAAATTTAAGTTCGTATTTTCGTTACATAAATTTACTAGTACTAGTACCTACTAGTTTTCAATATTATTAGGTTTTAGTTTTTATTTTTATCTAAACTTACCTAAGGTTTTCGTGTTGTATGTTGTTTATTTTAAAATAAAAAATCATTAGTTTTCCATGCAACATAATTATTTTTTATTATAATTTATAATAATAATAAACCGTCTCCATACAATAAAATACATCGGATATTCGGTCGAATATTTAATTATCCGGCCAAACCAGATATCCGGTCCAACCGGCCGGATATCCGGCTCCGGCCGGATAGACCGAATATTCGCGACATCCCTAGTTTCAATAGTGAGCCCACTGGAAATGTTTTGGTAAAGAAAAAAACATTTTGTAATTTGCGAAAAAAAGTTAAATTTTTGGTGTGCCCCTTCTAAGAAAAAAATGAACACGTCTAGATATTTTATTGATTATTTTTTCTGAAAAAATGTACATCTTTTTGTCGACAGTTCTTAAATTTTGAGAGAAGAAACGCATTAGTAGAAAGTTATAGTCATCTGAATTTTCTTAAGCCTAAAATATAATTTAAGAAAAAATTCAAATGACTATAACTTTCTACTAACACATTCTTTTCTCTCAAAATTTAAAAACTGTCGACAAAATAGTGTAAAATTTGTTTAGAAAAAATAATAAATAAAATACCTAGACTTGTTCATTTTTTTCTTAGGAGGGGCACACTAAAAATTTAACTTTTTTTCGCAAATTACAAAATGTTTTTTTTCTTTGCCAAAACATTCCCAGTGGGCTCACTATTAAAACCCCTAAATTTGGTACGGGTCCTGTAAGTAGGAACAGAGATATACAACTTTGAAATTTCACCAGCCGCCACTGCAGCATAGCCACATTAACCTTCTTATTATATCCATTATTTCAAAGTCTACAGTCTATGAAACTAACAACCGAGCGCTAACAATAATAACAACGATCACTGCAAATAATTGTCTTATTTTTATAAACAACCGATCGCTGGAGCCCATTTCTGCCTTATTCTTATTAGGTTGAAAAGGGCTGCGTACGAATAAAATCAGTTCAGCTCGGCACTCGAGTAACGTCGCGACAAAATTACATTAACTTTACTTGGTCGACTGTACGCCGGTGCCGGTGGCAAGGCTTGTGTTGACAACGCAGGCCTATTATACTTTATTCTTATTCGGCCGAAAATTCGGTGCTTTAATTTTACCAATATTTATTTTAAGGAATCTTTAATTATTTACTGTATAAAGTATGAAAAAATTAGTCAAGTGGTTTGAAAATTTTAATGATTACGCTTAAAACGAGGATTAAAACCAGGTAAACTGGTAAAAATGTATGTGTTTGCGGCAATAACTTTAATAAACTGTTTTTAAATTAAAATGTATATTTTTATTTTAAATTATATATTTCCGCAAATTTAAAATGTAATATTTCTTTGCAATATTCCAAAAAGTATATACAATCAAAATTTTGATTATCTAAGTTTACGTAGAATCTGTAAAAATATGATGTTTCATTACAAGAAATTTATACTTTCACAACGTGTTTTTACAAAATGTGTGTGATAATATTACTATATAAAATTAATCTCACAAAATCTTTGTAATGTAATATCACAAGAAAATTGTACCTACATCATGACATGCCACAATATTTTTGGAATTTTACAAGAAATTTAATGGTCGCAGTAAAAGCATTGACATTTTCTGTAATTTCACAAAACTGTTTTCAGTGTATGTTGAGGAGGTAGAGGACTTTCTCTTACCGATTTACCGAAAGTATATAAAAAATAAATTAAATATCAAATAAAACTGTTTCTTATCGAAAAAATGGGCGTTCACAGAACGCCTAATTACAGGAATACTAATAAATTGGGAAAAAACTTACATTTTTTTGACACAGCGTGCAATAAATTCCTTGACTGTTCAAAGCTAACTCAGGGTAATTTTCTATCCATTGCAGCACTCGGATTTGGAATGGCATTTCACTTACATCTGTAAAGAAAAAATTTCCATAATATTATTTTTCAGGCGCGGCCTGTGAGTTCTTTTTATAGGAGGGGCAAATTTTGTGGGCAACTAGTAATATCAACGTAACAAGCAAAATACACTTTTTTAATTACGGAAGGTTTTTAATAATGTGCTTATAGACGGGAGGCCAGTCCATCAAAAGATGTCGATTTAAAGGCAAACCCAATATTTCGGTATAACTTTATGAGACCTATACTATCTGATTAAGCATGTGTTTTTGCCTAAAAAAGTTATATATGCCGACTTTTAGTATTGGTCGAGACTAAAGTTATAGCAAAACAACGTAAAAAACTTGGAAATATTAATTTTAATATTTAACTTCCAATAACTTCTAAAGTAATTAATTAACATTTTCACACATTTAAAGCCTAAACATTTCTATTAAATTTAAGGTACCTATACCTACACAAATTTTTCCAACTGGTTAAAAAGAGCATAACATTAATATTTTTGTATTGGATTGAGTAGTCCGTTACTTTGTGATATTGCATTTTTATATAGAAATGTAGACAATTTACTTTGTTTAATATCACTTTATTTTATTTTAACAGAATAGTGACTGCAGTTTCGTAGTACTACCATAAAATCCAAAATCTTCAAAACCTATAATTTTGTCTGTATTTATTCCGTAAAATAAAGTGGCTTTTAAACTTATTTTGTTGCTAAAGCGTTGAACTTTTTGACCCAAAATTTTAAAAACGTGTTCATCAACTCCCGCTGAAACACTTATATTTTTTATAAACCTGCGTAAAGTTGATACACTTGGTAAGCAAAAATTTTTGACGAGCTTTCTTTTATATAACTTTGGGCCTTCAAAATAAAGAGAAAGGCAATAATTTTTAAATTCTTCGGTATATCTACGACCTCTTGGTTTTTTGCCTATTTCAGATACCTGAATATTAATAAACTTAGCTAAATTGGTAGAAGAACCGCAAAATTTGTAAGTCAGCTCTTTATAGTTTTCCAAAGCAATTTTCTCTAAGGTAGGGCAAGATGATGAATCACTTTCAAAAGTTCTCACTTTCTGTTTCAGGTATTTATTGTCATTGCGCAGCTTTTTAACCACCTTTCTTAATTTAGCCTTTCTTGGCGTGCCATATGATAACTGACTTGTTGTCTGGATTTCCTGATCCAAAATCGGGGACAGCAAGCTTTCCTCTGAGGAAGTGTTTGTGGCACCGAACTGGTCCGAATAGCTAGTTGTTTGAATTGCAACATCTACGCCCTTGTCCTGTTTATTGCAGTGTACATCAGATTCTGATAATTGTTTTGTTTTGCCTTGTGTACCTAAAATAAAGAAGAAATTTGCTAAAATAGCAAAATAGTTTGTAAAATGGTTGTAATCATAATAGAAATATAGCAAACATTTACCAATATTATCAGATAACTGATTTTCTGGGAGCTTAGGATACCCTTCTAACGAAGGAAAAATAGATGGGTTAACATTTCGGCGCAATCTGCTATGTGCATTATTAGCAAACACACGTGAAGGAAAATGCATGGCACACAACCTATAGGATAAGTTGTGGATATTGTCTACCTTTGCAAACAAATCTTCTCGATGACATGCCATCAACCATATTCTTGCACTAAAAATATTTTAGTGAAATAGTGTCTATTTTATGTAGTGCAAATTACGCTATTTCTGAAACGATAATTCGTTTAAGACAAAAAAAATTATCTTAGCTCTTGGTAACAAGCTGCTTTTAAATGTCGGATATTCAGATTAGTTCGGAAGATATCCGAAAAAAAATGAAATTTCTAAAACCGGTTTTAGTTTACTGACTGAAGGTGGAATTTAAAATAAATTACAATCGTCCAGTGATGTTTTCCCCTAAAATATAATAGCATTATCATTTTTAAAACAATTTTCAATATTTCTTTAGCGTGGAGCGCTTTTTCGTTACGTTTATTTTAGAAGCGTGCGTACTTGAATTAATTTCGGTACAGCGCCCCACGCTTTTTGGCATAGTCATTGAAAATTGGGTATATTAGAAATTACACTAAATACATTATTTTATACTCTTTAGTGCGTTAAAAGCGTGTTTCTTAATTTTTTAACTTATAATTTATTGTTTACTTTTAGTCATGGGTTACACACAATTTTGGTCCCTTTAATAAATGCGCCTCTGGAATACAAACATATGCAAAATTTCGACTCAACTGAACATCGGGTGGTGGGTCTACATCCCCTCCTAAATACTAATCCAAAGACTATGTCAAAAATTAAAAATGAAAATTTCGTACCTACGTTTCTAGCCAATCAGAAACATTGATATTTTATCGTTACTATGGCAACAAAAAATTTCCGGAAATATTAATCGTGCTCGAACTTCCGGCAAAATTACGCTGGAACTTTTTTGACACTTATGATATGTATAAATATTAAATTCATAAATGTCATATTATACGTTTTTACTATTGCACTGGGTGGAATTTAGAGTTTATAAAAAAGAAATACTACACAGAAAAGAAAATATAATAATACCTTATTTATTTAGCTTTACAGAACGTAAACACTTGACAAATTTTAAATGTTTATTTTAACTTGTTTTTATATTAATTCGTAGCAAGGTCATTACCGGCTTTAGTTGGACAAATTAGTAAAATATAGTTTAGAAATATACCATTTTAATATTTTCATATAATTCTACTTTACTAAGGGCCGGTACTTTCGGTCCCGATTAACGGATTTGATAGGTGATTAAAATAATCAGGGTTTTGGATGTGTCAAATCATATTACTTGACATTGAAATTGTCACTGTCAAAACACTGATTAAATTAATCGGCTATTAAATGACTTAATCAGGGCCGAAAGTACTGGCACTAAATCTGGTACATGTAAAAATGTATTTTGCAGCACTAATTTGAAGTTATGTTAATGAAATTAAAAGACAGACATATAACGTTAAACAAAATAAAAATTACCAGAATTAGTTACATAAATTAGTTAAACAGAGTAATGTAACAGTCCAATTCAAGATTTTGACATCACTTTATTTGACTAAAGTTGGTAGAAATACATTTTTCAGAAACTTATTAGAAGCGATGTTTAAAAAATTTATTCAGTTTTATTTACACCATTTCATATAACTTCGGCGCGAAATTTTCTTACCGAATATCCCTCGAGCTTAAATTAGTAACAGGAAATTTTTCGTCGGTAACGAATATTTTAAGAAAATTATCCCTCGCCTTCGGCTCCGAATAATTTTCAAAATATCCGTGACCTCGAAAAAAATTCCGGTAATAATTTAAGCTCTAGGGATATTATAAGTGATAATACTATTCGATAGGGGGGGGATTATCATAACAAATTTGTGGTCTATATATATATATATATATATATATATATATATATATATATATATATATATATATATATATATATATAGAATTAATAAAACCGATTTCCGTAACATTCGGTTTTTAGCGTATACTTATCTCCGTAAATAATTGGAATTTTTGGGATTTAAAAACAGCATTGCCCTAAACGATAAAATTCATTTTTTGTCCCAAATTTAATCAACTTTCTACTCATACCTTTTCGGAAATAGCATTAATTTCATCACTTAAAACAGACACCCAATATTTCTAATAAGAAGAAAATGTTCTGGAAAATATGTCAGTACACCGTAATTTATTAAGGGTTTCAAAAAATATTACAACACAAATAGGCCTACTTTAAAAATGTCAGTGTTGCAACAATATCTCAACTTCTAAAATAAACAAGAATAACTCAATATTTATTATGATTATTATTATCCACTTACCGCTTTGCATCCGACGGAAATTTAAAAAAACTTAAAGAACAATTTTTCGACGTGTTGAGACAACCAACAGCAGCACAGAGTAACGCACTCATTTTCGCCAATCCGACTCTGTTCTCGGACGCAATACTCGAACCTCACAGCCTGAACGATGGATCTCAACTGAAACGCTCTACATCCCGCCAACAATCTGCCGAATTTTGTCGGCATGCTGAAAATATTTGGAAGAGTGGCGCTACTAGTTTAGTTCTACTATGGTACTACTACGTTTTGATAATGTAGTAGTACTACCAGAGTAGAGAAATGGGGGAGTAGCGACACTCAGCAAAAATCGTTTGAAGTTTCTGCATCAAAGCAAAACGCCGATGCACACTGCGTTCTCCGGGCAGCGTATTACGGGGACGTTCGATAAGCATTAGTCGAAAAAATATTTGGTCGGTTATTTGATACATACAAATTTAAAAGGCGGTACGTAACTCTTTAGTATTTCGATTCATTAGTATTAATGGCATTATTAGACCACTTATTCCGAAGGCATGAAACGAGGACTAAACCATTGCGAGATATCCATGGATATTCTCGTTCATACACTTCCCAAGGACATCTCATGGATACTTCAGGTTATTAGTAGGAAGTCTTGACGATATCTTGGAGACCTCTGTATTCTTGAAGGATCAGTGGTTTGCTCCCTCGGCATGAAACTGCCTTATAAAGTTATAATAAATAATAAGAGATATTTTTCTAGGCAGTTAAGGAAGCCTTGCGTTGTTTCCTAAACATGCTAAATAAAGCACATAACAGTCTGAATGAAACATATTTACTTCGCATCTGTTTAAGTGGTTTGAGCACAAGAGTCTGAGCTAAAAATATATTTTTGACAGTTGTTTAAATTTTGGGTTTAAGGGCAATCGTACGCTACACCACCTTTTTAGCATGCTCCGGCGCGTCGCAGTGCCTTTAAAGGGCTCTAGCTTCTTTATTTTAAAAGATTAGTCTAACAGTAGTCGACAGAAAATGTAGCATAATAAATTCGGCAATTTTCTGTGAAAGAAAAAATATGATATATTGTTTCGTGAGCGAGTTAAGACAGGGTTAACAACAATTTCCCTGGTTATAAAATCACGCGTTTTGGGCTAATTTGCTGGAAGATATCTTGACTTCAAAAGGGAACATTTTTAAAATTTGTTTTAAAAATGTGTGAATTGCAGTAAAAGATCTAAATTTTATTTAAAACTAAAATTTACTACAGCCACAAAAAGGAGAAAGTCATTGTAGCCTGGTGCACTAATCCAATGCTTTGTTAGTCTTTCCAAAGTGCGTTTTGATGGAAGTCTAAACGTGTTTTTTAATCTATTATAAGCTTTGGGTCCCAAAAAATACACGGAAAGAGCAAATTGTTTGAATTCATTCGTGTAACGATTACCTTTGGGGGTTCTATTTATAGCATTTAACTGAGCCTTGAAGAATGCTGTAAATTTCTCTGGATAATTTTCTTCTAAATACTTTTGAACTTCTTCAAGTGTAACGTTATGTTCCTGCTTAGTTTTTAATTCTTTCTCCAACTCCCTTATGTGCCTCTTTAACTTGGATTTTCTTGGTGTATTTGCAGTAAGTTGGCTAGTTGTTTGAATTTCTTCCGTTTTCATTTCAAGTTTTGAATTTCTTTTTGAAAGTGCGATCTGCAAATCTACATTAGAAGTGTTTGTAGACCCATCACAAGTTTCCATCGGCTCTGTTTGTGAAGATACATTCACAAGATAAGGCCCATTTTCCTTACTCTGTCCCGAGGTCAATGATGTGTTAACAGAGTTGTCAGCAATACTAGCTAGAAACAAAGTGGGAATTGCCCATGCCTTAATTCGTGTTTTTGCTGTATTTGAGAAACAATCTTCTTCAAAATGTATGCCACATATTTTTATTCTTTTATAGCATTCCTCGCTACTGAGGGATGAATATCTGTGATTTTCTACAAATCCCAATTTGTTCTTCCAGTCAGCACATCTAAAACAAAAGCGAAGCGTGAAATTTTAAAATAAAATTTAATAATAAAAAAACAAATACTCTCTAGGTCGAGAATGCTATACATACGATACCTGCAATCGGAATCATTGTAACTGACAAATGAAACTTTTCAGGGGAGCGTTTTAAAGAATTTCGGTACGCGTTTTACCGTAAAACGGTAAAACCTTGAACTCCATTATTATCATAATAATTACGATAAATCGTATTCGTTGACATATACCGGTTGGTGAAGTGAAAAGTGACCAAGGCAGTACATTCTATCTTTATCATACGCCTCACGCCTCATATATCCGTGATACTAACTCACTGATCTCCTTTGTAATAAGGCTGAAAGTCCCGCTGCGTGCATGTGTTATTATAAATATTATTCAACGAGTTAACATAGGTTGAGTTACAGCAGATAACATTGCTTTGGTTACTTTTTACTTCTATAAGAGGTATATAGCATTTCTGAATATAGAGCTTCTTTCCACACATTTTTGTAGTTACAATAATTCTGTAAAATTAGCAATACTTTGAAATTAAAATTATATTATGGCATTTATAATTACTCTGACAAAAAAAGTTACTCCAAGGTTCTAAATCTAAAAACGCTTGGGCATTTAAATAACTGTAAAAGATGTTACAATCCGAAGTATTTACACTACAAGAAAAATATACTACTGTGCATAAAAAAGAGTATTACCTACTAGTTAAAACCCCTCTTGTCATAATATTATTCTAAAACTATTTAGTAGGAATAATTCTTAACTTGCCATGTGCATTATCCATGAACAGTTTCACTATTTTTATGATCTTTCACTAATTTTTTTCATTATTATTAAATTACTTACATCCCCGAGTAAAGAAAAACTCTGATGAGAGCGCGACAATTTAAGACTACTATTATAATCAAAAAATAGCCGTTAAAAAACCCGAAACGCTTAATTTTTACCAGTAATTCGACAGAGCGGAGGTTGCTGCCATTAACTTAAACAGTTTTAAGTTTCTGGTATAACATAGCTAAAGAACCACCCTACTAGCAATATTTAAGGATTCGTAAAAGAAAAGAAACGCGTGATTCATCATTTCAACCTAATAATCCCTACATCAAAACATTTCTATTTTATTTTTAGTCAAATTTGATTTTCAGTTACAGGTATTGCGCAGAAATCAAACTCACCCCAAATTTTAGCACTTGTTTAGGTGGAATATTAAAAAACGCCGGACCGGAAAATGTACACACATAAAAACGATCTTTTGTTTTGAAGCCCGCGGCGGTTTCGAAATATATGAAACTCACCGCGGTCTTAAAATGATAACCAAGTTCTCATTTTCAGAACAAAACTTTAAATCAAGATCTAGGTTTTCAAAATACTCTGATATATACCTTAATTTGAAACCAACATATATTTCGAAACCGTCGCGGGTGTCAAAGAAAACCTTTTTATCTGTATATATATATATATATATATATATATATATATATATATATATATATATATATATATATATATATATATATATATATATATATATATATTATATATATATGTCGTAGGCGGAATGCAAATTTAGGCTTTTTATAAACTTCCTAGGCATTTTATAAAAAGCCGGCAAAACGCGAGCATAAAATGCATTTTTCGTTATGACTAACACCAATTCAGGCAAATTGATAAATGCCGGCAAAACAAGAACAGAAGAATATATATCACGTTGTGACTGATTATTTTTAGGCATTTTACAATTTGCCAAAAACGGTGCCGTCAAAACGTGAATATTAAACTAGTCGCCTTTTGCACGCGAAGACGTGCACATCAACACAGCCGAAGAGGACCCCAACCAACACCCTGGCGCACCGATCCCTCTTCGCTTGCGAGGAAAGAGACTGGTCAGGGCCCCTAACCAGGTGCTAACCCTGTTCCGACCTTAGGGTGCCCTCCGCTCCACCGTTCGCATAAAAAACCTTTCTAAGTCCGTATAATTAGGGCATTGCAGATTAGTGACAAAACTGAACTTAGGTGGCAGAAAATATTATTCTCAATACTTAATAGTATTTTCCATTTTATTTTCACGTTTTGACGGGACCGTTTTTGGCAAATTGTAAAATGCCTAAAAATAATCAGTCACAACGCGATATATATTCTTCTGTTCTTGTTTTGCCGGCATTTATCAATTTGCCTGAATTTGTTTTAGTCATAACGAAAAATGCATTTTATGCTCGCGTTTTGCCGGCTTTTTCTAAAATGCCTAGGAAGTTTATAAATAGCCTAAATTTGCATTCTGCCTACGACATATATATATATATATATATATATATATATATATATATATATATATATATATATATATATATATATACAGGGTGTTTCATAATTGAATGCTGATCCTTAAGGGTGATAATCTTTGGATGATTTTAAGAAAAATTCTTTATATGAACATAGGTCCGCAACAGCTTTATTTCTGAGATACAGGGTGTTGAAATTTAAGAAAAAAATCTGTTTTTCTTCAATATCTCTAAAACCGCTTTGTATTTTTGTTTTAAATTTTGGTAGGTGCAAAGTACGCTTAAAACTACATTTTCTTCAGGATAAAGGTTTTTTTAATTTTCATCAGTGGCGTCCCTGTTAACATGCCCTGCAATATTTTTAATCAAAAAAATGATACGCCACTGTTTTTTTTTAAATAAATGTTATTTTTATAATTGCCTTCTATCTTCTCATAAAAATGGTCTCTTGACTTTTTTTATCCGGCGTACGGTTTTCGAAATAAAGTTCATTCATTTGCTTGTCCCTATGTGATTTTATCTAGCAGTCTCAATTTCACAATTTGTGGTAACCTAAGCATCTAGGCTAGATTTTTATATTTTATAGTAACTATTATTTAGTTCTAGTAATTAAAGCCGTTAAAGAGTGGGATTATTTTGTAGGCTAGAAACATCTGGTATGCTAACAACACATTTCGTTGTTTTATAAACGCAAACAGTTAATTTAATTTTGGTATATTTTGTCCAAAATGGTTAAGTTTTTACAAATAAAAAATGTATTTTTATGCGTGCTTATTATTAGAACTAAATAATAGTTAGTTACTACAAAATATAAAAATCTAGCCTAGATGCTTTGGTTACCACAAATTGCGAAATTGAGACTAAGTACAAGAAAAAAATCACATAGGGACAAGCAAATGAATGAACTTTATTTCGAAAACCGTACGCCGGATAAAAAAAAGTCAAGAGACCATTTTTATGAGAAGATAGAAGGCAATTATAAAAATAACATTTATTTAAAAAAAAACAGTGGCGTATCATTTTTTTGATTAAAAATATTGCAGGGCATGTTAACAGGGACGCCACTGATGAAAATTAAAAAAACCTTTATCCTGAAGAAAATGTATTTTTAAGCGTACTTTGCACCTACCAAAATTTAAAACAAAAATACAAAGCGGTTTTAGAGATATTGAAGAAAACAGATTTTTTTCTTAAATTTCAACACCCTGTATCTCAGAAATAAAGCTGTTGCGGACCTATGTTCATATAAAGAATTTTTCTTAAAATCATCCAAGGATTATCACCCTTAAGGATCAGCATTCAATTATGAAACACCCTGTATATATATATATATATATATATATATATATATATATATATATATATATATATATATATATATATATTAGATTACAAGTCCGTACACCAAATTTTATGTTTTAAACTAAAATATCTGTTGAATTATGGAAGCTGCACTAAAAATCACCCCTGCCTCTTTTCGACACGGACATATCTACAATATCAAATAAATACGACTTACAACATAATCGAGTAAATTTACCCCCTTTTTAACCCCCCTGCCCCTAGCCTACATGAAATAAAAATAATATTTAAAATGGTTGAATATAAAAGCTAGGTACACCTATCAACTTAAAGAGTACAAAGACTGTGTGTAGCCTCCTTTACCACAATCCTTTATTTATTATTATTTATTTATTGAGGGAAAATACACAGGGACATACAAGGATATCAAAATAAAATCTTGCCAGATTTTGGTTAAACCTAAATGAAAATATAAATATATACACCCACTGACGCTTATTTTAAGGTGTAGAAATAAAATAGCAAATATCTGTATCCAGTTATTTTAATACCTCCGTTTTCGCCTTGTTGTAAGCAGAATATGTATATCAAATACGTATTCTTATACATTATTTCTATAAATCCCATTCTCTAAATTTCGTTTCTTTAGCACAAATAGTTTTAAGATACTGCCATTATGCTCATATATACTAAAAATCGACGAGACACGACTGAAATACCTACTTTAAATTTTAATTCTATGTATCAATCTGTATATATTTCCAAAATTTATTTAATCCCGAGGAATGGGCAATCAGCTAAGAAAAAAAAATACATTTACAGTTGACAAGTCGCCTCCTTAGCTTAAGTAATATAAAATATAATAAGTAAATGAAAATGAAAACTCTTATGTAATATACAGAACACTGAACAAATATAAAATCAATCTTACCTGACAGGGTCTTTGGGACATCTAAAAAAGGACACTCCCTCGCCTTCTTTATTCGTACAATTTTCTACGTGGCAATAACACACCATCGCGATCTCGACTGTATTCAATCAGACTAATTTTCTGACTGTCTCCGTAAAGACGCCACGAGTTGCCAGCAACCGGATAAAACTAGTTTAGCGAAGAGTAGGCAAAAACAGGAATAAGTGGCGAGTGTCGCTACCGTCTAATAATTCTACACGAAACTGCAGTCACTATTCTGTTAAAATAAAATAAAGTTATATTAAACGAAGTAAATTGTCTAAATTTCTATATTAATATTTTTCTTTCATTTTTAACTTGTCTCCATTCGCATATATAATGAGGTATCAAATATATTCTTGTACCAAAAACCGCAGATATTTGTTGGCTTTATTTTGTCTCGAGTAATATTGGGGTTATTTTTTATAAAAAAAAGTTACCGCCGTTTTAACCCACCGGTGCACCCTACGGTGATGTACATAGGGTTACCATCTGACCAGATGAATCCGGTCTTGACCGGATAAATCCGGCTTTTAAAGGTGTTGGCCGGACTCCGCCCGGATTTCATAAAAGACCGAATTTTCTGCACAATCAGGCAACGATGCAATTTCCGGCAAAAGCCTTTTTAAAACCTGTTCTAAGTGGCTAAAAATATAAATAATTTAAGGGGTTATAAAAAAACTTATAAAACCAATAAAATGGTAATAAAAACTTTTAGTTTTATATTTTACGAAACTTAAATCTTGCTTCAAAAATATAACAATTATTATTCTGCGAATAATGTAATAACCTTCGTCCTCGTTCGCCAACAAGCAAATAGCTACAATCTCACTCTGGCCGCTTCCATCTTCTACCATTATTATGTAAGTCGCAAACCTTAGATTTACCAAGCAATAGATACCATCAGAGACTATAAAGAATAGTACTCTAATAATTCTACCGTGATAGTCAGTGGCGGTTGGTGAAATTTCAAAGTTGTTTATCTCTGTTCATACTTACAGGACCCGTACCAAATTTAGGGGTTTTACTAGTGAGCCCACTGGGAATGTTTTGGTAAAGAAAAAAAAACATTTGGTAATTTGCGAAAAAAAGTGAAATTTTTGGTGCGGCCCTCCTAAGAAAAAATGAACACGTCTAGGTATTTGATTTCTTTTTGTCTAAACAAATTTTACGTCATTTTGGCGACAGGTTTTCAATTTTGAGAGAAACAAATGTGTTAGTAGAGAGTTATAGTCATTTGAATTTTTTATGCCTAAAATATAATTTTCCAAAAAATTCAAATGACTATAACTTTCTCCCAACACATTTTTTTCTCTCAAAATTGAAAACGTGTCGCCAAAATGATGTAAAATTTGTTTAGACAAAACATTCCCAGTGGGCTCACTAGTAAAACCCCTAAATTTGGTACGGGTCCGGTAAGTATGAACAGAGATAAACAACTTTGAAATTTCACCAACCGCCACTGGTGATAGTACCATCAACAAAAATAATCTCTGAAAAACATTCCATTTATTTTTTCATTCCGTCATCTTGGAAAAATAAACCCTTGAAGAGCCCATTTCAATCAACTAAAATCTCAATATCAATACAATGGTATGTATTTCTTAAAATAAATATGCATGCATTCTACAAACAGTGCAGAAGCACAGTGAAGAATTCAATATTATTCACTTTCAGTGGTAAATGCACGATTTCGCGTGCGAGTGTGCGAGCCAAATACCAAATATGTACTCGTATTAAATAAGTAATAATGGTGTAAAAGCGTGAAACGATATTCGACTATATTGACGTCCGGTATTCAATAAGGCGCGATATCGTATGCGACGCACGTTAATGTTGTGGTGTGATACCAAAATCGACTTTATTATGTACAATGTGCGCCAGCCGTAGCCGGCCGATGAGATGAAGATGAGTAACTGTTCTCAATTTGCAATGCTGCCAATTGAGAACGGTTTCTTAATGTAGAACGTTCGTTTTGTTACTCGGAACAGTCGAAGCCTTGGAACAGGTATTTTATTAAACTGATAACTGTTATAATCTGTTCCTCGTTCGTAACTGTTCCAAAGTAACTTTTCCTAGTATTTTGTTTGATCAAACCCAATCATCTCTGACTAGAACACTCTCCGTCGGCACTTTGAAGAAGAGGATTCTAGAGAGGAATACCGCCCAACAATTGGTTTCCTACGTTTAAGGGGATGCTTGATATTGCCTTGTGAGAGTTTGTTACGGGGCCAATAAAAACGTACTTTTGTAGATAATACACTGTTGTTACTCAACTGGAATAGTTTGTTCAAATAAAAGAATCACAATAATATAGTACCTTTTAATGTATTAACTTAACTAACATAAAATAAATGACATAACCTAGATATAATCTTATTTATATACTAGTCTATTTGGAAATGCCTAGGAGTTGTAAGTCATTGTCAAAATGGACTACAGGACGGAATATTAATTAAACTTAATAACAATAAATAAATAAATCTGGAATTAAAAATAAACTATAACTTTCTACTACCACATTTTTTTCTCTTAAAATTTAAAAATTCTTGACAAAATAATGTAAAATTTGTTAAGAAAAAATAATAAATAAAATACCCAAGCGTGTTCATTTTTTAACCAGGGGGGGCAAACCAAAATATCAACTTTTTTTCGCAAATTACAAAATGTTTTCTTTTCTTTACCAAAACATTCCAAGTAGGCTTACTATTATAACCCCTGAACTTGGCATGGGTCCCGTAACTAGCAGCAGCGATATACAACTTCTAAAATTCCTGGCTACGCCACTGGTTAGAACTGAAACATCTTTATAGATTTTCCTTTCATTTTCAACGCAAGTATTACATGAAGTATTATCTAAAATTTGTACCAAATTTCAATTATCCATTTCTGGACAAAATATATTTTATATTGCAGAATAAATATTCATAAAAATGTTTAATAGATACTTACTTACTCTTTGTTGTTAACAACTTTAAGGAAGGAACCGCAACATATTTTAGAAGAGTCTTCGTATCATTTTTAATAAAACTGTCTTCGGAAAAGTGTAAACTGCAAATTTTTATTCTACTATTACATTGCTTCGGGGTAAGATTCGCATATTATCTTTGAGTACCAATAAATCCTAAGGATGATTTCCAGCTTTGACATCTAAAAAAAAAGTTATAAGCATAAAAAGCAGGATAAATGGCTGCTACATATTTCTGCTACAATTCTAAAATAACATATTTTTATTCTCGTTACAAAAACACTGTAATCCGAGCTTGTAACCTGATTAAATACATATAGTAATCACTAATCATATATCAAACATCTTACCTAGCTTCATCTTTTGGACACCGAAAAAATGAGGTACCAAATCCACTTTTGCTAACACATCCATGAGCAGAACACAACGGCATTTTAATCAGCAAAATATCACTAAAAGTTTCTGGGCGTCTTAATAAATTTAAAATCAGACCGATACAATAATTCAATTCTTCAAGCTGGTTTTTTCCAGTAATAATAAAACAAAAATTTAAGCTTAACTCATTTAAATTAAAACTTACTCGATAAATAAAGATAAATTACATGACTCCAAGAGATTACTATCGGATGGGGCTGATGGCGTAAATAACATAATACAATTCGTTACCCAAGGCCAACACCAGCCCCAGCCACAGCATGGCTGCTTCCCTCTGGCAATTGTATAGAAATGTACATATTGTCATGTAACTGTAAATATATTTAAGTAAATAGATGTAAGGAAGTATTATAAGTATTAATAAGCAAGAAATAAATGAAGTTTGAAATGGGTACAACAATTATTCTCGGCAACAATCCTGATACAAACGCTAAAACGCACCACGTGTTAGCCAACTATGGCTGGGTGGCGTGATGGGGCAAGAAGGGAAATTTTAGGGCGGAGCTAAGAGTGAGCCTTCTAGCCGAGAATTAGTAATGTAATGACTAATGAATGACAATCACAGCACTCACGGCAGTGTTGCCAGTGGGCTGATAATTATCAGAATCTACCATAATTTTGACTATCATTTATTAATCGATAATGACTCGTTATCGACAGACTAATCTACAAAAATTAATACATAGAAATGTGCTCTACGTTTTTTGTTTTTGAAAAAGGAGGCTTTTGCTACGGCTTATAAAACATGTGGTGGATAGATGACAGACTGACCACTGAACCGAGAACCCCAAACAACGGATTCGTCGGTTTTTAGCTTCGTTCGTCTGGGATTCCCTCAGTGAAGCGGCGCGTGACATTGAACTAGGGGAATTACATATTACTCACTTAACTAGTTGAAGATTTTCCTAGGTGTTCCAAAAAGAAGTTTTCTTGTTTTTTCAAAAAATTAAATTCAATAAGTACATACCTGGCTTCGTCTGATGGACATCGAAAAAAAGACAGTCCTCCACCGAATTGACTACTACAAGCTTCCACAATACAGTATGTAACAGATATTTTGTGACGTTTCAGTGAAAACACTTTCGAAATTTATCGTTTGCTTTTTATTTGGACCACCGCATATAACTCGCGTGAAATCCGTTTAACGCGCTTACTCGAGCCACAGTGTACTTTGTCTACCAAAGTTCACCGTAGACAGGTTAGCAACGGCTTTTGGCAACGGAAACAAATCGACGTCCCGTCAGCCGCTGCTGTTCGCGCGACGAGTGAGGGCACATGCAATCTGCACCCATCGTGTTTAAATCATTTTGTAGGGTTAGATACATTAATCTCTAATTATGTAAAATGTAATTAGGTACTCAGTATTCCCTTATAGTCGCTCGTGGCTATAAGCAAGGATATAAACCTTACGTAATAAAAATTTAGATTTCACTTCAATCAAAGACAATTTCTTTGGAAAATAGAATCAAAATATTTAAAACAGAAAAATTAAAAATTTATAAAAATTAAAAAATTTCCATTTTGCGGTAAAAGGCGATCTACGGGGTATCTCTTGGGGCCAAAGTAAGCAGGGTGTATGGCTTATTGTATTTTTACCATAACATGCAAAAGGTCGGCCGAAATGGCTTTTGTAGATTAGACAGAACTTCAAAAAGTACAACAAATAGTCAGATCCATTATCCAAAATTTAGAGTTTCCAGCCAGAAAAGGACATCCAAAGGGCGTTTTCTTCTTCCAAATTATAGGTACTGCCTCTCTAAATACTCTTCGGATAGAATATTGGAAAGGTCGGTTCAAACGGTTTTACAACATGGCACTGAAGTGGCAAAACACGGAACGTAAAAGTTATAAAATTCAAAATATTAGCTTATCAGTGGTAAAGGGCTATTCCACTGGCCAATTTCTGGGCTTAAAATAAAGAGTGTGTATCTTATCATAATGCATTTTTAAAAATATATCCTAAAGGTTTGCGAAAATTTAACTTCAGAAAATGCAAAAATTATCATACCCGTTGACATGAATTGACAATTTTTGTCCGTAAAACGACAGTTGCTGGGGTTTTTATTGTTCTAAATTATAGGTAAATGCTCCCTGAGTAGGCTTCTGTTTAAACATTATTAAGGTCGGGAGGAACTTTTTTTTCCAAATGGAACAAAATTTGTACAAACACCAAAATTCAAATTTTTTAAAATTAAAACATCTCCAATTTGCGGTAAAAGGCGATCCACGGGGTATCTCTTGGGGCAAAAGTAAAGAGGGTGTATGGCTTATTGTATTTTTACCATAATATACAAAAGGTCGGCCGAAATGGCTTTTGTAGATAGGACAGAACTTCAAAAAGTACAAGAAATAGTCAGATCCGTTATCCAAAATTGAGAGTTTCCAGCCAGAAAAGGACATCCAAAGGGCGTTTTCTTCTTCCAAATTATAGGTACTGCCTCTCTAAATACTCTTCGGATAGAATATTGGAAAGGTCGGTTCAAACGGTTTTACAACATGGCATTGAAGTGGCAAAACACGGAACGTAAAAGTTATAAAATTCAAAATATTAGCTTCTCAGTGGTAAAGGGCTATTCCACTGGCCAATTTCTGGGCTTAAAATAAAGAGTGTGTATCTTATCTTAATGCATTTTTGAAAATATATCCTAAAGGTCTGTGAAAATTTGTTTAAACACTGGCTAAACTTCAGAAAATGCAAAAATTATCATACCCGTTGACATGAATTGACAATTTTTGTCCGTAAAACGACAGTTGCTGGGGTTTTTATTGTTCTAAATTATAGGTAAATGCTCCCTGAGTGGGCTTCTGTTTAAACATTATTAAGGTCGGGCCGAACTTTTTTTTCCAAATGGAACCAAATTTGTACAAACACCAAAATTCAATTTTTTTAAAATTAAAACATCTCCAATTTGCGGTAAAAGGCGATCCACGGGGTACCTCTTGGGGCCAAAGTAAACAGGGTGTATGGCTTATTGTATTTTTACCATAATATGCAAAAGGTCGGCCGAAATGGCTTTTGTAGATAGGACAGAACTTCAAAAAGTACAACAAATAGTCAGATCCATTATCCAAAATAGAGAGCTTCCAGCCAGAAAAGGACATCCAAAGGGCGTTTTCTTCTTCCAAATTATAGGTACTGCCTCTCTAAATACTCTTCGGATAGAATATTGGAAAGGTCGGTTCAAACGGTTTTACAACATGGCATTGAAGTGGCAAAACACGGAACGTAAAAGTTATAAAATTCAAAATATTAGCTTCTCAGTGGTAAAGGGCTATTCCACTGGCCAATTTCTGGGCTTAAAATAAAGAGTGTGTATCTTATCTTAATGCATTTTTGAAAATATATCCTAAAGGTCTGTGAAAATTTGTTTAAACACTGGCTAAACTTCAGAAAATGCAAAAATTATCATACCCGTTGACATGAATTGACAATTTTTGTCCGTAAAACGACAGTTGCTGGGGTTTTTATTGTTCTAAATTATAGGTAAATGCTCCCTGAGTGGGCTTCTGTTTAAACATTATTAAGGTCGGGCCGAACTTTTTTTTCCAAATGGAACCAAATTTGTACAAACACCAAAATTCAATTTTTTTAAAATTAAAACATCTCCAATTTGCGGTAAAAGGCGATCCACGGGGTACCTCTTGGGGCCAAAGTAAACAGGGTGTATGGCTTATTGTATTTTTACCATAATATGCAAAAGGTCGGCCGAAATGGCTTTTGTAGATAGGACAGAACTTCAAAAAGTACAACAAATAGTCAGATCCATTATCCAAAATAGAGAGCTTCCAGCCAGAAAAGGACATCCAAAGGGCGTTTTCTTCTTCCAAATTATAGGTACTGCCTCTCTAAATACTCTTCGGATAGAATATTGGAAAGGTCGGTTCAAACGGTTTTACAACATGGCACTGAAGTGGCAAAACACGGAACGTAAAAGTTATAAAATTCAAAATATTAGCTTCTCAGTGGTAAAGGGCTATTCCACTGGCCAATTTCTGGGCTTAAAATAAAGAGTGTGTATCTTATCTTAATGCATTTTTCAAAATATATCCTAAAGGTCTGCGAAAATTTGTTTAAACACTGGCTAAACTTCAGAAAATGCAAAAATTATCATACCCGTTGACATGAATTGACAATTTTTGTCCGTAAAACGACAGTTGCTGGGGTTTTTATTGTTCTAAATTATAGGTAAATGCTCCCTGAGTAGGCTTCTGTTTAAACATTATTAAGGTCGGGCCGAACTTTTTTTTCCAAATGGAACCAAATTTGTACAAACACCAAAATTCAAATTTTTTAAAATTAAAACATCTCCAATTTGCGGTAAAAGGCGATCCACGGGGTATCTCTTGGGGCCAAACTAAACAGGGTGTATGGCTTATTGTATTTTTACCATAATATGCAAAAGGTCGGCCGAAATGGCTTTTGTAGATAGGACAGAACTTCAAAAAGGACAAGAAATAGTCAGATCCATTATCCAAAATAGAGAGCTTCCAGCCAGAAAAGGACATCCAAAGGGCGTTTTCTTCTTCCAAATTATAGGTACTGCCTCTCTAAATACTCTTCGGATAGAATATTGGAAAGGTCGGTTCAAACGGTTTTACAACATGGCACTGAAGTGGCAAAACACGGAACGTAAAAGATATAAAATTCAAAATATTAGCTTCTCAGTGGTAAAGGGCTGTTCCACTGGCTAATTTCTGGGCTTAAAATAAAGAGTGTGTATCTTATCTTAATGCATTTTTCAAAATATATCCTAAAGGTCTGCGAAAATTTGTTTAAACACTGGCTAAACTTCAGAAAATGCAAAAATTATCATACCCGTTGACATGAATTGACAATTTTTGTCCGTAAAACGACAGTTGCTGGGGTTTTTATTGTTCTAAATTATAGGTAAATGCTCCCTGAGTAGGCTTCTGTTTAAACATTATTAAGGTCGGGCCGAACTTTTTTTTTCCAAATGGAACCAAATTTGTACAAACACCAAAATTCAAATTTTTTAAAATTAAAACATCTACAATTTGCGGTAAAAGGCGATCCACGGGGTATCTCTTGGGGCCAAACTAAACAGGGTGTATGGCTTATTGTATTTTTACCATAATATGCAAAAGGTCGGCCGAAATGGCTTTTGTAGCTAGGACGGAACTTCAAAAAGTACAAGAAATAGTCAGATCCATTATCCAAAATAGAGAGTTTCCAGCCAGAAAAGGACATCCAAAGGGCGTTTTCTTCTTCCAAATTATAGGTACTGCCTCTCTAAATACTCTTCGGATAGAATATTGGAAAGGTCGGTTCAAACGGTTTTACAACATGGCACTGAAGTGGCAAAACACGGAACGTAAAAGATATAAAATTCAAAATATTAGCTTCTCAGTGGTAAAGGGCTGTTCCACTGGCTAATTTCTGGGCTTAAAATAAATAGGGTGTATCTTATCTTAATGCATTTTAAAAAATATATCCTAAAGGTTTGCAAAAATTTGTTTAAACGATGGTTAAACTTCAAGAAATGCAAGAATAATCAGACCTGTGGGCATGAATTGACAATTTTTGTCCGTAAAAGGACCGTTGCTGGGCTTTTTATTGTTCTAAATTATAGGTACATGCTTCCTGAGTAGGCTTCTGTTAAAACAGTACAAAGGCCGGGCCCAACTTTTTTTTCCAAATGGAACCAAATTACAACTACTTATATCTGTTCCAAAATCATGAAATTATGGTGAATGCGCAAGAACGAAATAATACTAAAACGCCATATTTATGGTGTTATTCTAAAGCGCACCTTACACGGTCAATAATACTGATAAATACTGACAATATGTTATTATATTGACAAAAATATTGACCGTGTAAGGTGGATATATTGATGGTTAGATGGATTGAACTGACGCGAATTCGAATTTCCGAATATCAGGCATCAATATCAGCATGTAGAGGGGGATACCGTCAGTATTACTGATCGTCTAGGGTGTGCTGTCAATATTGGATCAATCCTTAGTCTTAGTGTAGGTAACGGCAGCTGCTGTCAACAATGAAAGCAGCAAACATGCTTTTTTAAGCAATCTTTCATCCAGCGCTTACACTTTACTGTACGTTTTATCCCTAAACTTAAAATTATCGTAATACATGCTCTCTGTCGAGGATCCATTTTCAACAGGCACGGATAATAGTAGGTTATATGTACTGAAGGAAATATTGGCAATAATACTTATCGTGTATGGTTGAAGAATATTGATACAGAGATTGAAGTGGATTGTTGAAATATTGATTGATATCAATAATATTGACCGTGTAAGGTACCTACGCTTAAGGATGAGTTCGAAACTTGTCTTACACTTTCATCTGATAATTTTTACTGCTACGATAAAATTAATCCTAGGTACTTTTATCATACCACTATTTACTACTGGTAAAAGTAAAATACCAAATTCCTAAAAATAATATTTATTGAAATAGAAACTCAATACAGTAAAAAAATATGCTATGTTAACACGACATAATATATAAGTAGAAACTTTTTTATTATTAATTTTACGAAATAAATGGTAGGTATTAACATAAAAACTAGAGTTAGCGTGAACAGATCGCTCTAAAACTGGAAAAATCTAAAAGTTCCCCAAGAGGATTGGTGGTTTTTGGCCACACAATAGCAGTATTATCATTAGATGGTGATATTGTTTAAACATATCCAGCCTGTCAAAGATGAGAGCATTTTTATGCTCGTCAGGCTCTATCCACCAGACAGTCAAAAATGGAAAATATGGCTTAAAGCTTTTAGATACTTATAATTTTTTTTTAATTAAACCGACTTTACAAAAGAAAAAGCACTAAAAAGTATGAAATGCAATTTTTACGTATTTATAACTGTGGTTAATGGTAAACTTAACTTTGTTCAGTTAGGTAACTTGTACACCAAATTTCTGAACTTCTTATTAATTGTTTATGAATTATTATTACGGATCCTTATACTGTAAAACCGCGCAGACTTCAACTTTCACAACTTCGGTGTACAAGTTACCTAACTTTGAACAAAACTAAGTTTACCATTAACCACAGCTATAAATAAGTAAAAATTGCATTTCATACTTTTTCTTTTGTAAAGTCGGTAAATTTTGTTGAAAAAAAATTTCTTTCATGTTAGTTATCCTATATAGGTACTCCCTTCATCTTATCGCTCCCTCTTTAAATTTGTAATGTCCACGCAATATTGGTATTTCTGACCTCAGTAATACCGAAAAAGACTTTTAATTAATTTTTTAAGAATCTTCCACCCGTTCCTTTTGCCCCCCTTCCCCGCCGTATTTTTTTTGCGTAAGTTTTTTCCGACATCAATAACCCCGAAAATGATCCAGTACTGAAGGAGAAATTGGCAGTCTTTATCCCCCCCTCAATTTTATTAACATCAGTTACACAAAATTAAATTTGTTGACCTCAATAACCCCGAAAATGACGTTAGTTAACATTTTTAGAGAAATTGTCAATCCTACACCCGTTAATTTTTTTAACATCGGTTAGACAAAATTAGATTTTCTGACCTCAGTAACCCTGAAAATAATGTTAGTCAATATTTTTGAACAAATTCTCAGCCGGTTCTTTTACTCCTCCCCCACCTCCCTCGTAACTTTTACTTTAACATTTAGTAGAACATTTTTAAAAAACGTATTTCCTAAGGTGGACGCTTCAATAAAACAAAACAGGAATTTTTGTTTATTAATTTAAAATATTATAGGAATAAGATGCTTATAAATTATTACATAAATTATCGAGAAGATACATTTGTTAAGAATATATTCGATTTATAACAGAACATTCAACACTTAAATCAAATTCTTATATTTACACATTAGAACTGACCTAATTTTAACTTAAAAATTAACTTTAAATAGTTGATGCTTATGCAGAACTGTATAACCTGATACATGTGTGCGTGGTGTGTAGATGCATCGACCAAAAGTCTTCGTCACAAGCTGTAGAAATAAAATTTTAATTACAAATAAACATTACCTGCACCGTTAAAAAACTCACGTTTGTCATACTGTCGTATATTTCATGACAAATCTCATATGCAATAGAATGGTTGACCTCAGTAGCTGGCTTAGCTCTCTTTCTTTTAAGAGGCCTAGTAATCTCCTTCCAGGGCCCCTCCTTTTATTTCGTGATGGTAAATTCAGTAAAACCTGTTGCAGCAGAAGTTATCTAAAATATGATACATGTGCATTACACACATATTACTATTTTACATATGAGTACACAGGGTATGCCCTCTGATGTAGTTGTTTATACAACAGATGCGTTAAATTTAATGTTTAATAACTAATCTTGCCTTTGTATGATAAAAGCAGAGCAAGTTTGTCGTCTATTAGTTCTGGATAAAATTCCTTTAACCTTAAATAATAAATTCAATTTTGTGAAAAATTAATTTATAAAAAATTACTTCTTAAATGTAAAATTACATTTACCGACTTAAAATAAGTGCTTTGTTCACTAATTTTTTCACCTATCTCTTTGAGCTCTTCAATACTTGTTATTGGCAAATTGTGTTTTGCCTCGGTTCTTTCCCCATTATTCCATTGTTAAAACCTCGTCCATGTCTTCGAACTTGGTCGAGTACCAATATCATCCAAAATTTTCTTATGTGGCTTCTGGGTAATTATTTCCACAATTTTATAAATTAATTTAGTAAAATCAGAATCTACAAGATAAAAAAAGAATATTGCTGCAAAATAAACTAACATTCAACAAAAATCACTGACATTTTTCATATTATTATTATTATTATTATGCCCTGAAGCTCGACTTTCCTTGATATCCTCGATCAAACCCTGCTAAAAAATAATTTGTCGTCCTAACATGCCTAGACAAATAAAAGCGACAACTTGTTTTTAGCGCAATGTAGGTATTTGTTTTTCACTTTGGGAATCTAAGTGGTAGGCTTATATTGAGAATGGTTTTTATGTAATGTTCGAAATAATATACCTTAATCTTTATATTACCTGGAATCGATCGATGAATCAGGATGATTTTAAAATGTGGAAAAAAATAATTGCTTTCCTAACAGCAAAGAACGAGGCAGCCAAGAAAATAAAAAGGTATGCTTGGGTTTTATTTCAGGCAGACAGCATATAAATCAAAAAATACAAATAGAGATATAAATAATTAAAAAGGCAATACATGAAAAGAGGTTATGTCGGTTTCAGTGCCTTATATCATTACAGTGGCGACAATAGGGACGCGTTCTTTTTCACACTAGGATTTTTTGATGGATTTCACCAGATGGATTTAAGCCGACGTTATATGTGCGGAATTAAGAACGGAGGCGAAACGCAAGAAGCGATTCTATTGGTTGCTGAGCGGCCATCTTAGGATTTTTGACGTTACGCTTTTATTCCTCATAGAGGTGGTACAAACTGTTATTTTTTAATAATAGTTCCGTTTCGTATCTGTTCCGCTTACGGAACAGTTCCAAAAACCTGTTACTTTTTAACAGGTCCAACGTTGAAACCTCTTACAGCCAATTGCACCGACTTTTTCTTATGAGACCCTTAAGCTAATGGTCTATTTAAGTACCATTAATGCTTTTCATGCTTTGCACCATTACTTATAATTAATTAATGGACCCTTATGCATTCCTTAAAGCGTTCTTAGTTAATTGGCCAAATTTGGTCAATTAAAGCGAACTTAACGGCCCTTTAAGCTACTTTTGCATTTTTTATATTAATAAAAAAGTGAAAAATTAAAAAAAACAATAACAAAGTGTTTGTGCATACGTTTATTTTATACTAGGTAAGTGTGACTTGTATTTGAAGTCCAGGATATTTTCAGGAATTTGTTTGGTTAAGTTTTTCTAAATTTGATTTTTTTGCAAAATTCTATTTAGAATATCTAGTATAGTACTATATAGCTAGTTGCTAGAATGAGCTTTATAATCTTTAATTGAATTCACACTATCTGAATCAAATATATTAATGTGTCCCTCAACAGTAAGAGGGTCCATTGTAGCCAAAACTAATAAATCATCCGGATCGTCGCTTTTTTCTGGAGGTGGGCCCCCTCCGGTTTTTAAGCATTCTTGCCGTACTTCAGCCTTTTTTATCTTAGGTTTTGGCGTCTTTGTTTTCGTAACAACGTTTTAATTGCTCAACGGTCCTATTATTGAAATCTTGGCTGGTAGCGTTAAATTGTATTGCTATTTTGGACCATGCCTCATTTTTTTCACAGTTTGCTATTGCATTTGTTTCTTTGTTTTCGATAACATTTTTGTATTTAAGAGCAATCGAAAACAATAGGTTTTGTTCTCGCATTGTAAAATTCACAGCTCTTTTTCTTTTAGTATCTGCCATTTACCAACACATAAAACGATAAACGGTTCGGATCAAAACTTGGCTTGGGATGAACAACAAAACAAACGTATTTTTTCAACCATTTGGCATTTGACATTGACATAAATATAACCAGAACTACCAGAAGACACCAAAGTCCCTAAATAAATGCGACGTTGTCATATTGTGTCCCAAGTAACAGGCTGTTAAAGGCCCCATAGTAAAAGTTTGTTGAAAATGTGTGGGTGCAAATGATTTTGAATTAAGAGACCATTAAAATTTGAGGGTTACTTTGTTAATGGTCACATAAGAAAAAGTCGGTGCAATTGGCTGTTAGCCATTTTTAAATCAGTGACCAAATCATTACCTAGTCAGACCATTGGGCAACACTGTCTCGTTTAATCTTAATACTTTGATTTTTTAGGTTAAACATTGAGTATATGGAGCAACGTTGCCAAATAAGGTATCGTAGTCATGACTAGGTTACTGATTTAAAATCGCCTCCTCCTGGAGATTCTCGGAATAGCTTGTACCTATGTAACGGTATTGAAATTTAGAATCAACAGAACGCGGAATAGGAATAGTACTTAGATAGAATTACGACGGATACCTCTACCTATGTAAATAATTTCGGATTTCAAATTCTTCATGTTAAAAAGGAGTATATTGTTACTTCTCATGTACATACATATTATGTGTATATTATTCGGATTGTTTCGTGAATTAATTCTTAGTAGGTACTGTTATCGAAGTTAATCATGTATACCTAATAATTAAAGGTAATTATTTTTTTTTTAAATAAAGGAAATAAATTTATAATGATCTATTCAAAAGAAACTTTTATAGAAAATAAATAACAAAAAATGGATCTTAACAATACATAAAAAAGTGATACAGGAAAAACAAAACGCTCATCCTGACTGAAACCGCATAAGTACTGAAAATAACAGATCAACAGGAACAGGCCAGCAAAAATTTAAAATGCAAAAGAAACAGTTCCACAGAATGCGACAAAACTAAATTAATGATATTTCAGCACAGTGAAAAATTCATATACGTATTAAGTAAATATACGGCGGCTTTCCCATTTACCCAATTCGCGGTTTTTGATGCCAACAATGTGAAAAGGAGATATATAATCTCGCATAAGTCTATCATTTATTCCGATATTTCGTAAACTGCGATTGCGCTAAATTTTGTATTGCTATTGGCAATCTAACGGCGCCACGCTTCATACGTTTCTTGACAGGTTTTTTGGTATAATTGAACTAGTTTAATACTTTTTGTACATTTTTTATATATTTTTACTAAAATTGCACTTTTCTTTATAAATTCGCGAAAAATCTTAGAAAACAATTCACAGTATAAAACTTCATGGCAGTCTTATTCTTACACTTGTCAGTTTAAAACTTTTGGTTGTCAATTTAGACCGGACTACCGTTGGAGAATTTGGACGTATATTTTTTAAAAATTCATAGGATAAGCAGGTATACCCATTTTTATAACAAAAACTGAAACAAAACATACCTGTGTAAAGCTGTTTTGGGGCCTCTCTTAGCTGAACATAACAAGCAACGCTCCATTATCGTCCAATATGACTTTATATAAAAATAAACAACTATATGTAATCTCTGTTATAGGACTATGAATATTCTGGATTACCAATAGACATCTAAAACCATATGTCAATGGCTACACAAAAATGAACATTCATGTGACCTCCGTTACAGGACCATGGATATTCTGGATTATCAATGGACATCTAAAAACCTATGTCCAATGGCTTTACAAAAATTAACATCCATGTGACCGTCATTACAGGACCGCGGATATTCTGGATTACCAACGGACATCTAAATCAGATATCCAATGACTTTACAGAAATGAACAACCATATGACCTCCGTTACGGGACCATGGATATTCTGGGTTACCAATGGACGTACAAATGTACAGGGTCTTCCAACGAGGACTGAACAGGGGCTCATTTTTGAGCTTCCTTGTATTTAAAGAAAAATCTAAAATAGCCAATCGATGTACTTTTTCCTGCAGAATTCAAAAATGAAACCAAAAATTTATTTGAACCAAAAACAATAGAGTTACGCTATGGATAAGGTGTTTTTTGAATGGAACATAGCTTTTTTTATACCATTTTCGGAACGAGTGATTTTTTTTATGTTCCGTTGTGTTGTAGGTATTTTGTATTCGGTGTTCTTGTGGTTTATTTTGATCGTGTTTAAACTGTTTCTACATTATTTTCGTCAAAGAAAATCTAGTTTATTTCAGTTTAGTGCATTTTCGTTGAAGACTATAAAGACAAACTTGATATTTTGATTTTGTGACTTGTGAACACAGACGATAATGGAGCGTTGCTTGTTATGTTCAGCTAAGAGAGGCCCCAAAACAGCTTTACACAGGTATGTTTTGTTTCAGTTTTTGTTATAAAAATGGGTATACCTGCTTATCCTATGAATTTTTAAAAAATATACGGCCAAATTCTCCAACGGTAGTCCGGTCTAAATTGACAACCAAAAGTTTTAAACTGGCAAGTGTAAGAATAAGACTACCATGAAGTTTTATACTGTGAATTGTTTTCTAAGGTTTTTCGCGAATTTATAAAGAAAAGTGCAATTTTAGTACAAATATATAAAAAATGTACAAAAAGTATTAAACTAGTTCAATTATACCAAAAAACCAGCCCTGTCAAGAAACGTATGAAGCGTGGCGCCGTTAGATTGCCAATAGCAATACAAAATTTAGCGCAATCGTAGTTTACGAAATATCGGAATAAAGGATAGACTTATGCGTGATTATATATCTCCTTTTCACATTGTTGGCATCAAAAACCGCGAATTGGGTAAATGGGAAAGCCGCCGTATATTTACTTAATACGTATATGAATTTTTCACTGTGCTGAAATATCATTAATTTAGTTTTGTCGCATTCTGTGGAACTGTTTCTTTTGCATTTTAAATTTTTGCTGGCCTGTTCCTGTTGATCTGTTATTTTCAGTACTTATGCGGTTTCAGTTAGGATGAGCGTTTTGTTTTTCCTGTATCACTTTTTTATGTATTGTTAAGATCCATTTTTTGTTATTTATTTTCTATAAAAGTTTCTTTTGAATAGATCATTATACATTTATTTCCTTTATTTAAAAAAAATAATTACCGTTAATTATTAGGTATACATGATTAACTTCGATAACAGTAGGGGAGACTGGCCTAAAACGGCATACTAGGCTAAAACGGCATACAGCCAGTTTTGAGTTTACCGATCAATGTAAGAACCGACAATGTTAGCCTAGCAAAAGAACATTAACAAAAATCCACAAGCCTGGTAACGTTGCAAATATATTAGTTCCGCTGTAATTGTCGAGTGTCCGGTCTGACAATGGTGCTAGTTTTTATTTACCTTAGAGTAATTTATGAATATATATTTTGTGAATAGTTTTTCGTAAAGATTAATAGGTAAGTCATTAAATACAAACTCCTATAATCATGTTTTGATATACATAACAATTAAAAACATTGTTTAAAGCTATCCATCAGCTGGATTTGTTCTAATATGTCTATCGGTATAAAATGGCATACACGAGTCTGGGGTAAAATGGCATAGTATGCCGATTTAGACGTTATCAGTATATTTAAACTTTTTTAATAGCAAACTATTTTAATAGTCAGTAAAAAAGTCCTAAGACAAAAACTTACATTTGTTATGCTTGTGATTAAACATACCTATTTAAGAAGTTTTTATTATTTTTTTAATTTTATGTATGCTATTTTGCCCTGTTTGTATTCAGGATGACATTATTTTTTATTATAAGAATGCTTTCTTAAGTTTTTTTTTAAATTATTAGTTAGTTTTAGGGGCTTTTTTGGTTGTTAGCAAAAAAAAACAATTTAAATTAAAATTTATTTAATTTAAATGTGTTTTTATATAGGTATGCCATTTTGCCCGTAGTAGTAAGGGTAAAATGGTTAATGTTACTTTTTACTAATTTCGTGTTTGTGAAAAAAACTTTGTTTAAATTAAAATTCTCTTTTTACCGGTTAAAAGCGTTATCATTGTAAATTCTAAAGCTCTTTTAGTCGTCGATTAAAAGTTTTAAATAAAAATATATATAACGCCTACAAAAAGTAGTATGCCGTTTTAGGCCAGTCTCCCCTACTAAGAATTAATTCACGAAACAATCCGACGTGGTAACAATATACTCCTTTTTAACATGAAGAATTTGAAATCCGAAATTATTTACATAGGTAGTTATCCGTCGTAATTCTAAGTACTATTCCTATTCCGCGTTCTGTTGATTCTAAATTTCAATACCGTTACATACAAGCTATTCCGAGAATCTCCAGGGGGCGATTTTAAATCAGTGGCCTAGTCATGACTACGTTACCTTATTTGGCAACGTTGCTCCATATACTCAATGTTTAACGTAAAAAATCAAAGTATTAAGATTAAACGAGACAGTGTTGCCCAATGGTCTGACTAGGTAATGATTTGGTCACTGATTTAAAAATGGCTAAGAAGAGGTTTCAACGTTGGACCTGTTAAAAAGTAACAGGTTCTTGGAACTGTTCCGTAAGCGAAACAGATACGAAACGGAACTGTTATTAAAAAATAACAGTTTGTACCACCTCTATGAGGAATAAAAGCGTAACGTCAAAAATCCTAAGATGGCCGCTCAGCAACCAATAGAATCGCTTTTTGCGATTCGCCTCCGTTCTTAATTCCGCACATAATAATATGACGTCGGCTTAAATCCATCTGGTGAAATCCATCAAAAAATCCTAGTGTAAAAAAGAACGCGTCCGGCGTCCCTATTGTCGCCACTGTAATGATATAAGGCACTGAAACCGACATAACCTCTTTTCATGTATTGCCTTTTTAATTATTTATATTATGCTGTCTGGTCTGCCTGAAATAAAACCCAAGCATACATTTTTATTTTCTTGGCTGCCTCGTTCTTTGCTGTTAGGAAAGCAATTATTTTTTTCCACATTTTAAAATCATCCTGATTCATCGATCGATTCCAGGTAATATAAAGATTAAGGTATATTATTTCGAACATTACATAAAAACCATTCTCAATATAAGCCTACCACTTAGATTCCCAAAGTGAAAAACAAATACCTACATTGCGGTGAGAGCAAGTTGTCGCTTTTATTTGTCTAGGCATGTTAGGACGACAAATTATTTTTTAGCAGGGTTTGATCGAGGATATCAAGGAAAGTCGAGCTTCAGGGCATAATAATAATAATAATAATATGAAAAATGTCAGTGATTTTTGTTGAATGTTAGTTTATTTTGCAGCAATATTCTTTTTTTATCTTGTAGATTCTGATTTTACTAAATTAATTTATAAAATTGTGGAAATAATAATTACCCAGAAGCCACATAAGAAAATTTTGGATGATATTGGTACTCGACCAAGTTCGAAGACATGGACGAGGTTTTAACAATGGAATAATGGGGAAAGAACCGAGGCAAAACACAATTTGCCAATAACAAGTATTGAAGAGCTCAAAGAGATAGGTGAAAAAATTAGTGAACAAAGCACTTATTTTAAGTCGGTAAATGTAATTTTACATTTAAGAAGTAATTTTTTATAAATTAATTTTTCACAAAATTGAATTTATTATTTAAGGTTAAAGAAATTTTATCCAGAACTAATAGACGACAAACTTGCTCTGCTTTTATCATACAAAGGCAAGATTAGTTATTAAACATTAAATTTAACGCATCTGTTGTATAAACAACTACATCAGAGGGCATACCTTGTGTACTCATATGTAAAATAGTAATATGTGTGTAATGCACATGTATCATATTTTAGATAACTTCTGCTGCAACAGGTTTTACTGAATTTACCATCACGAAATAAAAGGAGGGGCCCTGGAAGGAGATTACTAGGCCTCTTAAAAGAAAGAGAGCTAAGCCAGCTACTGAGGTCAACCATTCTAGTGCATATGAGATTTGTCATGAAATATACGACAGTATGACAAACGTGAGTTTTTTAACGGTGCAGGTAATGTTTATTTGTAATTAAAATTTTATTTCTACAGCTTGTGACGAAGACTTTTGGTCGATGCATCTACATACCACGCACACATGTATCAGGTTATACAGTTCTGCATAAGCATCAACGATTTAAAGTTAATTTTTAAGTTAAAATTAGGTCAGTTCTAATGTGTAAATATAAGAATTTGATTTAAGTGTTGAATGTTCTGTTACAAATCGAATATATTCTTAACAAATGTATCTTCTCGATAATTTATGTAATAATTTATAAGCATCTTATTCCTATAATATTTTAAATTAATAAACAAAAATTCCTGTTTTGTTTTATTGAAGCGTCCACTTTAGGAAACACGTTTTTTAAAAATGTTCTACCAAATGTTAAAGTAAAAGTTACAAGGGGGTGGAGAGGGATTAGTAAAAGGAGCGGCTGAGAATTTCTCCAAAAATATTAAGTAACATATTATTTTCAGGGTTACTGAGGTTAGAAAATCTAATTTTGTCTAACCGATGTTAGAAAAGTTAAGGGGGGGGGGGGGGGGGTATAAAAAGGAGCGATTGGCAATTTCTCTAAAAATGTTATCTAACATGTCATTTTCGGGGTTATAGAGGTCAACAAATTTAATTTTGTGTAACAGATTATGTTAAGAAAATTTAGGCTGGCGGGATAAAGGAGAGCGACTGCCAGTTTCTCGAAAACTGTTCAGTAATGGGTCATTTTCGGGGTTATTGAAGTCGGAAAAACTAAGTTCATATAACATGTAAAAAAAGACGGTGTCGAAGGGGGGAAAAACGAACGGGTAGAAGATTCTTAAAAAATTAATGAAATGTCTTTTTCGATATTACTGAGGTCAGAAATACCATTGCATTGACATTACAAATTTAAAGAGGGAGCGATAAGGGGAAGGGAGTATAGGTGAACTAAAATGAAAGAAATTAACCGACTTTACAAAAGAACTAGTATGAAATGCCATTTTTACGTATTTTATAGCTGTGGTTAATGGTAACCTTAGTTTTGTTCAAAGTTAGGTAATTTACACCGAAGTTCTGAAAGTTGAAGTCGGCGCTATTTTACAGTATAAGGACCCGTAATAATCATTCATAAACAATTAATAAGAAGTTCAGAACTTTTGTGTACAAGTTACCTAACTTTGAACTAAGTTAAGTTTACCATTAACCACAGTTATAAATACGTAAAAATTGCATTTCATACTTTTTAGTGCTTTTTCTTTTGTAAAGTCTGTTTCATTTAAAAAAAAATTGTAAGTATCCAAAAGCTGTAAGCCATATTTTCCATTTTTGACTGTCTGATGGATAGAGTCTGACAAGCATAAAAATGCTCTCATCTTTGACAGGCTGGATATGTTTAAACAATATCACCATCTAAAATAATAATACGTACCGCTATTGTGTGGCCAAAAACCACCAATCCTCTTGGGGAACTTTTAGATTTTTCCAGTTTTAGAACGATCGTTCACGCTAACTCTAGTTTTTATGTATGTTAATACATACCATTTATTTCGTAAAATTAATAATAAAAAAGTTTCTACTTGTAGGGAACATTTCCGTTACATATGCATATATATCTATTAGTATAGCTCATAATATATTTTTTTACCGCATGGAGTTTCTATTTCAATAAATATTATTTTTTGAAATTTCGTATTTTACTTTTACCAGTAGTAAATAGCAGCATGATAAAAGTAGGATTAATTTTATCGTAGCAGTAAAAATTATATGAAAACGTAAGACAAGTTTCAAAATCATTCTTAGAATAATACCATAAATATGGCGTTTTAGTTTTATTTCGTTCTTGCGCATTCACCATAGTTTTATGACAATGAAACAGACACAGTCGGCAACCATGAATACATAACTGGAGATGTTTTAATTTTAAAAAATTTGAATTTTGGTGTTTGTACAAATTTGGTTCCATTTGGAAAAAAAGTTCGGCCCGACCTTAATAATGTTTAAACAGAAGCCTACTCAGGGAGCATTTACCTATAATTTAGAACAATAAAATCCCCAGCAACTGTCGTTTTACGGATAAAAATTGTCAATTTATGTCAACGGGTATGATAATTTTTGCATTTTCTGAAGTTTAGCCAGTGTTTAAACAAATTTTCGCAGACCTTTAGGACATATTTTTAAAAATGCATTAAGATAAGATCACACTCTTTATTTTAAGCCCAGAAATTGGCCAGTGGAATAGCCCTTTACCACTGACAAGCTAATATTTTGAATTTTATAACTTTTCCGTTCCGTGTTTTGCCACTTCAGTGCCATGTTGTAAAACCGTTTGAACCGACCTTTCCAATATTCTATCCGAAGAGTATTTAGAGAGGCAGTACCTATAATTTGGAAGAAGAAAACGCCCTTTGGATGTCCTTTTCTGGCTGGAACCTCTCAATTTTGGATAACGGATCTGACTATTTCTTGTACTTTTTGAAGTTCTGTCCTATCTACAAAAGCCATTTCGGCCGACCTTTTGCATATTATGGTAAAAATACAATAAGCCATACACCCTCTTTACTTTTGCCCCAAGAGATACCCCGTGGATCGCCTTTTACCGCAAATTGGAGATGTTTTAATTTTAAAAAATTTGAATTTTGGTGTTTGTACAAATTTTGTTCCATTTGGAAAAAAAAGTTCGGCCCGACCTTAATAATGTTTAAACAGAAGCCTACTCAGGGAGCATTTACCTATAATTTAGAACAATAAAAACCCCAGCAACTGTCGTTTTACGGATAAAAATTGTCAATTCATGTCAACGGGTATGATAATTTTTGCATTTTCTGAAGTTTAGCCAGTGTTTAAACAAATTTTCGCAGACCTTTAGGATATATTTTGAAAAGTGCATTAAGATAAGATACACACTCTTTATTTTAAGCCCAGAAATTGGCCAGTGGAATAGCCCTTTACCACTGAGAAGCTAATATTCTGAATTTTATAACTTTTCCGTTCCGTGTTTTGCCACTTCAGTGCCATGTTGTAAAACCGTTTTAACCGACCTTTCCAATATTCTATCCGAAGAGTATTTAGAGAGGCAGTACCTATAATTTGGAAGAAGAAAACGCCCTTTGGATGTCCTTTTCTGGCTGGAAACTCTCAATTTTGGATAACGGATCTGCCTAGTTCTTGTACTTTTTGAAGTTCTGTCCTTTCTACAAAAGCCATTTCGGCCGACCTTTTGCATATTATGGTAAAAATGCAATAAGCCATACACCCTCTTTACTTTTGCCCCAAGAGATACCCCGTGGATCGCCTTTTACCGCAAATTGGAGATGTTTTAATTTAAAAAAATTTGAATTTTGATGTTTGTACAAATTTGGCTCCATTTGGAAAAAAAAGTTCGGCCCGACCTTAATAATGTTTAAACAGAAGCCTACTCAGGGAGCATTTACCTATAATTTAGAACAATAAAAACCCCAGCAACTGTCGTTTTACGGATAAAAATTGTCAATTCATGTCAACGGGTATGATAATTTTTGCATTTTCTGAAGTTTAGCCAGTGTTTAAACAAATTTTCGCAGACCTCCAGGATATATTTTTAAAAATGCATTAAGACAAGATACACACTCTTTATTTTAAGCCCAGAAATTGGCCAGTGGAATAGCCCTTTACCACTGAGAAGCTAATATTTTGAATTTTATAACTTTTACGTTCCGTGTTTTGCCACTTCAGTGCCATGTTGTAAAACCGTTTGAACCGACCTTTCCAATATTCTATCCGAAGAGTATTTAGAGAGGCAGTACCTATAATTTGGAAGAAGAAAACGCCCTTTGGATGTCCTTTTCTGGCTGGAAACTCTCTATTTTGGATAATGGATCTGACTATTTGTTGTACTTTTTGAAGTTCTGTCCTATCTACAAAAGCCATTTCGGCCGACCTTTTGCATATTATGGTAAAAATACAATAAGCCATACACCCTGTTTACTTTGGCCCCAAGAGGTACCCCGTGGATCGCCTTTTACCGCAAATTGGAGATGTTTTAATTTTAAAAAAATTGAATTTTGGTGTTTGTACAAATTTGGTTCCATTTGGAAAAAAAAGTTCGGCCCGACCTTAATAATGTTTAAACAGAAGCCTACTCAGGGAGCATTTACCTATAATTTAGAACAATAAAAACCCCAGCAACTGTCGTTTTACGGACAAAAATTGTCAATTCATGTCAACGGGTATGATAATTTTTGCATTTTCTGAAGTTTAGCCAGTGTTTAAACAAATTTTCACAGACCTTTAGGATATATTTTGAAAAATGCATTAAGATAAGATACACACTCTTTATTTTAAGCCCAGAAATTGGCCAGTGGAATAGCCCTTTACCACTGAGAAGCTAATATTTTGAATTTTATAACTTTTACGTTCCGTGTTTTGCCATTTCAGTGCCATGTTGTAAAACCGTTTGAACCGACCTTTCCAATATTCTATCCGTAGAGTATTTAGAGAGGCAGTACCTATAATTTGGAAGAAGAAAACGCCCTTTGGATGTCCTTTTCTGGCTGGAAACTCTCAATTTTGGATAACGGATCTGACTATTTCTTGTACTTTTTGAAGTTCTGTCCTATCTACAAAAGCCATTTCGGCCGACCTTTTGTATATTATGGTAAAAATACAATAAGCCATACACCCTCTTTACTTTTGCCCCAAGAGATACCCCGTGGATCGCCTTTTACCGCAAATTGGAGATGTTTTAATTTTAAAAAATTTGAATTTTGGTGTTTGTACAAATTTTGTTCCATTTGGAAAAAAAAGTTCCTCCCGACCTTAATAATGTTTAAACAGAAGCCTACTCAGGGAGCATTTACCTATAATTTAGAACAACAAAAACCCCAGCAACTGTCGTTTTACGGACAAAAATTGTCAATTCATGTCAACGGGTATGATAATTTTTGCATTTTCTGAAGTTTAGCCAGTGTTTAAACAAATTTTCGCAGACCTTTAGGATATATTTTGAAAAATGCATTAAGATAAGATACACACTCTTTATTTTAAGCCCAGAAATTGGCCAGTGGAATAGCCCTTTACCACTGAGAAGCTAATATTTTGAATTTTATAACTTTTACGTTCCGTGTTTTGCCACTTCAGTGCCATGTTGTAAAACCGTTTGAACCGACCTTTCCAATATTCTATCCGAAGAGTATTTAGAGAGGCAGTACCTATAATTTGGAAGAAGAAAACGCCCTTTGGATGTCCTTTTCTGGCTGGAAACTCTAAATTTTGGATAATGGATCTGACTATTTGTTGTACTTTTTGAAGTTCTGTCCTATCTACAAAAGCCATTTCGGCCGACCTTTTGCATATTATGGTAAAAATACAATAAGCCATACACCCTGCTTACTTTGGCCCCAAGAGATAACCCGTAGATCGCCTTTTACCGCAAAATGGAAATTTTTTAATTTTTATAAATTTTTAATTTTTCTGTTTTAAATATTTTGATTCTATTTTCCAAAGAAATTGTCTTTGATTGAAGTGAAATCTAAATTTTTATTACGTAAGGTTGGGTCCTTGCTTATAGTCACGAGCGATTATAAGGGAATACTGAGTAATTACATTTTACATAATTAGAGATTAATGTATCTAACCCTACAAATTGATTTAAATACGATGGGTGTAGATTGCAGGCGCCCTCACTCGTCGCGCGCAGCGGCTGACGGGAAGTCGATTTGTTTCCGTTGCCAAAAGCCGTTGCTAACCTGTCTACGGTCCAAAGTTCGCCTACTGCCAACATACTGTCCCTACCCGAGAAGCGACAGCTTTGTCGGACCTTTTGGGCTTGGGGGTCAATTTTCGGTGACCTTCAACACCATCCATAACAACACATGCGAATCTTGCATGCAAAATAAACACCCTGAAAATATATCTATAATATACAGATGGACAGACATACCTACCTCCTTTTTCTATAATAATGTTTCCGTCCGTGCTGGTAGCAGATGTTTCTGCTACATTTATGGAGGAGGCATCTGAAATGGTATTTTTATTAGTATTTTTAAACGGATCTCTGTTCCCTAATATAATAAATTACTCTATAATTAATAAGTAATACATAATTATCAAAAAAATCGTCATGATAAAGTACCTGACAAAATAATCTTTCTTGGTGGTTCTCCTTCGTCAGCGTCGATAGAGAGGTCGCATGAATGATTCGCGTTACAAAAAATCGTTGGAATTGAATTTTGAAACAAACGTTTTCTTCCAGATATGTTAATAAACTTTTTTTTAAAATGTTTCTCGCACAAACGACTATTATTAATATTTTTTCCAAGTAGATCTTCTCTATGAGCAGCTTTAAGCCAAGCTTCACATCTGAAAATAATTTTATTCAATTGTTTATGTGAAGTAGAGTAAAAAAATATGTTTAAGGTTTATCGTTAAGTTTTGTACATACCTAGAACGATCTTTAGGAAAAGTAAAAAGTGAATACACCCCTCCAGTTCTTGACGAACAACACCGGTATACACATTTATGTCCAGTCATTTTATATAAAATTATTTCATTAACAAATATAAAAAAGTATATCGCGTATTTAAATTACACTACAACCACAATTTAAACCATAAAGTCCACGCAACAAAACTGATATAATAACATTAGCCTGCTATCAATTCCACCGAGATGCTCGCACACGCTAACACCGACGAATTCAACGTTCGGCGACAGACTAAATATGGTGCCGGTCCCCACCGTATAAATTCTCTAAATTGGGTCACCGTCGAAAGCGCAAGATTCGCATCCGATGTAAGGCGGGGTGCGGGCCGAACGACTGCAGGTCGAATGTAGAGGCGGAGAAGAACTATCGATAGTACTGCCTGTCGATTAATCGATGGTGAAAATTCATTACTATCGATAGTATCGATAGTACTATCGATAGTTTTATTCTTCAATTAAATATTAAACTTTTTAATGGTACTTATTACGAATAAATCATTTGAATCATATTTACGGTTTTGGATCCTAAATTCGCAAGCGCATATTATTTGGCTGCACAGGTTGTAGGGATTAAAAATTGCTCTTTACTAATTGACATGTTTAAATGACTGAGACTGCTTTGCCAGTATAAAAGGGGATTCGCTTCTACTGGCATCACTATTTTTTTTTTATCTAAGACATCCCATGTAGACTTGAAGCCTAAGTACTAACGTACCATGGGCATCTGAAGAGAAGGGAAATGTAGTCTACTGACACGGGATTTGAAGGATTGAAGGTTGGGACGGGAAGGGAAAACATCTGCAGGCAATTTGTTCCATAATCTGGAGACCCTAGGTATGAATGACCGAGAGAAGTGGTCTGTTCTAGGCTTGTAGCTGGAGAGTAAAGGGATGCATACGTACCGCGCCTCTTGTTGTTCTGCTAGGGACATTCAAGGGGGAATAATACCGGCTAGTTCTTCAGAGCAAAATCCGTGCAAGTATCGGTAGAAAACGAATAAATCCCCAACAGCGCGGCGATGAGCGAGAGAAGGGAGTTTTTTCGTGAGGACTGGGTCACTGATGAGTCGAATGGCTCTTTTTAGGATAGAATCCAGACGTGAGAGCAGTACTCTAGGTTAGGTCTTATTTGGGAAACATATAACTATACCTGCCGAAATAAAATAATGGAATCTGATCTTGGAGTTGATTTTGTCTTTATAGCAGATATTTGCTCACTTAGAAATTTTAACACAGACGAAGACTCATTTTGTTAGCTTCTACTGGTAGTAGTTCCGAAGATGGTGACGGCCCATGTAAGTTAGAAGATTGAGTCGCTCATTCTGCCTGGTGTGATGTATCACTTTGCGCCAGTGTATTTCTAAGTAAGGGCTGGACACAAACTTGTGCTTGGTTAGCATTTTCTGGATCCGGACTTCGAAAGGCACGTTGACTACTATTTCGTTTTAAATTTGAGGTGGGAACGACTATCGATAGTTTAAATACGACTATCGATAGTTTCGATAGTAGAAAACTATCGATACATCGATAGTCGCTATCGATAGTTCTCCACCTCTAGCTCGGATGTCGGATTAGACCTTGAGCCAGAGTGCTTCTACTTGTCTTGTCTGCATAGTCACAGTTTAAAGAATAATATATCGTTTTGTAAAGCGTTCCAGTGTAGATTTTGATGGTAGTCGAAACTGGGTTGAAAATTTTTTATATGCCTTTGGGCCTAGGAAATACACACCTAAAGCAAACTGCTTAAACTCATTCGTATACCGGGAATCTTTTGGTGATTTATTTAGTAGAATCATTTGGGCCTTTAAAAATTTGTATGATTCTTCTGGAAAATTTTGTTCTAAAAACATGAAAACGTCTTCCATGGTCACCCCTGTTTCCAGCCTTCTTTGACATTTGTGAGTACTAATTGTCTTCTGTAGTGTTTTAATAGACTCATTTAGTGCATGTTTTCTCGGCGACGTCGCTGACAGCTTTAATGGTGTCTGAGTACATGCATCTAGAAATAAAATAATGTAATAGACATTCGTTGGTAGTGCATTAAATTAATTTAAATTAATTGTTTGTTCCAAGCATATATTCATATAGATAAGTAATTCCTCTAAATGGCCAATAACCAATTTTTTTCAATTTGTATAAGAAGAATCTAATGACTATTTTTACCCTTGTGTGGCATCTCGGCGCAATCTGTAAATTCCTCTGTTTGTACATAAGCTTCATTTAATTTAAACTTCGTCGCCCCATGTGACGCTTGGTCGGCACTGAAGCTATCACCATCGGTACCGCCTAAAATTTAAAATTCATATTTTTTATATGTAGTTGTAATTTGTATGCAATAACTTTGGATATACAAAATATTGCAGTAGTAAGAAATGACAAACATTATATAGAACCTACGTTTTATGAATGATTCAGTCGCCAATCTTAAAGATGGAATCGCATAACTATGGATACGACTCCTAGAAGAATTTGCAAAGCTATCTTCGTCAAAATGTAAAGCACAAATCCGAATGCGGCTGTGACACTGTTCGGGAGTAATATCAGCATATCTATGGGACCCCATAAATCCTAGTGCATTTTGCCAACTCCGGCACCTGTAAAATAATATTTATTAGATTATATTCATTATATTAACGAATATTTTTATTAGTTCAAATTAAAAAAAAATGATGAACTGTAAATATGGCGTTGGTCAACCCTTTAAAGCCGAGAAGAGTCGATCAACGAGAAGCGACAATCGGGTTCCCGCCAAAAAAAAAAGTACCCAACCCAACCTCACAGAAAAATGCAAACTTAGGGTTAATTAATTAGACTTTCAGACAACCTACTTTAAATCACATATCGTTCTAATTTTTTTTAAACATCATTTTACCCAAACTTATTTTAAAAGTCTAATCATATTAAATTAAAAAATTACAAGTTTGCTTGGGTAAAGTGACCATTCGTCCCAGATTTTGCGGGACGGTCAGTTTTCATTCAAGCCTACCCGCATTTACAATGTCCCAAGAAATGTCCTGGTTGGCCGGATTCCGTCCCGCATTAAAGTGTATTATAGTTGAAATTAAAACTTTAAAACAGTAATAAAAATTAAAGAGATGAGGGTTGGCAGCCACAAGATCTGGTCACTTTACTAATGGGTCGCTAGCACAAGAATACTTAAGTATTCTTGTGTCTGTAGTAAACACAATATGCATATAATTATCCCTAAGTAATTGTTTATTATAGCTCATTTAATTATTATACTGCCTTCTTGTTTTGTACACTACAGATTATGGTTGTTTAGGTATAAAAATAAGGTACAGTGGTATTTTATTTAGACCCTGGTATTACCTATTTTAGGTAATTACATTAAATATTTGAATATTTAAATTTATTGTTTTTCTTTAAAATGTGTATAAGTTTTGGATTCAGTAGGAATGAAACAATCATTAAGTATATTTAATATTTTGTAAAATCTGAGGCTTTGCTATAGCTGACTATAATTTAAATTTTTATAAAAAAAAGTAGCTGAAATGTTCAGAAAGTTGTAAACAAAAAACACAAGGGGTTTATTCTAATATTAAATATTATTATTGAAATTTTCTCGGGGTGCATATATTTTTATTATTATAGTGCCTTCTTACTTCTTGTTTATTACAAATTATGGTTGTTTAGGTATAAAAATAAGTTATACTGGTACCTGCTTATGATTTCTTTCCTACTTAGACCCAGGTAGTACTTATTTTAGGTAGTACTTAAATTTATTGTGTTTCTTTAAAAGTTTCGAATTCAATTGGAATGAAAAAATTATTAATTTTAAATCAGGACCATCTACTCGGCAGTACTAACCTTTCTACCAAATTTTATTAAAATCGATCCAACAGTTCTTGAGCTGAGCGCGATACAAGGGTTTGTCTACAGGTAGACCGACTGACAGATAGGCGCAAAACATCTTCTATACGCCCTAAACGTAAAAATGTGAGAGACAAAAAATTATACACAGCCCGATATTTGTGAAATCAACATGAAAAGCCCTATTTACTAAAAGAGCGCCAGAAAAAACGATGTCATTTAGAGGTTTGGGCATTTTATACGACAGTGAATCGTTATCCAGATATTTCCATTATTTCAGACTTTATCAGCACCCTGTATAATATCATTTAGATCAAAGTTTGCAAGGAATATACACTAAACTTCAAATCAGATTAATTTCTTACAATTTCTTATAAAATATAATTTAGTTTCTCAGTGTACAAGCAATTTTAACGCGGTCGTAACATTTTCCTCAGTGTACGATAGCTGATGATCGTTAAATATTCGTGAACACGAAAGAACAAAGGATTCGCGATTTTTGTCGCTTCTCGGCTTTAAAGTGTAATAATCATTTAAAATATACATAATTTCCTACCTTCCTTTTTCTTTTGGGCATCTAAAAAACGATAGTTCACTATCACTCACCCGACTTTCGCAGCCGTCCACCGAACAAATATTACCGGACATTTTATAATAACTTTTTGAAAGACACAAGACACCCTATAAACTTTGGCGTATTTTAATTTTCCGCTCGTGCTGGTCTACTCTATGCTCATTCGACTGTCGTCAGACACTGCTGCTAGCCTATCGGTCAGGCGGTGCAAGGGGTAGGTAGTTTTGATTTTACGACGGAGTCGGACGGAGTGAGGCAACTGATATAAGTATTCTTTAAACTGTGGTAGGAGGTAACGACGGTCGATCGGCGGCATGCTGACAAGCAGTGTTGCCAGACGTACGATAATTATCGTACTTGTACGATTATTACATGTAGGATACAATCGATAATGGTAAATTTATGATAATTTAGTTATTTCATTTGGAAAATAAAAATCAGGAAGAAGAACAGAAAAAAGTGATTATTTTGGATAGTTTAACTGAACAAGAATAGTTTATGAAATATTATTTTTTTCTTTTGAATTTTGTCTAGAGTTTTCTTTTTATTTTTAAATATAGGTACAGTAGGCTCTCGATATACTGAACATGGCCAATAGTACTATTCCATATAATGAACAGAACAATATTTACATTATGTACTTTATAGAGTGAACAACTAGCCCATCGAAATAGTGAAACCTAATAAGTTTTCCCATCTAACAGGCAAGTCAGGACAAGAAAATGATTTATTTACATTTATTTATTCCGTGGCGCATTGTAGCGTGAGTGTTGTGCGATAGTGCCGGTGTTTAAGGCACTGTCACAGTTTAAAGAATAATATATCAGTTGCCTCACTCCGTCGAAAAATCAAAACTACCTACCCCTTGCACCGCCTGACCGATAGGCTAGCAACAGTGTCTGACGTCAGTCGAACACGTACAGAGTAGACCAGTAAGAGCGGAAAATTAAATTACGCCGAAGTTTATAGGGTGTCTTTCCAAAAGATATTATAAAATGTCCGGTAATATTTGTTCGGTGGACGGCTGCGAAAGACGGGCGAGTGATGGTGAACTATCGTTTTTTAGATGCCCAAAAGAAAAAGGAAGGTAGGAAATTATTTATGTATATTTTAAATGATTATTACACTTGAAATACGAGAAGCGACAAAAATCGCGAATTATTTGTTCTTTCGTGTTCACGAATATTTAACGATCATCAGCTATCGTACACTGAGGAAAATGTTACGACCGCGTAAAAATTGCTTGTACACTGAGAAACTAAATTATATTTTATAAGTAATTGTAAGAAATTAATCTGATTTAAAGTTTAGTGTATATTCCTTGCAAACTTTGATCTAAATGTTATTATACAGGGTGCTGATAAAGTCTGAAATAATGGAAATATCTGGATAACGATTCACTTTCGGATAAAATGCCCAAACCTCTAAATGGCATCGTTTTTTTCTGGCGCTCTTTTAGTAAATAGGTCTTTTCATGTTGATTTCACAAATATTGGGCTATGTATAATTTTTTGTCTCCGATTTTGAACATTTTTACGTTTAGGGCATATAGAAGATGTTTTGCGATTGTCTGGCAGTCGGTCTATCTGTAGACAAACCCTTGTAACGCGCTCAGCTCAAAAACTGTTGGATCGATTTTAATAAAATTTGGTAATACCTGGGTCTAAATAAAATACCATTGTACCTTATTTTTATACCTAAACAACCATAATCTGTAGTGTACAAAACAAAAAGGCAGTATAATAATGAAATGAGCTATAATAAACAATTACTTAGGGATAATTATATGCATATTGTGTTTACTACAGACACAAAAATACTTAAGTATTCTTGTGCTAGCGACCCATTAATAAAGTGACCAGATCTTGTGGCTGCCAACCCTCATCTCTTTAATTTTTATTACTGTTTTAAAGTTTTAATTTCAACTATAATACACTTTAATGCGGGACGGAATCCGGCCAACCAGGACATTTTTGGGACGTTGTAAATGCGGGTAGGCTTGTAGGAAAACTGACCGTTCCGCAAAATCTGGGACGAATGGTCACTTTATCCAAGCAAACTTGTAATTTTTTAATTTAATATGATTAGATTTTTAAAATAAGTTTGTAGGTTGTCTGAAAGTCTAATTATTAATTAACCCTAAGTTTGCATTTTTCTGTGAGGTTGGGTTGGGTACTTTTTTTTTGGCGGGAACCCGATTGTCGCTTCTCGTTGATCGGTCTTCTCGGCTTTAAAGGGTTGACCAACGCCATATTTACGGTTCATCATTTTTTATTAATTTGAACTAATAAAAATATTCGTTAATATAATAAATATAATCTAATATTATTTTACAGGTGCCAGAGTTTTTAAAATGCACTAGGATTTATGGGGTCCCATAGATATGCTGATATTACTCCCGAACAGTGTCACAGCCGTATTCGGAATTATGCTTTACATTTCGACGAAGATAGCTTTGCAAATTCTTCTAGGAGTCGTATCCATAGTTATGCGATGGCATCTTTAAGATTGGCCACTGAATCATTCATAAAACGTAGGTTCTGTATAATGTTTGTCATTTCTTACTACTGCAATATTTTGTATATCCAAAGTTATTGCATACAAATTACAACTACATATATATAAAAAATATGAATTTTAAATTTTAGGCGGTACATGGGGCGACGTAGTTTAAATTAAATGAAGCTTATGTACAAACAGAGGAATTTACAGATTGCGCCGAGATGCCACACAAAGGTAAAAATAGTATATTACATACCACATTATATTCTTCTTATACAAATTGAAAAAAAAATTGGTTATTGGCCATTTAGTGGAATTACTTAGCTATATGAATATATGCTTGGAACAAACAATTAATTCAAATTAATTTAATGCACTACCAACGAATGTCTATTACATTATTTTATTTCTAGATGCATGTACTCAGACACCATTAAAGCTGTCAGCGACGTCGCCGAGAAAACATGCACTAAGTGAGTCTATTAAAACACTACAGAAGACAATTAGTACTCACAAATGTCAAAAAAGGCTGGAAACAGGGGTGACCATGGAAGACGTTTTCATGTTTTTAGAACAAAATTTTCCAGAAGAATCATACAAATTTTTAAAGGCCCAAATGATTCTAATAAATAAAGCACCAAAAGGTTCCCGGTATACTAATGAGTTTAAGCAGTTTGCTTTAGGTGTGTATTTCCTTGGCCCAAAGGCATATAAAAAATTTTCACCCCAGTTTCGACTATCATCAAAATCTACACTGGAATGCTTTACAAAACGATGGGCTGTAAATCCAGGGTTTAATGATTTTATTTTTGGAGTCATTGAATGTAGAGGTAAAAGCCTGTTTATATTATACGTGCATTTTATGCCATGCAAGTTAGAGCAAGGCAATTAATTGCATTGCATGACCGTTTACACATCAGGCAATTTTTTTTATGCAAGTATCCTGACAAAAAATGTCGCCAACTTTAAAAATATATCTAAATCAGCTGATTAAAAAATGGATTTTTACTGTGCCACATGCTGCTTTTTGGGACATATCGGCTCTATTTTTTATACAGATAAACAGTAAAAAATATATTAAATTCGCAAAATAAACCACTCAAACGCCATCAAAACAAAATCGGCCGTTTTTGAGGTTATGTTTACTTTTTATATGGTAAGTGCTTTGAAATATTACTAGAAAAGTTACCAAAAATGCATGCTACTTGCAATTAAATTAGAACAAATCCTAATTTCATGCAATGCAAGTAAAATTGCATCAGCCGATTGAAAAGCTACCAACGCGCATGCTTGGAGGCAATTTTTTCTTGCATTGCAAGCAATATTTTTAGGCTGCCGAGCTGTTTTACGAGGGTTACTCTGTGGGAACGGAATAAAACTAAAAGTAACTGAAAAATTATTAACGGCGTAACAGCTTCCGAGATTTTGACGTTTTGGGGTTCCTAGATGACAAAAATTTATGTTGTCCATTTCCGCCTGTCTGTCGGTCTATCTGTTAGCACGACAGCTCAAAAACCAGTCGACGAAAAAGGATGAAATTTTGTATGCGAATTAGGCAGGCATTAACCCTATTCGAAAGAGGATATCCTTTGTGTTCAATATATACAGGGTGAACGCTATACAAATTAAAATGTTAATATTTTTGCCTAAATATTACAATGTAATATGACGGTTGTAGAAGAATAGTTAAACATTTACGTCCAGATTCACTATGAAAGTTTAAGATTTAGTACTGGTTTAAATTAAGATCTTATAGTTGATCAGTTATGTTTTGACAGGTTTTTGTCCTGTCCTTGTCATTAAAAACTTATGAATTATTGTGATATTTCAGCGATTTACTTGGTTTCCAAATGATTTTCATCTTGGAACGAGTTGCTGTAATGAATTTAGTTTTATTATTGTTGAAAGTACGTAATAAAGTTGTCCTTTTCCTGATAAATTTGCGAAAAAGCTCAGAAATAAGTTCATAGAATAAAACTTAGTTGTCTTATTCTTACACTTGTCAGTTTAAAACTTTTGATTGTCAAATTAGACCGGACTAGCATTGGAGAATCTGTCTGTTAATGACTCCCACCAAATTTTGAGAAAGTTATACAAAGTACTATACAGTACATTACTTTCTACTATAATGTGTCGTTTTTGAGATTGCGATTTTTCTTTTTTAAGTACTTGACGACACCCGGTACAGCCGCGTGCACCCATCGGTTGTCAAACTTTGATTATCATACATTAAATATCAAATTACCTGTTTTTGTAGACAACATTAAAGAAGGAATGGCAGTCGGTGTAAGCTGATTTCCAAATTTACAAGTAAAACTATCTTTTGTAAAGTGAAGACTGCATATTTTTATACGATTGTTACATTGCTCTGGCGTAATGCTAGCATATTTATGATTGCCTGTAAATCCTAATGCATTTCTCCATTTTTGACATCTAAAAAAACAATTACTTGAATACTTACTTCCAAAGTAGTTAACTTCAAATACGCAGCTGTCAGAACAAAAAAAAACTTTTTTTATAACTTCTCCAAGTAATTCTGCACCATCTAAGATTATTAGTTTTTATTACATATAAAACTTGATACGTAATTATAATTTCATTTTAAAAAATGCTCACCTTTCTTCATCCTTTGGGCACCTAAATAATGGCAACCCACTTCCTTGTTTAGTGTAACATTTATCCACAGAACAGTAAGCAGGCATGACAAACAGATTAACATAAACCAAAACGAATAAGTAAAAAAATATTCAACAAACAAAAAGATATTTTAAATTTATTAAGTCACCCTATATAAACAACACCGAACTCTCCGTACACTTATTTGGTTCACTTTATACCACCACCCGTCTTCGAGTGAATAAACTCGGGCGCCAGGGCTCCAAGCGGGGACGAGATGGGAAGGGAAAATGTAGTCGCACAATCTCGGATGTGTTCGCGCTTTTTGGAGAGTGAACCTTGTATCAGCGAATTCGGCTGGCCTCTGTTCATTGTCAAGGCCGACTAAAATGATACCCCAATCGTTTTCGGATGGAAATTTGGTCTGTCAATTTCACAGTGGGCCCAAACTGGATTTTGTCGATCGAAATTCTGAAACTTCTTATATTTGCTTATGGTATTAAAATACTCAGAAAAAGAAAAAATTGGCACCCCCTAGGGGTGCGGTTAGGGGGTGCGGTTTAGGGTGTGAAAAATATAAACACAGCCTGATTTTTGGTATTAAGCCTTTATGGCATTAAAGTAATAAAGGGGAAAATTATGAAAAAAACATTTGACACCCCTTGGGGGCGAGATACAGGGGTGGAAAATATTATCTTTGTATGATTTTTCAAGACAGCATATATGTAGATTGGTAAGTACTTGAGGAGAAAACGCTGCATGTCTGCCTTCTTTGCGAAGATTCATCGCTGTAGCATAGATTAATTTTTCCAATGGTTCGGATGTTCGAAGTTTTTCTGTTTTCCTTCTTTTAATTATATCAGAACATTCTGAAAACTCCTTTTCAGGTCGACCCCTTTTAGCTAAAGTTTTAAGCATTCAGTACAATATAACAAACTAAAAAAATAACCACAACTTACCTTCTGCCACAGGTGAATCGGATGCAGTACCTGGCAGACAACGGTATACTATTGGCGGAAACTCAATTACGTGGCTCAACCAAGTTTCATATTTTTTCAGAAAATTTTTCTCCATTCTGGAACACGCTCTCCAAAAACGAAAGTACGGTGAGAAAAAATTTTCTCTCAAGTATTTTTCCAACTCCTTAGTCGGACTCTCGTCACCATTAGTATATAAAATGTTTTTTAGGTGGTCCAGAACTGCATTTTTCTTAATTTCCAAAACGTCACTTTTACACTCCCGAATTTTTTTGTGAAGCATAAGCCGCGTAATTTTGATAGCTGACATTTTTATAATCTAAATACGTCTCGCTATTAACTTTGTAACGCCGTACACTCGACTAATGAAATAAAATGAGGGACAACACAATTTACCGTTTACTTGCCACCCCAACCGGCGCCGCCGCGCGGGCTGGTATTGTACAAGTGTGCACGTGTCTGCAGCATTTCTTGGTATAACTGTCTTCCTTAGACACTAAACGAGATGACCAGAATCAATTTATAAATTCATGGTGGTTCCCTTGTATTGCAAGGCCGATTCTCTTTTACATTTATTGTAATCTGTAGGATTTTCTACGATGACGTATTTTGTAACTGTATATTATACAAAAAGTAAATATGCATTTTGTAGCCCGAAGAACGCTTTATAAGGTAATTTATACACCAACAGTGAGTTTATGAATATAAAATAAAAGAAAAGAAAAATATACTTGCTTTAATTTGTGTATTATTACAAATTCTTAATTTTTTCGCACTTCGCGCGTAAAGCATGAAGTGGGATTGCATATGCTGAGGTTAAATACTAGTAAAATAAGTAATTTTAACTAAATTGATTAAGATAAAAAAAATGATTTTCGATGGCGTTTTCTTAAATCTGGCCCACTGCCCCGTTATAGCGGTTTGTTATAATTATTTACAATAGCTGACCGTGTCAAATCGGCGGGCGGGAAGCCCTTGTTTACTTATTAAAATGGAAACATTATAAAACAAGACACGCATTTTATAATAAATCAAATCAAATCAATCAAAAGTGCCAGTATAAAAAACAGGGTGTTCCATTTAAAATGGCTGCAAAACTTTTATTTATGTATATGTTCTACCAAAAGCGCATTATTTTCTAAACACCCTATAAGCGATAATCTAATTTTCATGTCGTATTATGATATAGCAGCCTATTGAGGAACCGTCTGAACCGTAACCAAAAATTCATTTTTCTAGCTACGCTGGTGCCGAATACATGATTTTTTTTATTCAAACATGTTTGTTGCCAAATTTCTACAAAATAATTTTTAATGCCGAAAAGGCTCAAGATAGGTATAGGACATGTTTCATAAAAAGTTTCAAAATGTTACATAGAATATAAAAATGTAATGATATACAGGGTATTCTGTTTAAAAAAATAAAGTTAGTATCAGGTAAGCGTAGATCTGGCAACGCTGTAATGCCAAAAATATTTTTAATATGGAGATTACGGTCTCCTATGGGTGCAACCCAAATTTTAAAGGGCTACCTTTTTTCGTTCTCTAGATACTTCTAATAGGCCACTGAGTTTGGAATACCCTGTATCCTGTATAACTCTTTATGTAAAAACACATGATTAATCCAGTGGCGGCTGGTGAAATTTCAAAGTTGTGTATCTCTGTTCCTACAGGATCCGTACCAAATTTAGGGGTTTTAATAGCTTGCCCACTGAGAATGGTTTGGTAAAGAAAAAAAAAACAATTTGTAATTTACGAAAAAAAGTTGAATTTTTGCCGAGTCCTCCCTGGGAAAAAAATGAACGCGTTTAGGTATTTTATTTATTATTTGTTCTAAACAAATTTTACATCATTTTGCTGAAAATTTTTAGAGAAAAAAGTGTTAGCAAAAAGTTATAGTCATTTCAATTTTTTTTAATTATGTTTTAGGTTTAAAAAAATTAAATGACTATAACTTTCTGCTAATACATTTTTTTTCTTTTAAAATTTAAAAAATCAGAAAAATGATAAATAAATAAATAAATAAATAAAATAAAATTTGATTAAAAAAAATAATAAATAAAATACCTAAACGCGTTCATTTTTTTCCCCGGTGGGGAGGGGGGGCTTGCTTGCTACAAAGTATTTTTTTCTTTACCAAAACATTCTCAGCACTTTATTAAAACCCCCAAAATTTGGTACGGGTCCTGTAAGTAGGAACAGACATAAAACCTTGAAATTTCACCAGCCGCCACTGGCTTAATCCGATGGTTTGGGTCCCGTACAGTTACACCGAAATATTGGGTTAGTGAACGCAACTGACACCGCGCCTCCGGCCGTAAGCTCTGCCAAGAAATTATTTACCTACAAATAAACACTGCAAAAAAAAATACAAAATACTAAAATTGCATTTTTGCTGTGACTTTTTAATTACATGCAAAGAGTTTTAATTTTTTTTCTAATTCACTCACCTTTTATGTAGTTATCCGTCTGTTTGGAGAAATGTTCAATCACTAGCTCATTAAAATTAGAAATACTTCTAATGAACGGTTTTTCAATGCTTAACATAGCTAAAGCGTTTAACCTTGACTCCCCCATTGTATTTCTTAAAAAAGTGTTAATCCTGTTTCGTGTCGAAAAGCACCTCTCACTTTCCACTGTCGTCATTGGAATAGTACATAAAATCTCTAATAGTTTTACGCTTTCCGAAAATGTTTCACCGAGGTTCATTTCTAACAAGAGCTGTAAAATGGCAACAGCACCCGCACAATTATAAAAATCTTCACGGCTAAATAAAACTTCCAATTCTGATTTCAGCTTGGAAACGTTTATCATCTCATAAGTATTTCTAACGGATTTTAAAATGTCTTCAGGAAAGTCTTTTTTATAATCAGCAAAATTATTTGTATTGAACAAGCGTGTGATTGTTAAATGTTCTGTAAAATTAAAAAGACAGCGAATTTCTGACAAAATTATATCGCATATTTCTAAAGAAATAATTCTTCTTTTGGAGTCATCTGGATTTTTTCTTTTAGAAATACCCGCCTGGGTGTTAATATTTGCATCTGTAGAGATAATATTCTCTCTAATTTTTTTAATATTACAATTAAAATCTGCAATATATTTACCAATCCAAATTGCATCAATGTCGGATTTTTGCAATTGAGAAAAAAGTATATCAACATGCGACACAATAGAGTAAAAAAATGTCAACCAGTAAAGAAAAATTTCATTTTCTAAGTAGGTCTTTAAAGCTCCTGCTTGATTTATTGAGGCTGAGTCAAATTCAGTGTTAATTATTTCCTCCAAACAATTTATTAAATCATCCCTGTATGTATAGACAGTTTCAACACATCTGGTATTGAAATGCCATCTGGTACGAGCGGATTTTGTTAATCTTTTATGGACTACTCGATCCAACACTGAAGTTCGATTCGATTTTTCAAAAAAAGATGAAAAAGCATTCAAATTGGCAAAAAAAATTCTTACTTCCTGCTGATTAGCAGCCTTTTGAAGTATAACGTTTAATTGGTGCGCATAACAGTGCACAAAATGCGCTGATGGATATTTACTTTTAATTTTTGTCCGAACACCTCCTATATTTCCACTCTTTACTGAGGCACTGTCATAACTTTGTGCAATAAGTTTCTCAGGTTTTTCATCAATTTTTAGGGCTTCTAATTCGGCAAGTATTTGATTTGACAACGTGTGTGCCGAAGTTTGAGGTTCAATAAATTTCCAGAACCTTTCATGTATATTTCCGTTCAACACATATCGGACTATAAATGCCAGTTGTGTTTTATTTGAACACTCTGTAGTTTCGTGGACTTGAATAGAAACAAATCTAGCCCGTTCAACTTCACTTTTTATTTTTTCCTGCGTAACCGCTACAATCGACTCTAACAAATTATTCTGTATAATTTTTGACAGTCCTTTAAACACTGTATTTTTTTCCCAATGTTCTTTAAATATACCGTCTAGTTCCGAAACAAAATCTATTAAACCCCGAAAAATTCCCGGATTTTCCGATAACTCTGCTTCATCGTATCCGCGTAAACCGAGTTCGAGTGAACCACAGAACTTTATACAGTCAATTATTCTACTTAAAATGTACCTGTTTTCCGTCACTTTATCATTAGTATAGTCTTGTATGGATTGGCGATAAGCACTACTTAACTGAGTTATTATATCGACGCGTCCAGGTCCAAGGCTAGCGAAATTCACAGCATTATTCATATGAATAGCGGAAGTAGCATGTTTCGCCACTTTTTCTTTTAAATGTTTGATGTCTGTAACGCCAGTTTTAGTCCATAACAAATCATCGGTACCAAACAAAACACACGGAAAACAAAAAAAGGCATTTTTCACCTCGCACCCGCAAATCCAGTCAGAAATATTGTACATATTTGGCTTAAAATACCTGTTGATTTCCTTCCCTCTGTCTTTAGTGGTCTGTTTTAGATCGAGAAGAGGCTTGGGGCGTCCTTTTTCTTTAATTTCTAAACGTTTTTCACAGGTTAATGCACCGCTTATTTTAAACTGCACTATTTCTTGCACTGTTAAAGCCATTATTATTACAAGTAGGTACTCAAACTCAAGTACTAGTACGACACAACACAAATAATATTCAAAAAAATAACAGTTTCTCTTTGTCTAACCGACAAACGACACGTTTTGCAATAGAATATTTCACGGAATGTACTTCTAAAGTGGCATGGTCTGGGACAACTACAAGGACAACCCGAGAACCGACCGGCGGCGTCGACGGAGACGCGCGCGCCGAACGCGATATTATTATTGGTGGGGTGGGCCGTCGACAATGTCGTCATTTATTTGGTTTGGCCCAGTGATGCCATATTTGCAGAATTTTCTTCAATATCCAGAATTTTAGTCTACCGTAAGAGCTAATGAAGAAAAGAATATTTTACGAAAACTACTAAATTTTACGAGTGTTTGGTTCCACATATATACATACGTATATTTTTGGTAATTATTCGGATTAAAGGAAACACCAAATTTTTTGATTAAATTTTGCACAGACCCCAATTTAGGGTCATAAAACACGAATCTGATATCAGTTTTTGGCGGTCTCATATTTTAAGGTTTTTCTAACTTTTCAGTTAGCCTTTTCTCAGGATTTCTTTAAATTTCGACAGTTTCATTTAAACACATCTATACAAGGCATAACACACTATAATTCTCAATCATAGGTATTTAGGCAAATTCATATAAAAACACATCAAAAAAACAGAGAAAACATTAAAAAGCTAAATAAAAACCGTGTTGCCAAATTTACAAATAGTTTTTCCCACAAATTTTTAGATCAGCTTTAAAAGGTGTAGTGGCAACGGGTTAGGGCTCTGTTAGGTACCATTTAATTATTTTTTGTGAAATTTTGGCATTAAAGCTGTTCTTATAAATAATATAATTTCTTCTTGTGGCCATGGAGTTGTGAAATACGTTCTCGGACAGGTTTGCTCAATTTTAGGTTTCATCAGTATCTTTTTTTAATTTTTTCTCTTTGCTGAGTTGGTATAAAATTTTGACAGCACCACATACAACTGACATTTTATTAAAAAAGATACTGATGAAACCTAAAACTGAGCAAACCTGTCCGAGAGCGTATTTCACAACTGGCTATTAGGCAATTTTTATTTCTGTACCTTTTAGAGCCGATCTTTGTTAGCTTTTATTTCGTATTCTTAATTTACAACTTTTTCAGGAAAAAAAGTAAACCTGGCAGCACCGGACACAAAAATAGTGTTGACGGGTGGAGAAATAATGGCGGCTAGTGGTGAATTTTCGAAAAAAAAAGCAATTTTTTTTAGCTATTTTTGACTAAATGTGGTGTTTTTTTTGCTACGAAAAAAATAAAAATTAACGTCCAGATTCACTAAGAAGGTTTAAGATTTAGCACTGGTTTATATTAAGATCTTCTAGTTGATCAGTTATGTTTTGACAAGTTTTTGTCCTGTCATTGTTTGTAAGTCGTTATTAAAAACGACTGAATTATTCTGATATTTCAGCGATTTACTTGGTTTCCAAATGACTTTCATCTTGGAACGAGTTGCTGTAATTAATATAGTTCTATTATTGTCGAAAGTACGTACCAAAATTGCCATTTTCTTAATAAATTTGCGAAAAAGCTCAAAAATAAATTAATATTATAAAACTTAGTCGTCTTATTCTTACACTTGTCAGTTTAAAACTTTTGGTTGTCAAATTAGACCGGACTAGCGTTGGAGAATCTGGGTGTATAAGTTTATACTGATGTGTATAAGTGAAAGTGTCGAAATTTAAAGATATCCATAGAAAAAGCTAACCTAAAAGTTTAAATTTTTTTTTTTTTGAAAAACCATATGAGACCGTCAAAAACTGATTTCAGATTCGTGTTCTACGACCCAAAATTAGGGTCCGTGCAAAATTTCATAAAAAAATTCTTTGGTTCCATTAATCCGAATAATTACCCCACATACATACGTACATATATTTTTGCTAATTATTCGGATTAATGGAAACACCGAATTTTTTGATGAAATTTTGCACAGACCCTAATTTAGGGTCATAAAACACGAATCAGTTTTTGGCGGTCTCATATTATGGTTTTTCAAAAAAAAAAATTAACTTTTCAGTTAGCCTTTTCTAAGGATTTCTTTAAATTTCGACAGTTTCATTTAAACACATCTATACAAGGCATAACCTCTAGAAACCAGTGGCGGCTGGTGAAATTTCAAAGTTGTCTATCTCTGTTCCTACTTACAGGACCCTTACCAAAGTTACGGGTTTTAATAGTGAGCCCACTGGGAAGGTTTTGGTAAAGAAAAAAACATTTTGTAATTTGCGAAAAAAAGTTGAATTTTTGGTGGGCCTCACCTAAGAAAAAAATAAACACGTTTAGATATTTTATTTATTATTTTTTCTAAACAAATTTTACATCATTTTGTCGACATGTTTTAAATTTTGAAAGAAAAAAATGTGTTAGTAGAAAGTTATAGTCATTTGAATTTTGTTAAGCCTAAAATATAATTTAAAAAAAAAATCAAATGACTATAACTTTCTAATAACACATTTTTTTCTTTCAAAAGTTAAAACATGTCGACAAAATGATGTAAAATTTGTTTAGAAAAAATAATAAATAAAATATCTAAACGTGTTTATTTTTTTCTTAGGTGAGGCCCACCAAAAATTCAACTTTTTTTCGCAAATTACAAAATGTTTTTTTTCTTTACCAAAACATTCCCAGTGGGCTCACTATTAAAACCCGTAAATTTGGTAAGGGTCCTGTAAGTAGGAACAGAGATATACAACTTTGAAATTTCACCAGCCGCCACTGCTAGAAACTTGTAAACTTACCCTGTACGAAATTAGATGACAATCTTAATGTCGGAGTTGCATAACGATGTAAATGATTTTTACTCGAAAAACTGTTATCGGTAAAATGTAATCCGCAAATTCGTACTCTTTTGTTAGCTTCCTCTGGTGTAATATTGGCATATCGATGGTTTCCGGTAAAGCATAAAGCAATTTTCCAACTGCGGCACCTGCAATAAATAATTTCAATATGGTTGGCACATTTTTCAATTCCATAACAATTTAATTACATATTACTTAATAGGGAACATGCATATAACCCAAATAAATCTGAAATATATTTTTTTATATTCTCTACATAAATCAAATGTTTATGGAGGTTGCTGTTAATCATTTATTTTGGTCTTTATTAACAAAAAAAAAAAAAGGATTTAAAACTGCAAATTTTCGCGCGAATTTCGAAACTTGTAAAACGTGATCCCATTCGCTGTGTCGTCAAAACTGAACTTATGACTCATCATGAGTAGACGGCTAATTCCAGAGTTTCAGAGTCATCGAAAACTCAATGAAAATGGCATCTAATGCGTAACTCATCCAATGAAATATCCCTGCACTTAAAGTAGAAGGTTCCTAAAATGTTACTCATGTATACCTCAAGCCGAAATCGGTCCAGGAACCTTTCAATTTTGCAAAAAAATTAGCATTTCTGCGAAATTTTGACATATCATCTTAATAATTTCGAGTAAATAAACAGCAATTCTTTATTTTCATGGCAATCTTCAGAAATTCAAAAATTTTAGATATCCCCGATGCAAATACTTAAACCTATTTATTTATAACTTTAACGAAAAAATAAGCGATTTAAATTAGTGGGAGGTATTCTTAGATAATTAACGGATAAAATAAACCCAAAAAGAATCACTAAATAAGGTAAATAGTGTGGAATAATGTCGGTTAAAAATAGGATTTGTCGAAAAAAAAAACAGAAAATCCTATTTTTACCCTTTAAATACGCTCCTGGATACCTGGAGGTATTCATTTTACAGTGTGATTATCACTTTATAAGATAGTGTTGAAAAATTGGAAAAAAATAGATAGGAAAAAATACAGACTGATTCAAATGTACCGATGTCGAGGGCAAAAAAAGTAAAAAAATCAAAATTTAATCGGCGATTGCTCCCTTCCTATAGATAGAGAATGAAGACACTAAAAAATATGGATAAAACAAACTTTGACGAGCTCTTTCCGATGAAGTATATGGGATTTTAATTTGAACCATGTTGACCACACAAAAAATTAAAAACCGTGAAATATTTGAGTCAAAAATCTAAATTTCCAGTTTTTTCCAAAAATTTCCATTTCCAGTAATTTTAGGTTTAGGCAAATGTATTGCAAAAAAAGTATTTGAGATTTTAAAGTTTCACTTATGAATCCGTTTTTCGATCTGACGTTTTGTTTTCGAGTTATTAGGTACGAAAGAACCCCTCTTTCGTACGTAATAAATTGCATTTTCGAGCAAAAAAAATTCAAAAGAATTACTTGTTATTTTCCGATCCTCACCAGTTTCAGTAGAGTTCTGAAGCTCCGGGTCCCCTACAATCTCCAAAAATTTACATCGATTATATTCACATTTGCGACCTGTACCCGAGTTTAAGGGAAATCGCGGAAATTTCGACATTGACATTTAATAGCTCCGAAACGAAACATCCTGTATAACTGATTTTTTTACCGAAGCTAGTTCAAGTGTTCCTCTATCAACCCCAAAAATTCGATTTCTCTCCCTCTGACTGTTTCCGAGAAAATCAAACCTGTTCGACTTTGGGTTAAGCTTTACGTTAACCTGTAGATTTTTGCTGATCTCCTGACGTCATTTTTCACTAAGGACAAACGGTTGCTTTTTAAATTGAAAAATAAATTATACCGAAAAGTAAATATTTTTTGTAGCTACTTAAATTATTCTAGTATTTTTCTTCAAAATATTTTTTTTGGGTTTGTAATGACTTCCTTAAACGATATATGCAATAAAAAAAATATGTCCATATTGCTTATTAAATTAATACTATAATAACTAGAGATCGCACGATACCGATATTGATATCGTTATATCGGCGGTTGTTGCCGATTATCGGTATCGTATCGTATCGGCAGGAAACTTGCCGATATATCGGCACATATAAAACGAAGAATTTTGGATTCTTACTGCATATACCTACGAAAGGTAATACTCGTAAATATAATAAAATAAAATACATTTTTGTGCCTCTTCTAATGTCACTAATAATATCTAATCATTTATAATATAACTGGAGTATAACTGATGCCTTTTTCCGGAGAAATAAATTCAGAATTTCACAAAGCAATACTGAAAACATTAAACAGGGACTTCCCCGAAACTTCACCAATCAGAAACGTTATACCCAGTGATGTGAGTCGGTCATATGACCCCGTCATTTTGTGCGGTCATGACGTCATGACCGTCACGTCACATTAATAAATGACCGTTAGGTCATTTAACCTAACCTTAAATTTCATGTTTCGACACAAGAGTAAAAATTAAGCAAGAAAAAGTCACGAGCGTCATAGAAATGAAGATATCACGCATGCTCTGTCGCGTTTTAGAATATTCCTGGCTTAATTCTAAAACGAGACAAAAACGAAATAAGCGACGAATTTGCACATGACGCCGAAGAACATGATGAAACTTAAAGACATGCTTTTCTTTTTTAAATTTTGTAAGAATATTCTTTTTTAACTACAAGGTATTTTTTAAACTTTTAGTTTTATGACGAATCTAAATTAAGGGTATTTTTTATAGATGACCTATATGACCGTCACATGACGGTCATTTGTCACGGATGATAAATGACCGTCATTTCACATCACTGGTTATACCGCGTTACCGCGTGACTGAATGATAAACCGGGGCTTCCCCGATTTTCGTTTTCGCCCAAACAGAAAACGCATGAACGAAAAACGGAAATTGATACGGAACACTTACAGGATTTAGCGAATTGGAGGTTCAGAACCGTCCAGGGGCGTGCGGTGAAATTTCAAAGATGTATATCTCTGTTCCTACTTACAGGAACCGTACCAAATTTAGGGGTTTTAATAGTGAGCCCACTGGGAATGTTTTGGTAAAGAAAAAAAAAACATTTTCTAATTTGCGAAAAAAGTTGAATTTTTGCATTGCTTCCACAGGGAAAAAAATGAACACGTTTAGGTATTTTATTTATTATTTTTTCTAAACAAATTTTACATCATTTTGTCGACAATTTTTAAATTTTAAGAGAAAAAATGTGTTTGTAGAAAGTTATAGTCATTTGAATTTTTTTTGAAACTATAATTTTAGGTTTCAAAAAATTCAAATGACTATAACTTTCTACAAACACATTTTTTTCTCTTAAAATTTAAAAAGTGTCGACAAAATGATGTAAAATTTGTTTAGAAAAAATAATAAATTCAACTTTTTTCGCAAATTACAAAATGTTTTTTTTTCTTTACCAAAACATTCCCAGTGGGCTCACTACTAAAACCCCTAAATTTGGTACGGTTCCTGTAAGTAGGAACAGAGATATACAGCTTTGAAATTTCACCGCACGCCCCTGGTTGGCATGAATAATTAATTCACATGATTTAAGCCTTGACTTTTTTTTTATGTCATGACTTTTTCCAACCCTGATAAAAATTAAACATTGAAACATGTACGAATGTCTTTGCCGATACGATATATCGGTATCGGTATATCGGCATCGTAAATATCGGTATCGGCCGATATATCGTATCGGCAAAATAAAGTCATATCGTGCGATCTCTAATAATAACCTACCTAGCAATCATATAATTCAAGTACACACTAAGTAAATATTAGGATCTTCAATTTATCTACATCAAATAAAAAATAAATTGCCTACCTGGCTTCATCTTTAGGTAAGCGGAAAAATGGAATTCCTGTACACATTTTAATATAACACCCATCAACGGAACAATATGTATAACGAGACATTTTAACACGACGACTACAAATAACAAAATAAACACAACTGATACAAATAACAAAATAAAAATCGAATATCGACGCTTTGCAAAATAATAGTTTTTAAAGAGCCACTGTGTAAAACGCACTGAAAATATTTCTTTTGCGATGACCAGCTTCGACCTGAGACACCGTAAATCGTTATCCTACCAACACCCAACTAGATATATATGGCGGGGTGCGGGCCGAACGACGGCAGGTCGGATTAGACCTTGAGCGAGAGTGCTTCTACTACTTGTCTTTGTCTGTAAACGGTGCCATAGCACAGTGGGTTGTAAGGTTATTTCACACAGCCACAGAACAACAAAGCCTCGTGCACACAGCACAAATTGTTTTGAATTTGCTTTCTGATAAATGGAAGCAAGTGCAGAAAATATTGAATAAACATTATCAAAATGCTCAGGTTTCGCGGTTTTCTGATTTTTCTTTCTTTTAAAATGTATTGAATTTCGCAGTTTTTCAGAAAGTAGTACGTATCGCATCAAGTTAGTTTGTGCTGAATTCAGTTCAAATGTACTGAAACGCCGAAACGGCAACACTGCCCGGCGGCGCGGCGCGGTGCACTTGACTTAATGCGAAGGTATTAATTAACCTTGGATGAATTAAGAATGGATACGGGATGATTTAACATTCTTTGAAGCCAAAACAATCCATTCTAAGCGACACTGTACATATTGGCCACATCTTATTTTACCTTGTATTTTTGTACAAAAAATACGTTAGAAGCATCACAAGATTTACTAAAAGTAATAAAAGCCCTAAAATATTTTATTTTCTGCTAAATAATAATAAATTTAGGTTAGAAAGCTCTTAAATTTCTAAAGGCTCATTTAAAGTCGCTCCGAGTCATTTATAAATCTATAAGTCGCACTTTTTCTTTTCTAGTTCATTAGACAAAGACCTGACCTACGTGTAACCGAGTGTTCAGACGTATTTCCTATTCAACCCAACCCAACCAACAGAGACAGCAACACTTCTGAGCTCCAACACTCCAGTGCTATTTTATCTCTTTCTACTACTAGCATTCTTGATTCAATTACGTATTTCCTTAAGTTCGTAAACTGCACCTCTAGGGTAACATGTTTTCATAACAAACAACAAATAAACAGGCTACACGTTCGATACGCTCACAGTATACGGAACACCGAATCCTTTCTAATTCATCTAAGGTATTAACACCGAATCCTTTCTAATTCATCTAAGGTATTAAGGTATTATGTATATAGGGGGTAGGTACATTAGTAAATGTATTTCAGTATTTCAATGGGTCAATGGTTATTGTTATCAGTTAGAAATAGGAGAATTTCCCGACGAAGTCGCCGACTCTGTTGCAGATACGGGGGATCGCTTATAGTTGTAGCGTTGAGCTCTACATGGTCAGATAAAAAAATACAGCGTGTGGGATTATCTTGTGCAGTATGTTTAATGCAATGACTGCGTATCGTGCAGTGGATGTTAATTAAACAGGTTTTTGAGCTTTGTCATTTCTCAGATATCTAAAAGACCTTGATATGTATTATGTTAACACACATTCTTTATATAGTGATTTTCTTTTCTTCTTCAGACTGTCATTCTTTCTCCTCTTTCTCTCTTCTAATCCTACTCTCTTCTAACTATTCACCTCTTCAACAAGAAAAAAACAAAATTTAAATGATGAGGGCGCTCCCAGGGGTAAAAAATTCTGGAGGTAAATTACCCCTCCTTTCGGAACTCCGGAAGGGGGTGCTCAGAGAGGCCCACCATCGAAGAATTCAAAAAATATAATAACCTTTGCCACCATCTGCGGTTGGGTTTGCTTGGGTGCCGGCTCCAAGGCCTGTGATAAAGCCAGACTCAAAAAAGCCCAAGCTCACAAAAGGTATCTTCAAAATACTACATTCGAAAATCGTCAAATTTTCACCGTTCACCGATGCAAGAAATCAATACAACCAAACTATCTTGCAAACACAAACAAAGACGTGTTTCGTTTACAAAATATGGCGGAATTACTCACAGCGTGACGTTCATGGCCACGCCTACCTGCGCGGTGTTATATCTTCTTTTATTTGTATCATGATTCATTCCTAGGGTCTCCAGATTATGTAACAAATTGCCTGCAGATGTTTTCACTTCCCGTCTCAACCTCCAATGTCAATATACTACATTTCCCTTCTCTTTAGACGCCCACGGCACGTTAGTACGTAGGCTTGAAGTCTAGGTGGGATGTCTTAGATAAAAAAATATTTGAACCTTTTTTTAGTAAGTTTTCTTACATTTTAATTTCAATATATATATATATATATATATATATATATATATATATATATATATATATATATATATATATATATATATATATATCTGTTTTATTTTTGAGTCTTGTGACTATATAATATATCAAGTAAATAAAGTGTATTAAAAATTTACAGTAAAATAGTCAAATAATTCTAGGTCCAGCCCTGCTTGATGCTTATAGTAAACACAAAATGTTGCGAATTGCGCATGAATAGAACTATGCGTCTAAGATTCATGTTGGGGGCAAAACGCAACACGGTATTAGCAATATATTGGATTATATGTACGCACGCACCAAGGAAGCAAGAAACGAAACAAAACCAAAAATTCACACGACTGTTGTCGCAGACGTCATGGACGGAAGAGCAAACACAGGCCATTTTACTAAGACAATGGAGGTCGTGGCTGAACGCTCGTGTGACGGGACTTTTCCCATCGAAACGACGCTGCCAGGCTGAGCATTCAGACGGCGTGGAAAGCGTTCCGGCCCGATGAGCAACCTTAACTCCCTGTTATTGTTCGTGACCGTCCACGGGCAAAGGACAAATTTGGCCAGCAAATATGGTAATTATTCTTATTATTCTCTAGTAACAGTCTTACGAATATACTGTATATTGCTGTGATGTAAAGAAATGCTATCTTTTTTTATCCTACGATCGTGTCATCATAACTTCTAGTGTCAAAAATAACTAGCATTTAAGCCACTTTCGGTTTACAACACGCTGCTACGTTCCATATTTCAATAACCATCAAGCAGAGCTCGGACTCAGAATTATTTGACTATTTTATATTATAAAAGCTTTAATAAAGTTCTTTTTACCTGATATAAACAAAAACATTTGAGTGATAATGATAATGATGAAGATCATACAGTCCTAAATTTTAATAACAAGATGGGATATATATGAATAAAAAATTGGACCATTTTTATGTCGATTACGGTACTGTAACGTACCTGTTTAACGACAAATGACGATAGCCCTAGTGAGCTTTAAAATATTCCCACACCCTTGAAGCGGGCGGAATTTTGTATGTCGAACGAACCCATATTGGGGGTATTTTTGAGTAGTCGGATATTTTTCTGTTGGGCAGGCGCGACTTGTCCATAAGGTCATTTGGCCAATGGCCCACATACGTTTATTATCAATGATCCACCTAATAATTCATATTTTAAAACCAAAAAATAATTATCTTTCCTTTCAAAAAAGTGCAAGTTCCATGCGAAAACTCCCCAATAAAGAACCGGGGAAGCCCAGCACCAATTCCTGTGTTGTTGCTCCGGGCTCGACCTATTTTTTAAATTGATCTCATCCTCATAGGTTTATATGGAAATAGAAAATTATATAACTGCATTAAAACTAGGAGAGAAACAAACATACGCGCTTTAACAAGTTAAAAAGAGCAAATATGTCCGGAAATTGTCGAGGACCGATGCGCGATGTCGGCACGCGTGTGACTGTCAACGCCGCCGGTTGTCTCCCGCCTCTATGGAAATACACTCGAACCGCTCTGTGAAATATACTATTGCAACGCATTTGGGTTAGACAAAGAAAAACTAATTACCTAATATAAGCGAATTGCATTCGCATAAACTTTTGTTCACATTCCATTACGTCGCTCCGGCACTTATTATTAGTTTAAGAGGTGTTTCGGCTTTGTTTGTAATATGTTTTTGGATATTGATATTTGCGTTGTGTCCTTTGTGTAGTAGTGTAGTACTAGTACTTGTGTTAACAGTGGCTTAAACAGTACAAGAAACTGTTTCTATGCAATTTAAAAAAGTCACAGCAAAAATGCAAGTTTAGTATTTTATGTTTTTTTGCAGTGTTTATTGTAGGTAAGTAATTTCTTGGTAGAACTAGGCACATTATTAAAAAAACAGTCCTAAATAGGGAATATGTATATATCCCAAATAAATCTTAAATATTTTTTTTATATTCTCTACATTAATTAAATGTTTATGGCGGTTGCTGTTATCAATTTATTTTGGTCTTTATTAACAAAAAGAAAAAGGATTTTCTACTGCAAATTCCCGCACGAATTTCGAAACTTGTAAAACGTGAAAGAGTTAGTAAAATACTGGGTTAACCACCAAATGAAATGAAACAATAAAGTCCCACATGTACAGCTACTGACAACTGAAACGCTTAAACAGGCATTGCGTTTCCATTTGGACCTAAAGGTTTGAATCGTTAAGGGCTGTACATCCGCGGACAAAAAAATTGCACAACTAATTCAAAGTCAAAGTGCCACTTCCCTAAGAATGTCTATAAAGAAGCGTTTATACTGTGGTTTAGATGTACGATTTTTTTTAACCACGACTACGTATTCTATAGCCTCTAAAAAACTAAAAATCCAGATATTTCCAGAAGCTCTCGATCACTGTGACTGAAAAATCCGGGAAGTTCTTGGCAGATCAATCGCCAACAGAATGCGCAGTCTCTCGGTTGAGCTGCCGCCGACAGGATCGATGACAGTGCATGAGGAAAAAGAGTTGGTGTGCATGTTTTTAAATAGTTTCAAACAAATATTGTTTTAAACCTAACCGATTGTTTAAAACGCTAATTGCTTTTTACAAAACGTTTAAAACAATACAGCCCTGATTGTTATTAAGCAGGGGTGCTCATAAGTCATTAAAGCAGGCACTTATAAGGCTAATATTAATTTTAATAAAATCTTGTTAAAAATACTTTTTAAAAACAAGCTTTTATTATTTAGATGTACTAAAACGAAAAAAATAAGAATAGTTTTTTCATTGTGGCAATGCTAAATGCTGTTTATAAGTGGACGTATGTAGTTCGCGTGGATGGATCCTAATAAAAGTTGTATCAAAGTTATCACTGAAACAGATATAATATATTGTTATATTTATTGTCTTAAAAGCTTGTAGCGTGCGAAAAGTTCATACAATATGTATTTTTTCTTTTCTATTCACCCGACAAGCTTTTAAGACAACAAATTTAACATAATATGTTATATCCGTTTCAGTCATAACTTTAATAATACTTTTATTAGGATCCACCCACGCGAACTACGTCCACTTATAAACAGCATTCGGCATTGCCACAATGAAAAACCATACTAGTTTTTTTTTCGTTTTAGTACAGGGTGTCCCATTTTCGGCACTTTTGCGGGGTATCTCCCTTATTTTTAAAGATAGAGGGTTGCGGTTTTCGCGACAGTGTGCTACTTTTTGATGAAACGAAAGATGGCATAAAAATATTTTTCATGGCCCCCTTCGTTTTTGACATACAGGGCGAAATTGTTTTTTTTTCATTTTCGGACCCCCCTCGCATTTCAGTTACCTTGTAACTTATAAAAAAAGTAAAAATGGATCCTATTAGAGTTTTCTACGTAGAATCGAGTGGCGTGGTTAGATTTTCATCAGATATGATATTTTTCGAGATATTAACCAAATAAATGTTTTTTTAAATGGAACACCCTGTATATTTCTTAACCATTAAGTTTCCCATTTCGAGAGCTTTTCAAAAATATATAATACTTTATAGTTATTTTTTATTTTTAGCCCTTAAATCGAACTATTTAATTTTAAACTTTAATTTTGCGTAGTTGGCCGTGTTTAACAAGTGGTTTAACGTCAATTCAGGTATTTAGATTTAAAAAAGAAACTGGTTAAATCCTGTATTTTCATTAATTTATTAAAATTTGTATTATTTTTAACCTACAACACTACTTGTTATCTAGATATATAGAAAATCCTATCCAGAACTAAAACTGTTTAGTTTTTAATCACTTAAAGATTAAATTAGTTGTCTTGAATTATTAATAGCAAATAAAAGTCAAATTTAAAAATAAAACATATACAACTTTAGGTAACGAAAAGAGCTAGAATGGATTAAATGGACTAACTCTTTTCGTTACCTAAAGTTTTGTATGTTTTGTTTTTAAATTTGACTTTTATTTGCTATTAATAATTCAAGACAACTAATTTAATTTTCAAGTGATTAAAAACTAAGCAGTTTTAGTTCTGGTTAGGATTTTCTATATATATATATAGATAACAAGTAGTGTTGTAGTTTAAAAAATAATACCAATTTTAATAAATTAATGAAAATACAGGATTTAACCAGATTCTTTTTTAAATCTAAATACCTGAATTGACGTTAAACCACTTGTTAAACACGGCCAACTACGCAAAATTAAAGTTTAAAATTAAATAGTTCGATTTAAGGGCTAAAAATAAAAAAATAACTATAAAGTGTTATATATTTTTGAAAAGCTCTCGAAAGGGGAAACTTAATGGTTAAGAAATATACAGGGTGTTCCATTTAAAAAAACATTTATTATTTATTTTTCGAAAAATATCACATCTGATGAAAATCTAACCACGCCACTCGATTCTACGTAGAAAACTCTAATAGGATCCATTTTTACTTTTTTTATAAGTTACAAGGTAACTGAAATGCGAGGGGGGTCCGAAAATGGAAAAAAATCAATTTCGCCCTGTATGTCAAAAACGAAGGGGGCCATGAAAAATATTTTTATGCCATCTTTCGTTTCATCAAAAAGTAGCACACTGTCGCGAAAACCGCAACCCTCTATCTTTAAAAATAAGGGAGATACCCCGCAAAAGTGCCGAAAATGGGACACCCTGTACATCTAAATAATAAAAGCTTGTTTTTAAACAGTATTTTTTACAAGATATTATTTTAAAATTTTTAGTTGTGTCTTAACCTATGCATTTCTGATAATGCATCACTATTACAGAAATTTTACCTGTTATCGAATTCTACTCGTCAAACCCTTTCATTTAATGCCCATATCAAGGGGACTGTTAAGAAAACGGTAATCCGCCATCTTGTGGCGTCCGCAATATTGGGTTTAGAAGGACGTCACATAGATTATCGTATTTTACTCGTCAAACCCTTTTATTTGATACCCATGTCAAGGGGGTTGTGAAAAAAGGTAATCCGCCATCTTGTAGCCTCCGCCATATTGGGTTTAGAATGACGTCACATAACTTACCGTATTCTGCTCGTAAAACCCTTTCATTTGAACCCAATTCAAGGGGATTGTAAAGAAAAAGGTAATCCGCCATCTTGGGGCGCCCGCCATATTGGATTGAGAACAATATTAAATATACTATATTGCATTGTCACCGGACTTATACACGTGTACAAAATTTCAAAGCTCTAGCTTAATAAGAACTAGTTGAAATTTTGATGGCAATATTTGACCTAAACATACTAATGTACATACAAACATACATACATAGTAACAGGTGAAGTTAAATAAAAGCTTGTAAAAATATGGATAAATATCTGTTACAGTGTCCAGTAACTAGATATTAGTTTGTGAGATACAAAGTGATAAGATTTAAAATCTTCCTTTTGGTTTTATTTAAACTAAGATATTTTTCTAAACAATTAGTAAGTGCTGTAAAATTTAAAAGAAAGACAAAAATTTCTAAATTAGGATAAGTTAAAGCGGCATTTTCCGCGTGGCGTCCATGTTGGCCAATTTAATTTCATTTTGAACTTTTTCGGCTTTAAAATTTTTAACAAATAAGTATATTGTATAGATTCATATTCTATAGGTATTTTTTAACGTATTAATAAAAGTTTTAAGGTATTTTATGATTTATTTTAGGAAAATAACATGTAAAAAGAATATTGTGGTCCTAGTGACAGAAAAGATGTCACCATAGATCTTTAAACCTATTAATCTTTTGAATGCAATCATGATACAATTTAAAACTTTAAATAACTGACTGAAAACTGCTTTCAGGATATAAACCTGTACTTAATATACTTATAATGTTATTATAAAAATTTTAAAGCCGAAAAATCATGTCACAATGAAATTAAGTTGGCCAACACGGACGCCACGTGCAAAATGCCACCTTAAGAGCAAAACTTTTTTTATAGGAACTGGAAAAATAGTTATGCTCATCAAATTTCAATTAATTATCATTAAAAGTAAATATAAATTTAAAAAAAACTTGAAAATATGATTTATGTAATCATGAAGAAACCGCTAATAATACAAACGAAAAATAAAAGTATTTCAGTTTACCCATTTCACAGCCAGCAACATCGCCAACATCCTCCAATGGTCTGACATCAGCATCATCAAAATGATACTTTCTTTTTCTCAGAATGGTTGCTGGTAAATTTTGAGACGGAACAGCTCGAAATTTAAGCCTTCTGAGACGCCCCCAGGAGACAAAGTCTTCAGGCAAAAAATGTTCGGAACATACTGTGCTCCTGTCTGAATATGGGTCATCTGGGTTCCTTTTAATGGCTACAAGCCACTGCCTCTTCTTGGAAGGACTCTTTGGTAGTCTGTACATAACAGAAAAAGTACAAAGTACATTCCTATAACCATTTATTAAGTTTAAGGAAAAAAGAACAATGGTAACAAATTATTTACATCCAGGTTGGGTTGGGTTTTGTATTGTTGGGTATGTATTTTTTAATTTTAAGCTAACAAGTGTTTTTGTTTAAAACGTTTTTTTTTTGTTTTAAACATGTTTTTTTTTGTTTCTAAATTTTGTTTTAAACAAATAAAACATAAAAAAACGGTGTTTTCCTGCTAGAGAACAATATCAGTATCATAACAGGTATAAATCTTTATTGTGTTAAACTGCTATAATAATGATTCCCTGAATTAAATGTTTTTTTTTCACTATAATAAGTATACTCCTGTTAAATCACTTTACTTAAAAAAACAGCGTGTTTAATTTACCTGTTTTAAACATGTTTTATACAATTTTAAACAAATAATGTTGTTTTAAACCTAACAGATTTTTTTATTCAAAATGAAAATGTTTCAAGCAAAATAACCCTGTTTACTTTTGTAAAATAAACTTTATTTGATGTTAGTTTTATACTCAGATGAAATATTTCTGAAGGTTAATATTACATTTATTTTTATCTCAAGGATGTTGATACCGACAACATCAACTACATTAATAATTAAAGAATGTCCAAAATGTAATATAATATATAAGCATGCGATCACCTTGTTTCTTAAAAGGCGATGTTAAGTCTATTTTAAACATGTTTAATCTTTAATTTTAAGCAATAAACCTGTGAATATCCCAGCATCTCTACTCGGATCTCTACATAATGTAATTAACGAGTGTTTTACTTACCGGTGAAATGTAACATTTCCTTCCGTATTGTTGTGCTTCTTGAAACAGGTATGAACTATACACTTGGACATTGTTCAATAATAAATGTTTATACACACTTTAATGCTTTTTAATCATACAAAACCCACAAAATTTTATAAAAATCGCTAGAACGACACGAAAAAGGCAAACAAATCCGCCCACACTACTCACCGGCTTCGTAACTCAAGCAGGACTGCCAACTACTGCCACCAGCGCGAGAATCTCCCATGTAGCCGTCCGTTCCACACTATTTTAGCGTCTAGCCGGTGCCGGCAGTGGCGGCTCGTGTACTTAGTAATAGGTGAAGCGGACGCAAAAAAATACTAAGCGGCGAATTCGCCATTTTATAACCAAAAAGAATTTTACAGTACTTACCAAAGCCCACCTTCTTCTTAAATATAAGGTCTATTCTTCGATCCTTTAATGCTGCAAACTTATCGGTAATGTCATCATAAAATGGTTCTGTACTTATAAGTTCATCTAAAAATCCCTTTTCAATTGAAATTTTTGCTAAATTTGTAAGTCTGTCTTCTCTCATTGAGTTTCGCAAATAAGTTTTAACCCTTTGCAGGCAAGAAAATCTCCGTTCCACCGATACACTCGTAGAAGGGATCGTCACGATTAGGCAAAATAATTTATATGCTTCCTTTAAAATGTCTCTATTCTCATGGAAAGTTTTCAGTATTTGATCTAACTCAATGTTGGTGTATTTTTCGTCATTATAAATAAAACATAACTCATTTTTCAGTCTTGGTAAGTCAGAGAATATTTTAGGGTAACAATTTTTTACGTTATTTAATGCTTCTACGGGAAAGTTTTTTGAATACTCCACAAATCGTGTTGTATCCATTAATGTAACAAATAGAATTTTTTCCATGTCTTGGAACCGTATATCAATTTGTCCTGAGATTGTATCTAAAATTTCATAATATAGAACTTTGTACTTTTGAAACATTTCATCGGGCGTTAAAGTTTCTGTTCCATCACGATAATTAGCTGGTACTTGCACTTTCATACTTACTAATTCAAATAATTTCTTAAAATAATGGTCCTCGTTTCTTTTTCCGTTCAAGAGTTTCTGGGTATTTTTAATTTGTGACATACAATAATTAATATTCAGTGAGCGCTTCTGTACCATGTCAAAAAGTACATCGGTAATTGCGAAAATTTCGCTGAAAGTACCAATTAAAAATGAAAATTCAAAATCATCAAGCAGGTTTAAGAAGCCCAGGCTCTGCCTAACTGAACTTTGATCAGAAGTTTTGTCATTTATAATTTCATTAAGTACTTGTTTCAAAGTATCCCATTCGTTATTAATAACATTTACAATCTTAGAGTTAGATGTCCAGCGAGTTGTAACGGAAGTAGGTATTCTTTTTTTGATGATTGTATCAGCAATATGGGTTGCAGAATCATGAAAAAAGGAGGAAAAACCCGATACATTTGCAAAAAATACACGGCACTTTGGTATACTACTGCAGCTCTGTTGAAGCACTAAATTTAAAGGGTGTGCTGCACAATGTACAAAAACGGCTTGTGGAGCCTCGTTTTTTATTTTTGATTGGAGATCATTTATTTGCCCAGTCATAACACTAGCGCCATCGAAACACTGTCCGACTAATTTTGAACGATATTCATATTTTTCAATCCGCTTTATGACTAAATTAAAAAGATCGTCCGCTGTTCTGTCCGAACTTACATTAAAAAAGCCCAAAAACCTTTCAACTAATTTTCCCGCACTATTAACGTATCTAATTATTATACTGCATTGGGATTTTTGTACAATGTCCGTCGAGTCCTCCACTTGAATCGAAAAAAAATTACATTCTTTTATTTCTTTATCTACATACTGATCGATATAATCCGAAATACAATCTACTAACTCATTTTGAATTGTCTTAGAGTTAGCAGAAAAAATAGAAGACATTTTTTTATAGTGCGCTTGAATGTCTACAGGGCTTATCGATATAAATGCATCCAAAAGTTCTTTAAAATTACCACGAATGTCCGAACAATCCGATTCATTGTGACCTCGAAAGGCTAACTCTTGCTCACCTAAATAAACGGCTGCACGAATAGGTAATTGCATAAACCTTCTATTTAGAAGGACGTTGTCGTTGAAATTTTTTATATATAATCTAGAATTTTCCCTCAAAGTGTCTTCAATTGTACTGAGGTTTTTCTTTAATTCTGCAAACTTTAATGCACACCGTATATGTTCCGAAGAAGCCTCGTGCTTATGACAGCCTCGCGTGACATTCCCAAAATTGTTAAACCCATCCTTATTCCACGCACCCGATTTTATACCTACAGCTAAACAGGGCATACAAAAAAGTTTTTTTAAATAAACGCTGCCACACAACCACTTATATTCCGAATACCACTCGTCCCGAAACTTTCGAACAAACACTTTATCTTTTGATTTTCCTTTTTTGTCTACTTCAAGAGAAGGCAGAGGTCTCTCTGAATTTAAAAAATCCTTTTTATCCTCATTCTTCCATCTAGAAAATGGTGTTTCTAGCAAAACGCACACCGGATCATAGAACGGAAACATTTTTATGATTTTAACGCTTAATTCACAAAAAAAAAACAATACCGAAATGAACATAACAAGCTCCCGCAACTATTTAGTCACCTATTGGCCCGCATAGCAACCGACGCCCGTAAATAACGTTGATAGAGTGCAGCGGGTTTAATTTGACTCCGAATCCGCGGCACTTGCTTATTTGTTGTGAACATCTATCATCTATGGTTGTGAACAGTGTTGCCAGATGCCCAACAAGAAATTATCGTATATTATATCGTACATGCCATCTCGTGGTGAGTAGCGGTTCTCGTATCGTCAAAGCGAAGTTTTACAGAAAACTATAATTTTAGAAAGAAACTCTTTTAATAGACGCTATTTTTATATTTTATATAGCTTTAATTTAATAAATAATATATATATATATATATATATATATATATATATATATATATATATATATATATATATATATATATATATATTTGTTATTTTGTATTTATTTAGGATACAAAATAAGTAATCACTCCAATTGCTGGTTAAATTTGTATTAATTTTGATTTAGGAACTCGTCAGTCTTTTAAAAAAAGTTAAACATTAATGTTACTTTTAAACCAAAAGTCAGTCAAACAGATAAATGTCACTATGTCACTACATAAGATGAAAATAGATGGCATACTTTAAAGTCATAAAATTCCAAAAAGATCCAGCTCCCTCCCACAAAAAAAATTCAATCTTATTAATTTGTCTTGAAAAATATAATTCAATCATCAAATTGTGGCATAAAAAGTTGAAAAGCCGAAATTATCGGAAATAATCGCATATCGTACAGGAAAAAATTACGATCGTATCGATTCCTAAAATGATTGTATAATACGATAATTATTGTATATATGGCAACACTGGTTCTGCTAAGCCATTGTTTTTTGAAAATGCGTTCGGCGCACTACGTTTTATAATAATTATTTATTCTTTTTGTACTGATTTTGATAAATTATGCATAAACATTATTTTGTTTTTTAAAATAAAAACCCAGAATATTATTTTCAATATCAAAATAAAATTTTACAAAATTATGTTAATACTAATTTTAAATAACACAACTGGAAAAACCATAAATTTTAGGTGAAGCGGTGCGTCACCCGCGTCACCTGGCGAGCCGCCAATGACCTGGAAGCGCGTTTTGCATATTTCGCCTTCATGTAGGTTATTCAATAGCCAGGGCCGCCTTCCGCGAGTTTTAGTTACAATTAAAGGAAAAAATTGTGGTCTCAGGCATGGACTCACACAGGATTTTGTCTGGGGGGGGGGGGGGGGGGGGGTGTAGTAATGCAATTCGGCGGATTTCCTCAATTAGTAGCGTACGTTTTTAACTTTTGTGTGTCTATGATGTTGGTTTGGGGAGGGCTGAAGCCCCTCAGCCCACCCCCCCGGTGCGCCACTGGTCTCAGGTATGTGGAACTAGAAGCGAGTGGCGCACGGGGGGGGGGGTCAGCCCCCACCACCAACATTCTAGACACAAATTTAAAAAGTGCACTACTAATTGAAAAAATCCATCGAATTGCACTATTCAGCCCCCCTCAAGACAAAACCCTGGGTACGCCCTTGAGAAGCGCATACCTGTTCCCAAAGAACAGGTCCAGTTCCATTGCAAGATCTCTAGTCGTAGGTATGTGGAACAAGAAGCGCATACTTGTTCCCAAAGAACAGGTCCAGTTCCATTGTTACATCTCCAGTTTCAGGTATGTGGAGCAAGAAGCGCATACCCGTTCCCATCAAATAAACGTATCATGACCTGTTTTCAAAGAACAGCGGTCCAGTTCCATTGTAAAGTCCGACCAACTTCAATATGGAACAGCCACGTGTTTGGCGATGCGCGTCAAAAATATGACGTCAAAATCAGTAGCGGAGATATAAAATTTTTTAAGACAATTATTTATGGCTATCAATTCTGCCATCCTCTAACAAGGTTCGAATCGCTTCAGAGGACACTATCTCATGGCTGCTGTTAGCGTTTACTCCTACCAGATGCGAATCTCTTACTAAATTTCCTATACCAAAGTTTACCGAACAAAAATATCAAAGTGATGTAAATACATACCGTTTTTAACATACACACTTGTCTGTATGCAGGCATCTGTTTGAACTTCAACATCCTCAAAAATTTTGGCGGCAACGTTGTATTAGTATTACTATCATAAACTGTGCTTGATCCTAAAATTTATTTATAATTAGGTACCTACATACATAAATAATCAAATGCTAAAGTATGAACATCTTTTAATAAATAACATTACACAAAAAACTTACTTCTTAGCTTAGGCAGGAACAATGTTGGTATCGTATTGACATAAAGACGACGCTTTTCAAGAGTTGTAAAACTCTCGTTAGTAAAATGCTTGCTACAAATTCTAATCCTTTCGTAGCATTGGTCAGGAGTAATATTTGAATATCTATGATTCCCAGTACATCCTAATTGACGCTTCCAGATCTGGCATCTGTAAAAAGAATTTTTTGTGTAACATGTATCGTATCGGAAGCATTAAATACATCTTGTAATAAAATAATTTAAGTTAAACGTGTCCCGTGCGTCTATTTTTCAAATTATATATAATGCCAATAGAAAGGCTGAATTTCTGTAAACCTTTTTTAAATTAATGTTGCCCTTTTTTCTCTTATTTTATAAAATATAAAATACATACCTTGCTTTATTATACTTTGGACAACAGAAAATGGCCAAACCACTTACCCGCCTTGAGGTACAACCATCCACAGAACACATCACCGTCATTTTTACACACACACAAAAAATAAAATAAAAATTGGCTAAATCACTACAACACACTTTTAAAGCTAGAGCACAGATTACTCCTACCAGATGCGAATCTTTTAGTAAAATCCCTATACCTGGTTTTCTCTGCATTGGCGAGTAGGACAGCGCAGCGGGTCGCTTCGAGCGTCGATGCCGAGAATGGAATTTTCCACCATTCATATCGTTTAATTATGCGGAAATTATGAAGTTGGTGAGTTGCGCCATGGGTTTCAATCAGGGAAATTATGGATTATATTTTAAAATGGACACATGGACAGACATACCTCCTTTTTCTACAATAATGTTTCCGTCGGTGTTGGTAGCGGCATCTGAAATGGTATTTTTATTAGTATTTTTAAACGTATGTCTGTTCCCTAATATAATAAATTATTCTATAATTAATTAATAAGTAATACATAATTAGCAAAAAAACCGTCATGATAAAGTACCTGACAAAATAATAATCTTTCTTAGTGGTTCTCCTTCGTCAGCGTCGATAGAGAGGTCGCATGAATGATTCGAGTTACAAAAAACCGTTGGAATTGCATTTTGATGCAAACGTTTTCTTCCAGATATTTTAATAAACTTTTTTTCAAAATGTTTCTCGCACAAACGACAATTATCAATATTTTTTCCAAGCAGATCTTCTCTATGAGCAGCAGCAGCTTTAAGCCAAGCTTCACATCTGAAAATAATTTTATTCAATTGTTTATGTGAAGTAGAGTAAAAAAATATGTTTGTTTATCGTTAAGTTTTGTACATACCTAGAACGATCTTTAGGAAAAGTAAAAAGTGAATACACCCCTCCAGTCCTTGACGAACAACACCGGCATACACATTTATGTCCAGGCATTTTATATAAAATTATATCACTAACAAATACAAAAAAGTATATCTCCTATTTAAATTACACTACAACCACAATTTAAACCATAAAGTCCACGCAACAAAACTGATGTAATAACATTAGCCTGCTATCTATTCCACCGCGACGCTCGCACACGCTAACACCGAGGAATTCAACGTTCGGCAACAGACTAAATATGGTGGCGGTGACGCCGGTCACCACCATATAAATTCTCTAAATTGGGTCACCGTCGAAAGCGTAAGATTCGCATCTGGTAGGAGTAATGCAATCTGTGGCTAGAGCGTCAGCCACTGTGTATGTGCCGAGCAGTGTTGCCAATGGTTCTTGAGATAAATATATTTTATACCCGTTGGAAGATTCGCGATTACCCACAAATACCCACATTACAATTTTATCGTTTTTTTTTTTTTTGTAAAATATTGTTATAGCACCGCCCACCGATATTCTAATTACAGCGGCACACAAAAAAAAAAGTGGTCTGTATCTGTACATTTGACCAGACCCATCTATCAATATGTATTTTGATGCGCTGAATCCAAATCCGAAGTCCGTTTGGCCCATACACCCTCAAATTTTGAGTAAATTGCAAAAAACGCTGAAAATGGCTAAAAATTGCGAAAAAGTGCAGTTATGAAAAAGAAGAAAATTTTATTGAACTAGATCAAGTATGTTTCATATGTATTTTGATGCACTAAATCCAAATCCGACGTCCGTTTGGCCCGTACACCCTCAAAATTTTGAGTAAATTGCGAAAAAACGCTGAATATGGCTACAAATTGCAGTTATGAAAATGAAGAAAATTTTATTGAACTAGGTCAAGTATGTTTCGTATGTATTTTGAATCCGAAGTCCGTTTGGCCCGTATACCCTCAAAATTTTGAGTACATTGCAAAAAACTTCGAAAAATAGCTAGAACTTGCAATTCAACTTCGGAGGACTGATTGCTTGTGCCTGTCCAGGGCACCTCCACGTGGTGACGGTGGGCAACAGAACCATCTGGCAGAGTCCCTGGGTTACCGGCGTGTATGCGTATGGCAGACACATGCGATAAGTTTACGATGCAGGGATTCGGAACCCCAGTATCGGTGTCTGGTCAGGGTGACAAAGCAGGCCCGCAGGCGTCGTCATCAAGCGACTGCAGTTCTGCAGTAGTGGGTATCTTGGCTTCTGTAGAGTATAATGTTACAAGAAATCACTCCCACATATGTAATAAAAGTCCTCATTGGTGCGTAAGAACAATACTATTTTTTGCTATTCATTGCTATTTTTTACGATTTTTGATATATATATATATATGAATGATTGAGATTGACAGATTCTGAATTTGGATTCAGCGCATCAAAATACATACGAAACATACTTGATCTTGTTCAATACAATTTTCTTCATTTTCATATCTGCAATTTTTAGCCATTTTCAGCGTTTTCTCGCAATTTACTCAAAATTTTGAGGGTGTACGGGTCACACGAACTTCGGATTTGGATCCAGCGCATCAAAATACATACGAAACATACTTGATCTAGTTCAATAAAATTTTCTTCATTTTCATAACTGCACGTTTTAGCCATTTTCAGCGGTTTTTCGCAATTTACTCAAAATTTTGAGGGTGTACGGGCCAAACGAACTTCACATACATACATACTTGGCCTAGTTCAATAAAATTTTCTTCATTTTCATAACTGCAATTTTTCGCAATTTGTAGCCATATTCAGCGTTTTTTCGCAATTTACTCAAAATTTTGAGGCTGTACGGGCCAAACGGACGTCGGATTTGGATTTAGCGCATCAAAATACATAAGAAACATACTTGATCTAGTTCAATAAAATTTTCTTCTTTTTCATAACTGCACTTTTTCGCAATTTTTAGCCATTTTCAGCGTTTTTTGCAATTTACTCAAAATTTGAAAGTATACGGGCCAAACGGACTTCGGATTTGGATTCAGCGCATCAAAATACATATAGATAGATGGGTCTGGTCAAATGTACAGACCACTTTTTTTTTTGTGTGCCGGTGTTATCTGTGAACTGGCCTCGGCACTGTCGAGGCATCGACCAGTCCCAATCAGTCCCAAACGGGGTGAGGAGTGGGGTCAATAGGTAGATCGGCGCTTTGTTGGTTGGAACTTCCAATGCTTACATATATTTATTCGGTAAATTCTATAACAAATTTTTGCGGCCTTGGGGATCTGGACACATAATACAGTGTCCGCTATTAAGTTAGCTACATATGGGATTATTGATATTTTTTAAAAACTCTATTTAATTCTATAACAGTTTTTGCGGCCTTGGGGATACGGACACATAATACAGTGTCCGCCATAAAGTTAGCTACAAGCTACATATGGGAAGATTTGTATTATTGATATTTTAAAAAAAAAACTCTCTTGGGTGTTCGTTTCTGCATGTCCAACAACTAAAAAATCTATTTTAACACGTCATGTGATCATCGGTTTGGCGGGAATTGAAAAGAAAGTTGACGGTGGTATCGAAAAACGGGTCAAATTGACAAGATATCGAAAAATTTTATTAAGAAAAATAGCTCAGGATGCTCCGAGGACCCATATACCAATTTTGAGAAAAAATTAAAAAAATTAACCCTAGGTAAATCGCGCATAGCTATGAAAACTCATAAGTTACTTTTTTACTAACAAATACTAAACTTAATTATGAAAAATACTGTATTATAAGGCTTCAATGGTAATTCTTAGTTCATCTAAATTTTACTGGCGGTCCGAAAATATTCGATGGGTACAAGTACATCAATGTACAGGGCATGACTACAGATAGCGACACGACCAGACCGTACCTACCGTACCAAACCTATTTAATTTAGTTAAATAAAGTTATTTTCAAGTAAGAAAAAATGATTTTTCTAGCAATGGTACGGGTAAAAATTTGGATTTTATTTTTTCTCAGATATGGTTCAGAATTGATATATGGGATTCTCGGTAGTTCGACAATTTTTCTTTCTAAAATTTTTCGATAACTTGTCAATTTGACCCATTTTTCAGTACCACCGTAAACTTTCTTTTAATTCCCGTCAAACCAGTGATCACATAACATGTGTTAAAGTAGTACAGCAGTATTGTATGCGAATAAGTTGCTTATATACGCCGCCACTGGTGTACCATTCAAGAGGGCAGCCTTAGTAATGAACACCAAAGTTTACAGAACAAGTCGCACCCACATACATCCATACATCACTTCGAAAAGAAAAATCTGTATACGAATTCCCTTACACAGGAGAGCATGGATGTAGGCTGTATTCAGAAAGCAAAAAAGTTGCATGTAGCATATAATTACCTGGCCTCTCGTTTGGTTGTATTGCTATTTCTGTAGCTTCCTCATTTTCCAGAGCACTTTCTGCTTTTACGAATGACATTGTTTGCTTGTTAACAATGGCAGATCGAGGACCATTATTTGCCGTCGACTTGCGCTTTCGATCTGGTTGACAACCAAATTTGGATGGTAAGCAGTCTGGTTTCATTCGGATCCTTTTAACTGAACCCATTAACTTATGTTGCATATAATTCTCCATATCGTTCTCCAACTAAAATATTATTAGCTCTATAAGGTTAAACGATTATTGAAGTGCTGACAAAGTTACCAGCAAGATAGATTGTATGTCTGTCTTGTTCTTCCTAATTCTATTGTCTTGCTTCATTGACCTTTACCTTACCAACATTGGATAATTTGAAAGTATATTAAGCTAGCTCACCATGGTCACGTCGCGCATTTCTAACCTAATGGATATTTAGTTGCTAATTAGTTGCTAATTAGTTGCGCCAATCCCGATTTAGTTGCTATTCATCCCTCCAAGATACACGCGGTGAGCTAACTTAAATATTAATCTAGCAGAGCAATTACTATAACTCGGGTTCTGATCAACTTATCGACTTTGTTCAGCCGCCATATTTAGTTGCTAATTAGTTGCTGGAAGATAGCATAGTTTATTTTACCCCCCCCCCCCCCCCCCCGTCAACCCTTAACTCCAGGATCGGCACCCCTAAAGGCATGAATTTCAATATGGCTCTGTAGGTAATTATAAATGGTTCTATATTTAGTTGCTAATTAGTTGCTGACGTTTTATGCTTTTTATTTTTTTTCCCTCCCCATTATACGGGAAAACTGCGGTGGTGCTAGAATAATTGTTTGATCAATGAGAGATATCGACTTCGTTCAACCGCCATATTTAGTTGCTAATTAGTTGCTGGAAGATAGCGCAGTTTATTTTACCCCCGGTCAACCCTTAACTCCAGGATCGGCACCCCTAAAGGGATGAATTTCAAAATGGCTCTGTAGGTAATTATAAATGGTTCTATATTTAGTTGCTAATTAGTTGCTGACGTTTTATGCTTTTTATTTTTTTTCCCTCCCCATTATACCCGATAACAACGGTGGTGCTAGAATAATTGTTTGTCTATTCAACCCTTCCGCGCAACTTTTGATCAATGAGAGATATCGACTTCGTTCAACCGCCATATTTAGTTGCTAATTAGTTGCTGGAAGATAGCGTAGTTTATTTTACCCCCCGTCAACCCCTAACTCCAGGATCGGCACCCCTAAAGGCATGAATTTCAATATGGCTCTGTAGGTAATTATAAATGGTTCTATATTTAGTTGCTAATTAGTTGCTGACGTTTTATGATTTTTATTTTTTTCCCTCCCCATTATACCCGATAACTACGGTGGTGCTAGAATAATTGTTTGTCTATTCAACCCTTCCGCGCAACTTTTGATCAATGAGAGATATCGACTTCGTTCAACCGCCATATTTAGTTGCTAATTAGTTGCTGGAAGATAACGTAGTTTATTTTACCCCCCGTCAACTCCTAACTCCAGGATCGGCACCCCTAAAGGCATGAATTTCAATATGGCTCTGTAGGTAATTATAAATGGTTCTATATTTAGTTGCTAATTAGTTGCTGACGTTTTATGATTTTTATTTTTTTTCCCTCCCCATTATACCCGAAAACTGCGGTGGTGCTAGAATAATTGTTTGTCTATTCAACCCTTCCGCGCAACTTTTGATCAATGAGAGATATCGACTTCGTTCAACCGCCATATTTAGTTGCTAATTAGTTGCTGGAAGATAGCGTAGTTTATTTTACCCCCCGTCAACCCCTAACTCCAGGATCGGCACCCCTAAAGGGATGAATTTCAATATGGCTCTGTAGGTAATTATAAATGGTTCTATATTTAGTTGCTAATTAGTTGCTGACGTTTTATGATTTTTTTTTTCCCTCCCCATTATAACCGAAAACTACGATGGTGCTAAAATAACTGTTTGTCTATTCAACCCTTCCGCGCAACTTTTGATCTATGAGAGATATCGACTTCGTTCAACCGCCATATTTAGTTGCTAATTAGTTGCTGGAAGATAGCGTAGTTTATTTTACCCCCGGTCAACCCTTAACTCCAGGATCGGCACCCCTAAAGGGATGAATTTCAAAATGGCTCTGTATATATACGCAGATATTTATAATTACCTACAGAGCCATATTTAAATTGATGCCTTTAGGGGTGCCGATCCTGGAGTTAGGGGTTGACCTGGGATAAAATAAACTACGCTATCTTCCAGCAACTAATTAGCCACTAAATATGTCGGTTGAACGAAGTCGATATCTCTCATAGATCAAAAGTTGCGCGAAAGGGTTGAATAGACAAACGGTTATTTTAGCACCATCGTAGTTTTCGGTTATAATGGGGAGGGAAAAAAAATCATAAAACGTCAGCAACTAATTAGCAACTAAATATAGAACCATTTATAATTACCTACAGAGCCATATTGAAATTCATGCCTTTAGGGGTGCCGATCCTGGAGTTAAGGGTTGACGGGGGGTAAAATAAACTATGCGATCTTCCAGCAACTAATTAGCAACTAAATATGGCGGCTGAACAAAGTCGATAAGTTGATCAGAACCCGAGTTATAGTAATTGGTCTGCTAGATTAATATTTAAGTTAGCTCACCGCGTGTATCTTGGAGGGATGAATAGCAACTAAATCGGGATTAGCGTAACTAATTAGCAACTAAATATCCATTAGGTTAGAAATGCGTGACGTGACCATGGTGAGCTAGCTTAATATACTTATAATTTGACCCTTATCAGAAAACATTAGCTTTGACAAAATATCATAATTTTGAAAAAAGTCAAGATAAATAAAGGTGGGATTTCCTATACGCCTCTGACGCAAGGGTGCCGCGTGTTTGTGTAGATACTGCGACCTGACGCAGGTAGTGTTTTTCAATATGCGTCTGACGTATTAAAAATCAGTCACCCGCATCCTAGTACACGCTGTATCACAACCTTCTTTATGGGTATATTGCATGATACAAATAAAAGAAGATACCGCGCAGGTAGGCGTGGCCATGTACGTCACGCTGTGAGTAATTCCGCCATATTTTGTAAACGAGACACGTCTTTGTTAAGATGGCGTTGTGTTGTAGTTATTTTTTTGGTGTTTTTAAATCACTTTTAAGAGTTTAGAAATGAAGAATTAATATTAGGCATAGTTTTATTTTATAAAATTATTTACCTTTCCTTTTCACGTAAATAAATAAGTACATAGAACGCAATTGGCAGGCAATTTACCAATATATATTATTTTAAATTAATTTATCCCTTTATTTACATGATTATTTTAAATCATATACTATAAAATTTGTATTATAAGCAGGAGGCAAAGTATATTGCCAATAGAATTTATGTAAAATCGCCTAAAATTAACGCAAACTCTATATTGCGCGTTATAAATTTCAAAAATAACTCACGGCGTGACGTCCTGCGCCAACCCGGACGAATTTGACACGGTTTGATATCATATCTTCCTTTTATTGTATCATGGGCATGGGTATATTCGAGGGGCGGCTAACTTTCAAAAGAGGTGTACACAGTTTTTAAATCAGTATTGATTTAATCTGATTTAACACGATTTAATTGCTGTAACGCGCTGCCCAGCACTGTAGGTGATGCCAAATTGTGATGATGATTTAACGAGTGTTAGGTGATTTTTGTGATTTATTGATGATTTATGGTGATTTTACATGATTTAAAGTGATTTAACTTGATTTAAAATGATTTAAAGCCATTTAAATTCATGTAAGTGATTTAAAAAATCTAATGATTTAAAAAGGATTTAAAACGATTTAATGTGATTTAACAATATTATGTACACAGATTTAAGGGAGTGAGCCGCCCCTCGGGTATATTGTTTTCCTCTAAACTGTCAGGATTTTCGAATTTTAATTTGCTAAGGGCTTTATTTAAATAACCTAAGGCTGTTTCAAGAAGGAAGTTAGTTGATTGCACGTTATCAATTAGGTGATATTTATATCTTGATAGCAAATTCTCTAGTTGAGACCACCCACTTAATTTTAAACTATATTTCAAAATCCATTTTAAATCATTAAACCCTCGTTCGCTATTTTCTACAAAAACTTTAACCTGCATATTTTTATAAACTAAAACTCGATTCACAATGCTGATCAGAACGTAAAAATGAATTTTGTCACCAAAAATTTTTACAGTCCAACACTCAGAAAAAATAATATTTGCTTTAAAATTTAAAACCATTTCATCAAAATGTCCAATTAAGTCTGATTTTTCAAACACTTACAATATTTTTCTTAGTACGCTCCTGGTGCTGCCGCGATCTTTCGTCAGGATTTTCTCTTGGTTTGGGGACATTTTTTGATAAATAGTTTGGCAAATTCGGAAAAAAAGAAGGCACAGAATTTGGTGTTAGGCTAGTTTTTGTTGGAATTTTTGTTACGGAACCATCTGGTAAAAGATAATCGTCTTCGCGAATTATGTCAGTTTCAGAAAAATGTAGGGCGCACACTACAGAATATTTTGATGGTGTCCAGTTGTCTCTGGGAATTGCTTTTAACCATTTTTTCTTTAAATCATCACTGGCCGGAAATTTAAAGGTAGATACAGATTTGTTACCTTGTTTTAAAGAGCTATGGTAATTCGATTTGCATCCTGGAATACTGCAAGTTTTCGGCATGATTATTTTAAAATAATGATGTGCCGGTATTAAAAAAGATTTGTCAACCAAAACAATCTAGCTTCTTTTTAACTACATATTTACATACAGACGATATTAATATTACCACAAACCACGATTATAACGCTGCCAACCAACATTGTTTTTGCTGTTAGTTTATTACACACACACAGATACAAAACGGATATTAATATGAGCACTAAAAACTTAAATTTCCGCACTTGTTTATGGAAAAAAATACAAGGAAACGTCCCGATTTATTAATTAGGTATCTAGTTAAAACGACATTAAACTATAATCCACACAATATTTAAAACATTTTTTAACCAAAAAGGCAGATAAACAAAGCAGACACTCGTTTTCAAACGCCTGATGCCGGTTTGGGGTATTTTTGCGCTTGTTTCCGTATTCGGTCACGTGATTCTGCCAACAATCATCCAGCGTTGCCGTATTGTGCTTTGCATGGGTAGGGGACCCATAAAGAAGGGTTATGGCTGTATGCAAGTTTATTTGCTCGTCGCTAGTGGCACAGAAAACCGAAATTCTGTGGCTAGTGGTCATAATCCTAATGAATACAACAAACATAATACACAATAACACAATAAAACAAACCCTTTTTATTTTCTTTGATGAATACGAATATAATGCTCTTTGTCAGAAGAACATGATGATGATCAGTTTTTAACTCGGTTTTTATTATTCTTGCTTTCTAAGAGTGAAAGAAAAGCTTAAAAGGAACCTTTATAAACAACGAATAAATGAACGGTATTCAAAAAAACTAATAAAAATCATTTGCTGTTCCGTAAAAATATAAAAATCACGTTCCTTATACATTATTTTGTAGAAGGTCAAGGTCATGACCAGTATCTAGGTAAAGACTAGAATTTGTGAGAGTATGCAGTTGATATCAATAAAATAGTATACATTTTTAAGAATGCGTGTGTGTGTGTGTGATTACGTTTTATGGATTTGGTTTAAACCAATAACTGGCCAGCATTTTTGTTGAAGAATAATATAGATTTAATTCTTTTCACAAAAATATTTCAAAACATAAGTTACTTCTTCAGCGCACCCCGTACAGCGTGTAACCCATAGATGAAGTAAATAAAGGAAAATAAGATGTTATGAATATGATATGCTTTTAGGCCTTTTTGTATTGCATATCTATTATAAATATCTTCAAACAAATCCCCACGTTTAATTATATTCGAAAATATATCAAATTTATTAATCCCGTATAAATTTAGTAATGTAAAATCCATAAACAGCATAAAATATATTCATTACTTACGTCAAAATGATCTTCACAACAATATAACGAAGATCTAAAAGAAAGTGGTTTTTTATCATTCCGTTTCATTATAGTGCACCATTTCTTTCTTAGCTTCTCATCTTTTGGCACAGGGAAAAAATGTTTATTGGGACTAGTTACACTGGTATTGGTGCATTTTGGAACAATACAGTACTTATACAAACTTGATCTAGGCATAACTTCGTTTTTTAAACGATTGAAATGTTAAATAAGCAAAAACCACACGTTACGCCGCGTCCTGTCCGGTAAGAATAACACTAAACCACAGATCCAAAACATTAAACGGGCGCCTGATCCGCTGTTGACGGAGTCGTGTATTGTGACGCCATCGTTATATATACATATTTTCTCTATGCAGCCAACGTAAGCGTGGCTTCACAGAATTTCGACCTACACAGAAGCGAAGAAAGCGTATTTCGACAGGACCCGATTTTGAGGGCGCATATCCACAGCGGCCATCTTTTAAGTGACAAATAAATTAATCAAAAGCACATGGTCAATAACGCCGGCTATAGTTAGTTCGATTGTAACTGCAGGAGTTAGATATTTGTTTGCTTTTGAAACAGAATGTAGAAGAATTGAGGAAACTGACATTTTTCTAAACGTTTTGCATGTTTTTCCCCAGTATTTGGCTTACTGCCAGGAAGTAAATGCACAACATTTTAAACATCTGATTTAGTTTTTTTTCATCAACTTTTAAATTATATTTCCTCCTGTATTGTTTACTCTTGTACTAAATATCCAAATAGTATAGCGTTTTTTACGTTTCCAGTTTAACGAAATTTTCTAAAAACTTTAGCTTCAGGTAAACTTTCGTGTATAGGTATTTTAAAGTAAAATACAATAAATTAACGATTTCTGAACACCATTTTCTCAAAAACTGTTAACTTTAGGATAAAATGTTTCCAATAAGAAGTATTCAGAATTTTAAGCTGAATTCGAAAATCGAATAAAATATAAGGCGTTCCATTTCAAAAAAAAGTTCCTGTCGATTTCAAGAAAACGGAAAACTTGACAACAATGCGGACCTCACCATTGGATCGGGCGTAATTGCGTACCACAGATTACCTCAGTGTACAAAAGTTCATAAAAATCGGATTCCATATTTTTGTTACCACACTGTATAATGTTCTGTTGGGGTAATTAATATTACATAGGTACCTATTTTATATTTTTCAAAATAAAAAAGCGTTTTATTTAACCACCCTCAATTTTTTTAAACTGCAGAGAAAGCTATTTTAAATGCTGTAAATTGTTAACAGTACCTTTTTTTCAGGTTCAGTACGCTTAGAAAATCAGCCGCGGCAGCACTGTAAACCAGTCATGTTGCGTCTGACGCTACCATCCAGTGTTACCAGTCTAGTACAATTGTACTAGATCTAGAACCGTTTAGTACACTCAAGTCAAAACCTAGTACGAAATGCTATCCGACGTTTTAAAGAGACACTCGTATATTTCTTCTTTTAGAGATTAGAAATAACTATTTCATGTTTAAAATTAGGAATAATTACGATTTTTTTGTACAGGGTCTTCCAACGAGGACTGAACAGGGGCTCATTTTTGAGCTTCCTTGTATTTAAAGAAAAATCTAAAATAGCCAATCGATGTACTTTTTCCTGCAGAATTCAAAAATGAAACCAAAAATTTATTTGAACCAGAAACAAAAGAGTTACGCTATGGATAAGGTGTTTTTTAAATGGAACATAGCTTTTTTTATACGATTTTCGGAACGAGTAATTTTTTTTATGTCCGTTCTGATTAAAATATTTAATATTGTGACAGCTATTTTTATTAAATTTTAATGTTTCATCCAGTATAATTTAACTTCAACCTGTTTGAAACATACACTAGGTAATAAAGGTAAAATCACCTTGAAATCCTTCAAAGTCAAAAAATTTGACAAATTTACTATAATATTGCCGAAATGAAATATTCATTAGATGAGAGATTGCAGATTGTTATCTTGTTCTACAAATGCATTTTTCTACGAATGTTAATAAAAACCTTTATTGTATGTTCAATAGTAATTTCGGAACATGGTTCAATCACCATGGTGATTGAACTACAAAGTTCCCATTGTGCACGGGTATTTTTTACAAAGGTGGCGTTGACCGGTGCCGCGTCAAAATCTTTATAATTTCATCGACATTTTTTGACATCTTAAAAAGAAAAATATTACTAATCCCATTTTATTAACAGTAACATTCGTAGAAAAAGTATAGTGTAAAACTCGCATGGAATGACCATTTCCTACTTGTATGATTTGCAGCACTCGCCTGCGGCATCGTGCTGCAAACGTCATACTAGTAGGAAATGCATGTCATTCCGTGCTCGTTGTACAATATACTATTGTAGAACAAGATAACAATCTGCAATCTCTCATCTAATGAATATTTCATTTCGGCAATATTATAGTAAATTTGTCAAATTTTTTGACTTTGAAGGATTTCAAGGTGATTTTACCTTTATTACCTAGTGTATGTTTCAAACAGGTTGAAGTTAAATTATACTGGATAAAACATTAAAATTTAATAAAAATAGCTGTCACAATATTAAATATTTTAATCAGAACGGACATAAAAAAAATCACTCGTTCCGAAAATCGTATAAAAAAAGCTATGTTCCATTTAAAAAACACCTTATCCATACCGTAACTCTTTTGTTTCTGGTTCAAATAAATTTTTGGTTTCATTTTTGAATTCTGCAGGAAAAAGTACATCGATTGGCTATTTTAGATTTTTCTTTAAATACAAGGAAGCTCAAAAATGAGCCCCTGTTCAGTCCTCGTTGGAAGACCCTGTACAAAATACAGATATTTTTTAAACCTCCTGTGCCAGTGCATTAGACGCGCATGCCTCGTTTTGAGAAGATCCAGTACATTTTCATTAAATTTAGTACTTTTTCAATCGGAATCTAGTACCAGTATAGGAAATCCCACCTTAAGTGAATGTTAAAAACTAACATTTTTTAATTAAAGATATATCAGATGTTGTTTTATGTTTAATTCAGTTTTATACTTACATCAAAATGATCTTCGCAAGGAAAGAGTCGACTCTGAGCCGATAACAACTGTGGATCTCTTCTTGCGAGGTTCAACCAAGCTTCTCTCATTTTCTCATCGTTCGGCACTATGATAAATAATTTTTCGGGTGTCTTGGTGCTTGTACTCGTACAATTCGGCACTGTACACCAGTTATATGTTTTGTGACTCATAATTAGGACGAAATATCAAAAAATACGTCGCACTTAAATCGTTTACCTACTTGTTTGTTTACTAACATAGTGACGTGACACGCGGAACGGCGCTGCAAGCAAGCGATTTAGCGCCAAAATTTAGAATTCAAATATAAAAGACTGTTTGGGTTGTTTAGCAATTTTATAGCTATCGATTGGAAAAATAAAAATAATAACGTAAATAATATGACATCAATCATATCAAAAATTAATATGACATCAAATCATATCAAAAATTGTCAACTATCCTGTTGTATGCATTATTTATCAAACACTCTCGATTTCGATTTGACTATTGGCGCCACCAGCCGCTAGAATAACGTAGGACGGAGATAGAAGAGCAAATTATTTTATAAGCAAAACGGCAGCCTGGCGCATTCACCATATTTGATGCTATAGCTTAAAAAAAGGAATGCACTTACCTGTCATCTGTTGTATCTAGAAAATCTCTATCTGTAAAAATAGAAACAAATTATGAGATTGATATTAAAATAATACTGGTATTATAATGGGCTGTTCTACTACATTTCGATTGCGACTGCCATCATACAAAGCAAGAAAAATAGAATTTCTGAAGTTCTTTACTTTCAGGACCCTTGCCAAGTTCAGGGGTCTTAATAGTAAGCCTACTATTTTTTTTTGTAAATTGCGCAAAAAAGTTGATATTTTGGTTTGCCCCCCTGGTTAAAAAATGAACACGCTTAGGTACCTATTTTATTTATTACTTTTTTCTAAACAAATTGTACTTCATTTTGTCGAGAAATTTTAAATTTTAACAGAAAAAAATGTTTAGTAGAAAGTTTTTTTTTAAATTATATTTTTGGTTTAAAAAAATTCAACTATATCATCCTGTATCTATCTTATTTTACCAAAATGGGTTAGAAATCGATCTAAATTGAACCAGGAAAGCCACTGCTAAGATTACGGCCCATTCGTTACCAAACACCCTGTATAAATCAAAAATCATAAAATTAAAAACACCTTACCTGTACCTGTCCGACTCCGCGCCCTATCTTCACTCCGGTAATCAGGGCTCTTCCTACCTCTATCTTTAACATTATTTTTTTCACATAGAGAGGCTCTTCTAGGAATTTTGGATTTATTTGCAGTACAACAATTCAAATCGTCCGAATTTCTCCTATTTCTTTCTTTAACATTATGGTCTTTACCAAGGGATGGTCTTCTTGGACTTTGTGATGCATCTGGACTACGACCATCACTTGTATCTTCTATCGAATCTTCTGAATTTCTTCTGCTATTTCCTCTAACATTATTTTCTTTGTGAAGAGAAGCCCTTGGAGGAGTACTTGATGATGCTCTTGGACTACCACTGCCACGATCAGAATTTAAAATACTTAATGTATTTCTTGCATCTTCTGAGCCACTCCTACAATTTTTTTTTGAAGACTGGCAATTGCCACTGCAAAGAGAGGTTTTCTTTAGGCTTTTTGGTAGCAAATTTTGACCATTCTGGTTAGTATCTTCATGCTTAGGACTTGAACTACCATGAGTATTGTAAACTTGAAAACTATTAAATTTTCGGTGCTCTGCTATTTCAGTCTTTAACTCTGTAATTAATATTTTTTTGTGTAAAACTTCCTTGTTTTTAGTTTTGCTTATTTCATCTTTTAAGTTCTGTACTCGAGGAGTGGGGATGGTATTGCTTGGATTACTTCTTGGTCTTCGACTCTCCAATGTTGTTGCTCTTTTATTGTCCAAAATTTCCTGCTTTAAAGACTTTAAATTTAATTCCTTCTTTATTAAAGAAGAATCTGTTACCGATTTTAAGCTCCCACTTTTCAATCGAGGCGAGAGACTCCTTTCTGTACCATGTTTCGAAACGTTTTTATTTTGATCTAACTCTGTAGTTTGGCCAGCATGAAATGACTTGGATTTAACTTTTGCTGTATTGGCAAATCTCTCCAAATTCACGTCTATACTTGAGGATGAGCTGCTTTTAAATTTTGAATTTGGTACACGTTTCGGCACACTTTTTCTTTCATTATTATTTTGACCTTGACTAACAAGACTTGGGACAGGTATATTGGCACAGTAAGAATTAGGTATTGTTACTATGGCTCTCTTTTTTATAGGCGTGAACACCCTTGGAATCGGTTTTGGTTTTTCGTTATCAATGTTTGCATTAATTTGGGGTATTTGAGCTTGTAAATCCGTACGAGACGCAGCGTCATTTTCCAAAGGATCAAAATGTCGAACAATTTCATAGTTGTCTCTGGTCCTTCTTGGATTCTGCACGTTTTTAAACACTTTTTTAGGAGAATTTTTGGTCATTTTTGTTTGTAAACAAATTTTAATAGGTTAGGATATGGGTCGCTACACAAAAAAAATTGTATGCAATGAAGATGCTGCTTTTAGCTACATAATTTACAGTCACAGAACAACGTACGATTGAAATTTACACATAAAACACAAAAAAACGCGACATAAAAAGAGATTTTACGATTTTGACGAAAAACATTTCGCGAGACGCGGGAAATTGATTTTGAGACGGTGATTTAAAATTTGTTTAATGAATTGACGGATAGGTGACAGCACTAGGTGCGGTTCTTTCAAGTAATACCTTACGACCGGAAAAACTGGTCTGTCGGTAAATCTTGAGATTGATATTATTTTAATAGTTGACTGCTTTTTTGGATAACAAACTTGGCAACAATCAATTGTCAAAATTTTTAAAATAACTGAATTGGTAATTTTTAAATTACCTAACAATGAAATTCAAACCGGATGGTTCATAGAAACCTACAAACGTCTTAAAATTTTATGAATTCCGGCACAGATCCATAGCTATATGGATCTGTGATTCCGGTTAGAAACCTAGTTTTCTGTAATACAGAGCAGGAAAACTGTATTGTTATCTGTAAACTGTAAAACCGGTCGTGCTATTTCTTTTGACATTTGACATCTTCACATGGGAATTTTGACAACTCAAGAATTTAAATTTATTTAAAAAATATAGTTTTTACAAAAGTAACTTTAAAATGAGTGTACCATTACCACCAGGCACAGGATTAGAAAACATTGACTCTGATCAAATTAAAACGGTAAGGCCATAAGTATTTTTGTAAAGAAAATGTTTCTAACCTAAAAATGTTTGTTTTTAGTTCAAAGACTTCCTAATATCGTATAATAAATTAACAGAGATGTGTTTTATGGACTGCGTTACAGATTTTACTAGTAGGAATATCAAACATGCCGAAGTAAGTGGTTTTATTTTATAATTTAGCATATTTTCCTTGGACAATTGGCTCGTAAGATTGTATCTCAGTGTCCTACTCGCCAACTTAGTTTATTATAGAGAAGGCATGTTAGATTTGGAGGTCGAAATATGCAAACAAATTATGCAATGAATGAAACCAATTGGAATGGGTCCCTAAAGATGTCCAGATGAATGTATGAAACTCTTTATACAAATGTTGTTGCCAATTTCTTTTATTAACAATTTATTGCAAAAAGTTTTGGTAATTATTCGGATTATTGTATGCACCGAATTTTTTCATGAAATTTTGCACAGACCCTAATTTTGGGTCGTAGAACACGAATCCGAAGTCAGTTTTTGGCGGTCTCGAATGGTTTTTCCGCAAAAAAATATTTTAACTTTTAGGTTAGGTTTTTCAATGAATTTCTTTAAATTTCGGCACTTTTACTTAAACACATCTATACAAGTCATTACACACTATTTTTCTGAACCATATTTAGGCAAATTTATGTAGAGACACATTAAAAAAACAGAGAAAATATCAAAAAACTGAAAAAAATAAACACACAATTCCTTGTTACACAAGCTGATGGAAAGACGCGCAGTTGCCAAATTTACAAATTGTGTTTCCCTCAAATTTTAACGGTTTCCGGCCATGAATAAATCCGAAAAAGAGATGGCAAGCGACCAACTGTCGTGGTCAATTTTTGTCAGCTCTATAAAGCTAGCAGTGAAAAGTCAGCGGGAAAATGCGAAAATGAACCAAATCTGAGCAAAAAGGTGTATACACCATAGAGAAAATATATAGTAGAGAAATAATGTCAATTACGAATGCGGCAAATTTACCGAGCTGAATCCGTAAACAAAGACGGTCCTCTGCGGGCTTGCGCATTGTCGAACGTTTGCCTTGTGATAGACAGGACCGTACTTCAAAATTTATTTCACATGACGTGAATCTTTTATCGAGTAATAAATGCTAAATATATTACTTGTAATTATTCTTTTTATTAATGATAAAAATGTAACCATTAGTAAGATTTTAACAAAAAGTGTATAGTCTGTTGGCTTAAATCTGAGTTTTCTTGCTATACAAAACTGTCGATAATTCCTCGAAAATAGCTCAGTTTATATATATACAGTGCGTCTCTTTAATGTCCCCCCCCCCCCTCTTAATTTTTTAAACGTTACATTTACAAAATTGAAAGTTGAAATAAAATATAAACATAGTATTCTAAACAATAGAAATAAAATATGCAACTGTTTTAAGAACTAAAATAGTAAATCAAAAAAATTACATGTGTATATTTTATTGGATTGGCATCCCATCCTGTATAATTATTGAACAAAGCAAGTTCTAGGGTAAGATGTAAATATTTTTACACCTATTTACAGTGTGTGCACTTGATACTTTGCTGAAAGCGCTACTACTTACGGCCCCATGTCAATCTAATCCACCGATATCTTAGCGATCCTTTGGCGAAAGCGCTTTTTTCTTTCGCCATCCCTTTTAAAATACTCCCCTCTACCCTAATCCACTAGTATTTTTAGTGCCCCTTTGACGAAAGCGCAAATATGCCTTTTGGACTCTCACCCTTCTAATCCACTGATATCTTAGCGATCCTTTGGCGAAAGCGCTTTTTTCTTTCGCCATCCGTTTTAAAATGCTCCCCTCTACCCTAATCCACTAGTAGTGCCCCTTTGACGAAAGCGCAAATATGCCTTTTGGACACTCACCCGTCTAATCCACTGATATCTTAGCGATCCTTTGGCGAAAGCGCTTTTTTCTCTCGCCATCCCTTTTAAAATACTCCCCTCTACCCCAATCCACTAGTATTTTTAGTGCCCCTTTGGCGAAAGCGCAAATATGCCTTTTGGTCACAATCACCCTTATGCAATATAGGGGAAGGAGGCATTGACACTATATATGACCTTCTTACACCATCTTACCCCTTATACAATGCCCCTAATACACACACACCCCATCAGTGCCTTTCTGACACCTTGACCGCACTCAATATACGTCACTGACAAATATTTCTACTTCTCCGTGTGTATTCACTTCAACACCGGAGTGCATTTAAGATAAATTATATTTTTTACCTCCTATTCTTTCACATATTGATATAATTTAAATTTGGAATTAAACTATTTCTATTTATGCTCTACTTGTAAGAAATAGACTACGAAATAATTCCTTATATTTAAAAGTTGGATACATAATTGGCGAAACATATGAAATGTCTGTAACACTTTGTAAAGACTATTTTTGTATCGAAATAACAAGCTTCAGAGGTTCGCTATATTCGCCACCCCAACCAAAAATACCATAACATACAAATGACTGAGATTTTTTCGGCCCGGTTCTGTTCGCCGCGTTGCGTCATTGAGTTCAACAACCACTTTTGCTAGACGTCCCGAGTGCGCATGCCTCGAGAGGACCGTCGTTTAAAAATCTGACTGGCGCCCAATGCGTACAAACGCACTTTTTCGCCCATACATTGGACGGATTCAGCTGGTGTCGCGAATACGTTGTGATGGTCTAAATATATCTTGTCTATGGTATACACCCAAGCAAACCTGAGCAAGAAGGTGGTCAGGTTTGCTCAGTTTTCATTGATATAGATACATATATATCTATATCAATGAAAACTGAGCAAACCTGACCACCTTTTTACTCACCCAAGCTGAGCAAAAAGGTGGTCAGGTTTGCTCAGTTTTCATTGATATAGATATATATGTATCTATATCAATGAAAACTGAGCTAACCTGACCACCTTTTTGCTCAGGTTTGCTTGGGTTGGGTATACACCTTTTTGTTCAGATATGGTTGCATGCATCAGCATGCAGGTGTTGGATTACTGATCAATAGGATTTTGGTTAGGTCTGATGTAGGTTAAAATTAAAAAATGTTGTTGACTAAGTTGGACAGAATAGTAACTTTAGTTTGTTATGGTTAGCTTTTTTATTATTCCTAATTTACAACTTTTTCATGAAAAATAAGTAAACCTGGCAACGCCGGACATTTGACAGCTGGGAACGTAATGGCGTCTACTAGCAAATACAATGGAATTTTATTATAGGAAAAAGCAATTTTCTTAGCTATTTTTGGCTAAATGTGGTGTTTTGTGTGACGAAATAAAATAAAAATTATAAGTTTACAGATATGTTTAAGTGAAAGTGTCGAAACTTAAAGGAATCTATAAAAAAAGGTAACCTAAAAGTTAAAAAAAAATTTTGCGGAAAAACCATTCGAGACCGCCAAAAACTGACTTCGGATTCGTGTTCTACGACCCAAAATTAGGGTCTGTGCAAAATTTCATGAAAAAATTCGGTGCATACAATAATCCGAATAATTACCCTTTTTTTTCGATTTTTCGATCATATCTTCATCAGTTATTTATTCAAATAGCGGAACGCTGTTGGCGCCATCGGAAAGGTGAGAAAATTTTACACAATTTTGCTACTGAGCACCTTTTTTTTATGACCAATAGATTCGTCAGTATTTAATAAATAAAAAACCACTCAAAAAGTACGGATGCAGCCGCGCGCTGTATACAAATACCAGAGCTGTCAAAGATACTTTTAAAAAGTATCTAGATACTTACTAGATAAATTACTTTTTAGAAAAGTATCTCAAGTTACTCTTCAAAAAAAGATCTTTAATACTTGTACTAATATGTACTGTAATACTTTAATTCTTGTTTAAGTGTCAAATTTTTCACTTTGTTGATTCAAGCTCTGTATTTATAAACAAATTTTAAAAAATTAAAAAGAAATTATTGTAATCTCTTCTTGATACCACTATCTACGAATTCTGTGACCATAGTAAGAAGCCAATAAAGTTGAAGTTATCTCAAAAAAGCTCTAAAGATATTGTTATAAAAAGATAATGAAAGAAGATAATCATCTGAAACTTGGCAAAGTTGTAGATAAATATGTCTTCTATTGATATTTAACCAGAGACATGGTCATTTTTGCGTATATTTTCATAAATTTAGTTTTTTCCCCAAAAAAATGTGGTTTTTCATATTGCGCGCCAAAGACTCTCACAAGTAAGTATTAGAAAAATATATTCCAATTATTGGTTTTATCCATTGCATAATTTTTTTTGCGCATTTCGCAGGCGCGGCCCGTGAGTTTTTTTACAGGTGGGTCAAAATTTTGTGGGCAACTAGTGATATCAACGCAACAAGCAAAATACACTGTTTTAATTAAGAAAGGTTTTTTAATAATGAGCCAAGAAATTATTTACCTACAAATAAACACTGCAAAAATCATAAAATGCTACTATGGTACTGCAGAATATTGAACATTACTACTCTAGATGTTTATGGCTTTTTTCTATGTTTTAATACTCTAGATTAGTAGATTTGAGCGGCTTCCATTTTGGTAAGTTTAGCCTCTCCTCAATAGATGTCGCGCCTTGTACTAAAAGCCCAGAATATAAACAGAACAAAATTCTGAGCTAAAAGTACGATTACTCGTAAAATAAAATTAGGAACGCTGCCGAACTCCGTTTTCTTTAATAAATACAATACTGCAGACTAGACATGGTAATACGATATTTGTCTACGCACGTGAAGAATGTAAGCTGTAGTAAATATGAGATTGCCAACAGTTTTAAAAATATTTTATTGAGGAACAACTTGTTGCCAATATACCTTTTAGAGCCGATCTAATTTTTTAAATAACAAAAAATTAAAAAAAAGTTCTTGTCCCAACACTGATTCGAACCCTCAACCTTCTGATCAACTCGCTGAGATTATACCTCCGGACTACGCTGATAATGTAAGAAAGTCGGTCCGATACCGTTAAATTTGATGCTTAGCGCTGGCCTGACATAAATCGTATTTATAATTTTTTATGTTTAACCGCTAATTAATATTATTAATACAATGCAAATACAATGCGCATATTAGCTACCTAATTAGTTTTTCTTTTTCCGAACCAAATGTTTTGAAATAGTATATTTTATGGGGCGGTTTGAGAGTATTTCCATAGTGGGAGTGGCCCGACCAATTGTGTCTCTTTTTAACTTCCTAAAGCGCGTATGTCTGTTTATCTCTTAGTTTTAATGAATTTATATCGTCGGTATAAACCTATAAGATCAATTTAAAATATGACCCAGCCCGGAGCAAGCTTGGATATCCTTTGACGATGGCTTGGCTTGATTTTTTCTTGGGGAGTTTTCGCATGGAACTTTGAAACAAAGATTCTTTTTTGGTTTTAAAAAATTAAAAAATAAATTATTAGGTAGATCACTGAAAATTTTAGGTGGGCCATTGACCAAATGACCTTATGGACTGGTATTTCGACCCTCCAAATCTAACGTGTTTCCTCTAATAGGTAACTTCATAAACTATTAGTCCCAATTTATGACATATCTTTTTATTTGCAGGATAAATGTGCCCTAAATTGTCTGGAGAAATTTTTAAAAGTTAACCAACGAATATCCCAGAGATTCCAAGAATTCCAAGTTTTAGCCAATGAAAATGCCTTGGCCATTTCAAAGACTGGGTAAAATAAAATTTTTCGTGGGTGAACAGTTGTTGCATTTTGTTTGTAGTTTTATTTAAGTAGGTGGTTCTTATTTATTACAAATAGTTTAGAGACATATTTAGTAATTATGAAATGTTTATAAAATGTACAGTTTTTTTTTATTTGAGATTCCTAACTGAAGTGGTTGCAGGTTGCAGGCCTGCGAAAAAATTACCTCATTAACACTATAGGTTTGTTCTTTTGTATTGCACTAAACTGCACCAACCTGCACTTTTTTGTATTGGTGGAAGATACCCATAAGCAAAAAATCAATGGTGCAGATTGGTGCAGTTTCGTGCGACACAAAAGAACAAACCTTTTATCTATGATTTCATTTTATGCCAATGACAATAGCCTGACCAATAAGATGGAATGGGTTTGCAAATAGCCTAAAATCTATTATAAACTAATTTCAAGAATTACAGCAGTAATATTTTCTCCCATTATTTTGAGTTGTGCCATTTTGTTGGTTCAATAAATCGCCATTGGAGAGATTGATCACATCATCTGTGATCAGAGGGAACTGTAGACTGTGATGATTCTTGAGAGCTGCATTGGTAAGCCTCAGCATTGCTTCATCTAAAAATGTGTGAGGAATAATCTCTTTTAAACATGAAGATTGTATATTATGTTTGTATGGAGAGTTATAGACATAAGGAACACTAACTCAAAAGTATGAAAATTATAATATTTTGGTTTTTTAAAGACAAAATGAAGAACTCTTAAAGAAAAGGGAAGTAAATTACTTACCAATTTGAATATTATTCTTTGCTGAAGTGATGAACCACGCCATTATTCCATTTTCTATACAAAAATCTGCAATTTCTTCAGGTAGAGTTTGCGTTGTGATGTCGCCCTTGTTAGCTAGCAGAATCGTCGGGATCGGTTGCCCTCCGGGCAGAGAAACTTTTTTTCTTAAATCGGATAACCACTAAAATAATATACCTAATTATTCAGAGCTCCATTGTTACAATTGTTGTTTGTGCAATGTTTTGTTGTTGCTCAATTATTGGCTTTAGAAAATCAACGACTTTTCGGTGTAAAAATATAAAAAAGAAATTATTCATGTGAAGAAATCAAAATTTTATTTTGTACTTTTTTCTAGAACAGCGCCCCGATACGTCTGTTAGCGAAAATTCCTAATGTATAAGAGTTGTGTAATCCTCAAATGTATGTAACTACTTAGGCATATTTAGGCATTTTTTTAAAAGTAACACCAAACTTTGATTTTTCTTCGACTAGGATCACGGTTCTTTAAAATTTCATATGTAAGGAAACTTTACAAATATTTCTACTAAAATTTGAAAATATCAAGAGTAGTTAGCATACTATAGCTACAACAAAAATTGCTTTCAAATTTTTTGTAAGATAGGTACATGAATTTTTTAAAGTTTGACTTGTTTTCGCATCATTTTTATTGCTCTCAGAAAAGGCAAGTTTCTGCTTAAAAAAGAAGTACTTTACGGTGATTTATTTGAAAAAAAACCTGGTAAACGATTAAACTCCAGACATTTTACGAATAATCTAGAGGCAAAACAAATTAAAATTCGATAGTAGCTGTTTTGCCCTATGTCCACAAATCCGATACACTATGCGCCACGCCGTTAAGCACTCCCTTTAAAAAAATGGCGGGTTTTTCAGATCACTTCGCTGTGAGCTGAGAGCGCTTGATTTTGTTAGTCCATCGGGGCGCTTGAATGTCTTAGGACGGCCCTGGTCTGGAGAAATGAATGTTGGAGTGGAGTAATAAAAATAGTAGAAATTAAAGTCGTTGTGAATTTGGAGATAATTCTTTTTCCTGGTAGAGGCCTTGGACCTTCCTATGTGTACATATTACCTTCGGCTTCGCTCGCTAGACACATGAAACATCACAGCTATATGGTCCTAAATAATTCCTTACAAGTGTAATTGTTAACAAAACGGTGGGAAAACATTTCACAGGGACTTGCAACTTACTTTTATAATTGACTTAAACGTTTCGGGTCGTGTGAGATCAAAAACCACTGCTGCACCCATACTAAAATTTAAAAATATATATTATGATGCCCTGTTCAGTACTGTGTATCTAAAAGTAAGAAAATGACCCTGTTCAAAAAGTTTTAGACTTTTAGAATGTGTACTTAATATTAACAATAATCACGAAATAGTATTCACAGATAATATCAATCTTTTTTCACTTACGAATGTCTATAAAAAATGCCCGTTAGAGAACCAAATCTTTCATGGCCAGCAATATCCCACAGATGCAGATTTATTCTAGTTTCTTCATCCCATTCTAACGTTTTTACCGCGAAATCTGCACCTATTGTAACTTTATATGAGGACGAAAATTCGCCTACAAAGTAAATATTTTTTTTTCGATATACATAGGTATTTTAGAATTACCTAAAGTCTATTTCACTTCATATTCTGAAATTTGCCTGAATACTTACAATAATATTTATTGTACAACTTTTGAACATAACTCTTTTCACATAAGAATCGAACGAGTTAGAAAAGGTATTTTCAAACTTGTACAGTTGCAAAGAAAATATTTTAAATTGACAATGAAAAATATTATGAGGAAAAAACTTTTTTTTTCATTGTTTTTGGTAAACTCTTCAGTTTTCATATTTTCATGTTATACGGCATACGGCACATAGCGTGATAGCTGGTTGTATTGTGCCACTTAGTAGCAATGGAATGTTGACAACTACCTAGAAACTCATCGATTTTTCTCACAGGAATTCAAGGAACGTGTTTTCATTGATTTCCCTTACAATGCTTGTTAAACTTTTATTTAGATAATTTTAATCTGCATTTTTATGTAATATCTTTAGGATGTATAATCAGCTCCTAACCTATTCCTCCTAATTTCTGTTTTTAAAGGTGAACTACAAAATAAAATTTTGATTTCTTTAATTTATTTATATATATATTCTTTGTCTTTTCGTGTCTTCAGAAAGTTACTGTTTTTTTATAACAAATAGCTGAGCAACAATAACGTTAAAAAAAAACAAAATTTTAGGAAAGAAGCTGATTACTCCTATCAAGTCGTTATACAGAGTGTTCGAAAAGTTTTTGTATGGGCAAATATCATTGCTATTAGTAAAGATAGAGACCCCAAATTTTAGGTGTATCTTGTTGGTTAATAAATCTACTTTTTTATGTAATTTAACATTTTTTACCCCGTTGAGGGGTGGCGCTAGGGAGTTGAGGTCAAATTTTTTTAAATACAACCCAATGCCGTGTGATACCTTATTTTAAAGGTGTTCAAAAAAGAAACATTTTACCGCAAACCCGAGGTCCGTATCTTTAAAACCTCTAAAAATTAAAAATCGTGAAAAAATTTTAAGTAAAATGTGTTTCTTTTTTGAAGACACGGCATAGGGCTGCATTTAAAAATTTTCACCTCAACCCCTAGCGTCACCCCTCAAGGGGGTTGAAAAAGTTAAATTACATAAAAAAGTAGATTTATTAATCAAGAAGATACACCTTAAATTTGGTGTCTCTATCTTTACTGAGATATTTGCCTATACTAAGACTTTTCAGACACCCCGTATAGTCGTACCTACATAATGCATATAGATTCTCAAATAACAAAAAACTTTAAAAAAATTAATATTGCTATTATATTTTAGATCAAAAAGATTTTTGTTCAAAATATTAAATAAAACTTACCTTCAGTATATCTGCTTATAATAGAAGTCTTTCCTAGAAGAAATTTTAAAAAATGTTAGTTCATATTCCGATTTAGTTGTTAAAAAAATTTCCAAATGACATGGCACCCACGGAAAAAAAACTTAAAATAATAAATGCCACTGCATTTAACCAAGCAAAAATTTACAAAAATCTTTTGTTTATATGCCGGGTGACACAGAAAAAAAAAGACATATTTTTGACATATCGCACATTCGCATTTTAAAATAGCCCCTAAACAAGTTGATATGATATCATTAAACCGACAGAAATAAACCATTTTATCATCTTCATGGCCATCTTAGGTACTGGATAAAAATTGAGCTAGGAGGCCATTTTGAAAACAAATGCTAATATGCGATATCAATGTCGTTGAAAAAGAAATTTTCGGGAGAATTCAAATATCGGATAAAAACCACGGGTTTCCATTTAAAAGAAAAAGTTGATATCACTTCCGGATAAACCGGAAGTTGTTTTGAGGGTCAGATTTTGCCAAAACAAGACAATTAATAATTGTTTTTAACTTCCGACAGCCCACGAAGACCCAAGTCTAATTACTATGAACCGTGGGTGTACTACATTGGTAGTTGAAATTGGTATACTTTTAAATAAAAAAATATACCAATGCCTTATCACATCGCGAATGCGCGGAGCTGAGTGGGCCAAATTAAAAATTTTGAAAAAAGTGTTAGGACAAAAGTTGTTTCTTACCTCCTGAGAAATATTTTTTGTCGAAAAACTTTTGCTCTAAAACCAATGGTTCATCAGTTATAAGGAAATAAACAATCACATTGTTTATAACAATTGACCGCGCTAGAATTTTTCAATCCTGATACTTTTCGCTCAATCTACACCTAATTTCTCAATGTTCATGATTTTTATCAGATTTTTCTGAGCGATCCTTCTGGTGATAAGGGTGGGGACAGCAATTTGTAAGCGTTTTTCCGAAAAATGTTTAAAAAATGCAATAAAAAAAATACATCATATATATGTATCGTTGAATTCGTGCTTCAATAATCTTTCATTTGGCACTCTACACGAAAGACGGACGGACACCGAAGTGCTCCGATTCACGGAACACCAAAAATAGGGGACTATTTCCTGTGTCACCCTGTATATCAGAGAGTACTTACCTACTCCAAAATCCCCGATAACGACAAACTTAAAATTCAGTTCTTTTTTGTGCAAATTTGCTAATCGCAAACGGTCACTTATGGATATGAGTCTCTCCCTGCTGATACCCCCATTTTTTTCGATGGAATCATGGCCTGTTGCAGACATAGTAGGTAAATTCTTTTAAAATAAAAATTAAACTGCACAATTCTAATTAGGTTGTAGCACTATTATTACTCTGTTATAGTGTTATTAAAGTCTTTTTGATGCATTATTGCACATCCTTTATTAAGGTTTATTCACTTATTTGCACAAGTACGAAAATACTTTGCTAATACACTTTTTCGTAAAACTTACGCAAACAATGCAAACTTTAAAACAATGTGTTTATTTAAATCATACGTCTGTTTTTCATATTATCTCATTATTTTTATCTAAAGTACGATTAAACATGTTGAAATTTTAGTGATACCGTGATAAGAGACACCTCTACATGGCTGCTCTACATTCACGTTACGTTTTGCGCGAAATAATAATAAAAAATGTGATTTTCGGTTTGTTTGGATACCTTGAAACGTATTATCGTAATACTGGCGTGAAATTAGTGACATCTAGGTCTAGGTATAAACGTTTGATTTAAGCGAAAATAGAAGGTTATATCGATCTCCTTCGTTTTATGTTCCGTATTACGTGGACAGCTTGTGGTTCTCGCATCGATTTTAAATAACGAAACTGGAATTTTCTTGATAAACTACAAAGATTTTTTTTTTGGATATGAATGTTATAATCGATAAACAGTAGTTGACAAACGGTTTTAGAAAATGCGCTTTTTGTAACAATGATGGCGCTCGGCTACAGTACAGAAATAAAACTAAAACTGTTTCTTAATTTTTATTATTCAAACAAAAACGAAAGTTTTAGATTGTAATGTTACAGGCAATGGCCTAGTTAGAAATCTTGAAGTTGTATATCTCTGTTGCTACTTACGGGAACCACGCCAAGTTTAGGGTTTTTAATAGTCTACTAGGAATGTTTTGGTAAAGAAAAAAATATTTTGTAATTTGCGAAAAAAAGTTGAACCTTTAGGTAGCCCAAATGAAAATTCAATTTTCATTTGGGCGTCATGCGGGCCGGGGTCAAAACCTCACTTTTCTTCATTAACAAACTTATCTTTTTCAGTCTTCCAAAAGGCAGACAAAAAAAAATCGCAACCTAAAAGATGTCACTGTCTATCAGTTTTTTTTTATTTATTGCAAATAGTTATTGTCGTCTTGGGGCATTTTGCGAATATGCACTGCACCATGCATCGAATCACTGTAACTTCTGCGATCTAAGCCACAAGCTATTCGTGGCATAGCCAGTTGACAGATATTAGATTCAATACATAGCCGGCGCATATCCTTCAACGCCCTCCAAATATAAATATATTTGGGCTTCTCCCAGTAATATTTTTTGGTAACTAAATAAAAATAATTTTGGCCTTCGCAGTTTTTATGTGCACAATAGCCAACTTTCTGATCTTGCCTGTTCTGGATTTCGTTGGCTCCATACTTGCTTCTAAGATAGTACATAAAAAGCAAAAAAAAGAACACTTGACACCTTTAGGTATTTATTGATTATTTTTTCTAAACAAATTTTACATCATCATTTTGTCGAAAATTCTTCAATTTTAATAGAAGAAAATGTGTTAGGAAAAAGTTATAGTCATTTGAACTTTGTTAAACCTAAAATATAATTTAGAAAAGAAATTCAAATGACTATAACTTTCTACTATCACATTTTTTCTCTTCAAATTTAAAAATTGTCGACAAAATGATGTAAAATTTGTTTAGAAAAAATAATAAATAAAATACCTAGACGTGTTCATTTTTTTCCTGGGGGGTACCTACCGCAAAAATTCAACTTTTCTCCGCAAATTAAAAAACATTTTTTTACCAAAACTTTCCTAGTAGGCTCACTATTAAAAACCCTAAACTTGGCATGGGTCCCTTAAGTCGCAACAGAGATATATAACTTCAAAATTTCTAACTACGCCCTTGGTTACAGGCAAATCCCGCAGAGTGGGGCAATATCAGATTTGCTCCGGATTATTTAGGTTTGCTTAGGACAGTAGCGGATCCAGATTTTTGCTAGATATTTAACGTTAACCACTTTAAAATTCACATCACTCATATACCATCTTAGCAAGACTTCCAGGAAGACACATCCGACAAACACCCTTTACATAGTACCTATATATCACTTTAAAGTAAAAATGTTTAATACTGTTGTTCAAAAATATCGTTGCCGATTATAGAAAACAATATAATTTAAAAACATTTTAAAACTTTAAACTTTAGGAAATACTAAACAGGTATTCATTTTTACACTTGCATACACGACAAGCTATCAGCTGTTTACTATTTCCAGCCCCGGTGCTGTGCTGCCAGATCATCTACTTCATGGCTCCGTTGTTAAAGAAGGCTGTGGCTGCAAGCTCTTGTATTAAGACGAAACGCTTTTTGATTTTTTAAATAAATGAAATACTAGGATAAAGTTGAGCTTTTTCTTATATTTATTTTCCTGGAAAGCGCATGACGAATATCGAATTCATGCCATGATTAGCCCCCCCCCCCCCCCCAGGGGGGATGGGCGAAAGAGGTTTCGTCCCCCCCCCCTGGGGGGGGACGAAACCTCTTCCCCCCTGAATTCGCGCCTGGTTTAGGATCTCTTACTGTCTTTTCTTTACGAAAAAATCCCGAGTAAACCTTTGCTCAGGTTTGACTGAGTTTTCTCACGATCTTTTTCTGCCTTTTTAATAGAATAAGGTCCTCAGCAAAATTCTGTTAATTTTAATTTTTACAAGCAAAGCCCGCAGGGTGGGCAATGTCAGGATGTTTAGGTTTGCTCAAAATCTCATTCTTTTTTTAGCAGGAAAGATCCTGAGCAAACCTTTTCTCAGATTTGACCGACTTTTGGTCAGGATCTTTTTCCTCCTCTTTTACAGAATAAGGTCCTGAGCAAAAGTTTGCTAAGGTTTGTAACAAACCTGAGCAAAGGTGTGCTTGTGTTTGAGGCAAACCTGAGCAGAGGTTTGCTCAGGGTATTTGTCTGTAAAAGATCAGAAAATTATCTTAGGCAAACCTCAACAGACCAGAGCAAACTCTCTTTCTGCCTTTTCTACAGAAAAAGATTCCGTGCAAACCTTTGCTCAGGATCTTTTTCTGCCTTTTTACAAAATAATTTCTTGAGCAAAGATTTGCTTAGGTTTGTTAGAAACCTAAGCAAATGTTTGTTGAGGTTTGTAATAAACCTAAGCAAAGGTTTTATCAGGATATTATTCTGTAAAATACCAGAAAATGATCCTAGGCAAACCTACACAAAACTGAGCAAACCATCTTTCTTTTTTTACAGAAAAAAACCCTGTGCAAACCTTTGCTCAGGTTTGATTCAGTTTTGCTTAGGACAGTGGCGGCTGGTGAAATTGTAAAGTTGTATAATTATATAAACCCAACCCAACCTGTTGCTACTTACAGGACCCATGCCAAGTTCAAGTTTTTTAATAGTGAGCCTACTAGTAATGTTTTGTTAAAGGAAACAAATATTTTGTAATTCGCGAAAAAAGTTGAATTTTTGCGGCCCCCCTGGGTAAAAATGAACACGTTTAGAGGTATTTTATTTATAATTTTTTCTAAACAAATTTTACACCATTATTACACCACTGTTTATTATTATTACAATTATTAAATTTGAAGGGAAAAAATGTGTTAATAGAAAGTTATAGTGATTTAAATTTTTTTAAACCTAAAATATAATTTAAAAAAATCAAATGTTTATAACTTTCTATTAACACATTTATTTCTCTCTTCAAATCTAAAAATTCTCGATAAAATGATGTAAAATTTGTTTATAAAAAATAATAAATAAAATACCTAAAAGTGTTCATTTTCGCCCAGGGAGGGCTCCGCAAAAATTAAACTTTTTTTCACAAATTAAAAAATATTTTTTTTCTTTACCAAAACATTCCTAGTAGGCTTACTATTAAACCTATACTTGGCATGGGTTCCGTAAGTAGCAACAGAGATATACAACTTTAAAATTTTGCCAGCCGCCACTGGTTGAGGATCTTTTTCTTCCTTTTTTTTACAAAACAAGGTCCTCAAAGGTTTGCTCAGATTCGTAACAAACGTGAGCAAAGGTTTGCTCAGGTTATTTTTCTGTAAAAGGCAAGAAAATAATCCTAAACAAACCTGAGAAAACTATCTTTCTATCTGTTTTTTACAAAAAAGGACCCTGAGCAAACCTTTGCTCAGGTTTGATTGGCTATTGCTCAAGATCTTTTCTGTCTTTTTTTACACAATAAGGTCTTGAGCAAGGATGTGCAACAAACCTCCGGAAAGGTTTGTTCAAAGTATTTTTCTGTAAAAGGTCAAAAAATGTCCTAAGCAAACCCGAGCGATCTCAAGTTGCTGAAGTTTATTTAGTTAATTTTATTAATTTTGCAACTTAAACAGTTACTACTTATTTATTTTTTAATCATCTCCTCAACGTACTCCAGACACTCCCCCAAAATTACTTTTTCACTTAATCTCATTTTAATGGCCAAACTTGAATTGGGCGAGACTTCCTCTTCCTGTAACAATTTTCGATCTTCCTCAACGGTAGTGGTATAGGAAGAAAGTAATAAATTTAGTCTGGCTTTTAAAAATGTCCAAGACTTTATTTCGAGGGACGTGTCCAGAGCGCATTCTGGATACTGGATGTCTGAGGTCCTTTCTGATTGGATCCAGTGGTCCAGATCATCTAAAATTAAGGATAAGAGAACGTACAGGGCGTTTCATGAAAAAAATCTTCTAAATAATATAAGCGAAAAATAGGCTATACAAAATTCTAGAGCTGAGATAAACCAACAAATTTGGGCTATGTTATGAAACGATTATACCTCTATCGAACCTAAGCGAAAACTGCATAAGATTGTTTTTTCCCTAATATTTTATAGACTTTCTTTCGAGGGTCTGCACATGACTGAACAACATCAATGGCAAACAAAAAAAAATACTTCTCTTAACTTTTTCTTACCTGTGCCCATATTAAACACCCTTAAAAACGCCAATAACCTCCCGTCCACCGGCCTCGGACCTTTTTTGATCGAAAACTCAGCCATGCTTCCGATTCCCAGCTTGTTCAGTAATTCCTTTCTTTTTTCCTGTAACGGATCGGATTTACTAATGCCCAATCTGATCCAATAGAGGTCGTTTTCGTTGTCGTCGTAAACGAAGCTGAAAAGAAGAATACAAGGGAGTGACAATAAGAAAAAAAATGTGAAGAGTAGACTACTAAAACATTGAGAGTCAGTTTATTTTAGGATCTAAGAAAAGTTGTCCCAAAACAATTTTGAAAAATTTTTTTCGACAAATACAGTCTCAACACGTTACTCAAAAATTTTAATCAAGTAAAACATTTAATAGGGAAGGCAACTGTCATAGTGGTCCTTTGCATTCGGCAATTCACCTTTGTGCGTTTAGATGACATTTATGACAGGTGGTCAAGTGAGAACCTACAAATTTGTTAATAAGAGATCACGTGACCAACGTATTCGATTGCCCCGGTGTGAATTGCTAAACGAACCTAATAATCAGTGCCTTCAGTTTTTCAATGGGAAAGGCAACTGTCGAAGCGGCGTTAGAATAGCTTGTTCCCAACCCTTACCGTCGGCCATTCACCTCCGAGCATTTAGATGTCATTTATGACAGATGAGCAAGTGACTACTTTACACATTTTTTAATAATAAATCACGTGATCAACACAGTCGACTGCCTCGGTGTGAACTGCTGAACGAACTGAATAATCAGTCCGTTCAGTTTTTCAATTTTGTCTTGTATTTATAACCTATTTTTTTGTCAAAATAAAAAAAATTACACGTTCTGTGTGCCAAAATGCAATGAAACATAAGTCCACAACTTGTGGACTCCTATTTCATATACACTTCGTCGCAAAATTAACGCATACATTTTTATCTTTCGACGATGGCTTCGCTCGATTCTTTCTTGGGGAGTTTTAGCATGGAACTTGCACTTTTTTCAAACAAAAGATTCTTTTTGGTTTTAAAAAATTAAAAAATAAATTATTAGGTAGATCACTGAAAATTTTAGGTGGGTCATTGACCAAATGACCTTATCGACGGGCCGCGCCTGGTCATTTCACTGAAAATGATTATATGAAAATAAGTAATTACATAGTTATATATATTCTTTCATCAAATTGCACACAGTTTTAATATTATTGCTCAGATTTTTCGTATATATTTCCAATCCTGTGTTGAGATCTTCTTGAAGTTCTACTTTTTTTCCATGGGACACTGAAGCTGAAGTAAACTAATAAAGAAAAGTAAACCGCAACCATTTCATTTTTTAAACTTTTGAAAAGTCCCTGGTAAACCATCGCATCAATTTGTGTATAAATTGAAACACTTTACGTTTGAATGTTTTTTCACGTTTTATATTGATTCGCAAAAGGTCTATTTTATTTCACGCACCCTTATCGGTATTTTTTGCGCTTTTAAGTGTTAAAGTGCCGACTTGCAAAAACATAACGAAATTTTCTCCGATAGGTGAAAATTCGGTAAAACAATATTTTCTCGCATCCGACGAGCAGGATTTGGGCGGTTCGAGGTCAATAAAATATTAACGATAGCCATAAAATATGTTGTTTTTTAGCTCCGGTAAATATCTTGGACCTTTACGTGAGTAGCGTGTTTCTTTCAACGTTTATAGGGGCAGCTCAAAAAGTAATTTATTACCCTTGACTGTTCCTGCTAAATCACTAGTCCAATTAGCGATTTTCTGCTGATATACTGAGCTTTTTTTTAGGGGTTCATTCTTTAGGAATGTAAGTAGACCAGTATTGTTTGAAAAAAAAATGTGTACAGTATACAGGGGTTTAACAATAATGTTGGTTTTTCCCTAAAGTTTGTAGCGTCCTGTAGATTAGCTCAGCCCCCCCCCCCACCTAAAAACGCCCATGATTAACGGGCCTATCTTTGTAAACTTTATTCTTTAAATCAGCCCACAAATAAAAGTCCAACGGGGTGAGGTCTGGGGATCTGACAGGCCGCTCAATTTCGCCTCTCCTTCCTATTCACTGACTGACTTTTTGACCTCAACTCCCTAGCGTCACCCCTCATGGGGGTTGAAGAAGTTAAATTATATACAAAAGTAGATTTGGTAACCAATAAGATTCACCTAAAACTCTTCAGACACCCTGTATGTAAATCGCATCCGTCCAACAACTAAAAAATCGCAGTGCGCGCCTGGACTAAGGCCGTGGCCTTGTGAAGCCTTACCCGTTATGTATGAAAAAATCTGCATTTGATCTGGGTCCATAAAAAATAAATAATTGCTCTCCGGCCTGAAAGTCTCTGAAAGCGAGGCACTCACTTCTATCCAGTTGTGGATTATAGTCGGTAGAAATCTAAAAGCAAAAAAGCGAAATGACTTTTTGGGACAGAGCGCCATACAATCAAATTGTGTTCAGTGTTTATCAGAAAGACATATTGATAAAAATCGAGATAATACTAACTATAAACTATAAAAATCATTTACCTATACATATATACATACATAAAAGAACACTTACCGTTCCATTGGTATGATTACAAAGGTCCCATAATGGTATAAGAGCGTTAATCATGGTAGTGCCGTCTTCTGACGGTATCATATTTTGTCTCGTCATAACTGTGGAAACAGCCCAACTAAAAAACAAATAAACAATAATAACATCTGGGAAAAATCTTCCAAAATCTTTGCTTAAGTTCTATGCATATTTATTAATTGAAAGTGTATAATATAGTCTCGAGCTAAAATGAAACCTAATTTGAATAGAAACCATTTTTTAACGAAACCTTAATAAGATACTACATATATATTTTTGGAATCTGCAGAAAATTTCCTATCGAATAAAGCAATTTTCGGGGGAATTCGCTTTAGATTAGAAGGTACAGTTGAATAAATAAAAAAAATTTGAAACGATGATCATAAAAATTTAAATTTTCTAGCTTATTTCAGTTTTTATTAGTTTCTGGACAGAATCTTTAACAAAACTTTAATAAGTTATATATTTTTGGAATCTCCAGAAAATTTCCTCTCGGATAAAGTAACTTTCGCGGGAATTCGCTTTAGATTAGAAGGTACAGTTCAATAAACAAAAATTTTTTGAAACGAGGATCATACAAATTTAAATTTTCTACCGTAAATCAGTTTGTATTAGTTTCTGGACAGAATCTTTAACGAAACCTTAATAAGTTATATATTTTTGGAATCTCCAGAAAATTTCCTCTCGGATAAAGTAACTTTCGCGGGAATTCGCTTTAGATTAGAAGGTACAGTTAAATAAACAAAAATTTTTTGAAACGAGGATCATACAAATTTAAATTTTCTACCGTAAATCAGTTTGTATTAGTTTCTGGACAGAATCTTTAACGAAACCTTAATAAGTTATATATTTTTGGAATCTCCAGAAAATTTCCTCTCGGATAAAGTAACTTTCGCGGGAATTCGCTTTAGATTAGAAGGTACAGTTCAATAAACAAAAATTTTTTGAAACGAGGATCATACAAATTTAAATTTTCTACCGTAAATCAGTTTGTATTAGTTTCTGGACAGAATCTTTAACGAAACCTTAATAAGTTATATATTTTTGGAATCTCCAGAAAATTTCCTCTCGGATAAAGTAACTTTCGCGGGAATTCGCTTTAGATTAGAAGGTACAGTTCAATAAACAAAAATTTTTTGAAACGAGGATCATACAAATTTAAATTTTCTACCGTAAATCAGTTTGTATTAGTTTCTGGACAGAATCTTTAACGAAACCTTAATAAGTTATATATTTTTGGAATCTCCAGAAAATTTCCTCTCGGATAAAGTAACTTTCGCGGGAATTCGCTTTAGATTAGAAGGTACAGTTCAATAAACAAAAATTTTTTGAAACGAGGATCATACAAATTTAAATTTTCTACCGTAAATCAGTTTTTATTAGTTTCTGGACAGAATCTTTAACGAAACCTTAATAAGTTATATATTTTTGGAATCTCCAGAAAATTTCCTCTCGGATAAAGTAACTTTCGCGGGAATTCGCTTTAGATTAGAAGGTACAGTTCAATAAACAAAAATTTTTTGAAACGAGGATCATACAAATTTAAATTTTCTACCGTAAATCAGTTTTTATTAGTTTCTGGACAGAATCTTTAACGAAACCTTAATAAGTTATATATTTTTGGAATCTCCAGAAAATTTCCTCTCGGATAAAGTAACTTTCGCGGGAATTCGCTTTAGATTAGAAGGTACAGTTCAATAAACAAAAATTTTTTGAAACGAGGATCATACAAATTTAAATTTTCTACCGTAAATCAGTTTGTATTAGTTTCTGGACAGAATCTTTAACGAAACCTTAATAAGTTATATATTTTTGGAATCTCCAGAAAATTTCCTCTCGGATAAAGTAACTTTCGCGGGAATTCGCTTTAGATTAGAAGGTACAGTTCAATAAACAAAAATTTTTTGAAACGAGGATCATACAAATTTAAATTTTCTACCGTAAATCAGTTTGTATTAGTTTCTGGACAGAATCTTTAACGAAACCTTAATAAGTTATATATTTTTGGAATCTCCAGAAAATTTCCTCTCGGATAAAGTAACTTTCGCGGGAATTCGCTTTAGATTAGAAGGTACAGTTCAATAAACAAAAATTTTTTGAAACGAGGATCATACAAATTTAAATTTTCTACCGTAAATCAGTTTTTATTAGTTTCTGGACAGAATCTTTAACGAAACCTTAATAAGTTATATATTTTTGGAATCTCCAGAAAATTTCCTCTCGGATAAAGTAACTTTCGCGGGAATTCGCTTTAGATTAGAAGGTACAGTTCAATAAACAAAAATTTTTTGAAACGAGGATCATACAAATTTAAATTTTCTACCGTAAATCAGTTTTTATTAGTTTCTGGACAGAATCTTTAACGAAACCTTAATAAGTTATATATTTTTGGAATCTCCAGAAAATTGCCTCTCGGATAAAGTAACTTTCGCGGGAATTCGCTTTAGATTAGAAGGTACAGTTCAATAAACAAAAACTTTTTGAAACGAGGATCATGCAAATTTTAATTTTTTACCATATTTCAGTTTTTATGAATTTCTAGACATCAAAAATGAAACTTTTTTGTCACGACTATAAATTCGGCTCGGATATGTGGATAAATCCGTTTGAAAAGCACGCGTGCTTCTCTCGTATCATGGGCATATTATTAAAAGGTAAACAGTAAAAAGCGAAATTTTCATAATTCATAAAACTGTTTACAATAGTACTTTGTTTTTATGCTTTAGTACTTTCTCTCACAATAAATAAAGAACGTGCCCCGTGAAGTTAAAATCACACGCCCAACTTATTCATAAAATCTCTTTACCATAATTTGGCATAATCTTCAATGCTAATTTGCTGAGCGTCTTCGTTTTTTTAACTACCAATTATGGCAAGAACAATAAAAATAAAAATTGGTTTCACGTGAATATGCCGCGTTCGTTGCCGAGAAAGTGACATTTTCGCGGGAATTTCAATATATTAAAAAGTAAAAGTTGGCCATACAGGCCAGACGGGTACCATCGGCATCGGTCGCGCTTTATTGCCTTTTTTAGCGTGATACGAATCAACAATTGAGAGAATTTTTGTTTCTTATATTGGTACAGAATAACATGTGTTTAATAGTTATTTATTATACAAGTGAGCTATGTTACATACGAGTATAAGTCACGTAAGAAAAAGTTTAGACCACGAAGCCCAAGGCCGAGTGGGATAATTTTCTAAGTGATTTATATGTAATTACTGGAGTGTCTCATACAAAATTTTATCCAACACTTTCATACAGGGTATAACAAAAATATGGAAACCTCCAAATATCTTGCAAACCGTTCATCCGATTTTTATGAAATTTTGTACACTTAGGTATGAAATTACGCCCGATCCAATGGCGAGTTCCGCATTGTTGTCAAGTTTACCGTTTTCCTGAAATCGGCAGAAACTTTTTTTTTTAATGGAACGCTCTATATTGTATTCCATTTTCGAATTCAGCTTAAAATTCTGAATACTTCTTATTGGGAACATTTTATTCTAAAGTTAACAGTTTTTGAGAAAATGGTGGTTAAAAATCGTTATTTTATTGTATTTTACCTTAAAATACCTGTACACGAACGTTTACCTGAAACGTCTGACACTGTCAGATTCGTTTATTTACAATGAGTGGGGCATTTAACAGAAACTCAAAGAATTAAAAATTTAATAATACTGGGTTATGGAGACAGAATGCGAACGCAACAAGAAGTTTGTAATACTTTTAATGGCAAATATCCTGACAGAAATCCATTAACTAAATCTACTGTAATTAAAGTTTTAAAAAAATTTCGTCAACTGGAAACGTAAAAAACGCTACACGCTCTGGCCGACCTAAAAGTGCAACAGATGGTGGTAATTATTTAGATTAACGTAAACAGCGAATTTTTTCATGAAATTTTGCCCAGACCCTAATTTTGGGTCGTAGAACACGAATCCGAAGTCAGCTTTTGGCGGTCTCGTAAAAAAATTTTTTTTTGTGCTCACCCAACCTGAGCAAAAAGGTGGTCAGGTTTGCTCAGTTTTGATTGATATAGATATATGTATATGTATCTATATCAATGAAAACTGAGCAAACCTGACCACCTTTTTGCTCACCCAACAAATTTAAAGAAATTCATTGAAAAAGCTAACCTAAAAGTTTAAAAAAAATTTTTACGAGACCGCCAAAAACTGACTTCGGATTCGTGTTCTACGACCCAAAATTAGGGTCTGTGCAAAATTTCATGAAAAAATTCGCTGTTCACGTTAATCTAAATAATTACCCAGATGGTGATAAAACCTCTCAATGTTTTACTCAGTTTAGAGGAAAATCCCCATGTTTCTACCAGAATACAGGGTCACTGGGAAAAGAAATCGACGTTTCACACATATCCTTAGACCGCGTTATGAAAACCGAAGTTTCATCCGTGTACAAAATAAGACTTGTGCAAGAGCGCTCTGAAGATGATTAGGACAGGCGCTTGGAGTTTTGCAAAACCATGATGGAACGTTGCAACGCCAATCCAGATTTTGTCCACCGAATAATTTTCTCTGATAAATCAACATTTTTTTTAAATGAAAAAGTTAATAGGCATCATCATTGTCGATATTGGGCCAGGGAAAATCCACACTGGATATGCGAAAATCATACCCAGTTCCCCCAAAAGGTAAATGCTTGGGTTGGTATAATAGGTTCTTCATGCAGAAGACATTAAAGGGAGAAAGATATTTGGATCGTCTAAGAAATGAAATTGTCCCGGCTCTTGCACAACTATTTCCAAATAATCGTAAGTAAGTGTTGTTACTTTATTTTACCTGGTGTAATGATTATTTCAATATGATTTTTTTTTGGCAATAATCACGTACCAAATGATGAAATATGGTTTCAGAAGGATGGTGCCCTACCGCATTATGCCCATAATGTATGGCAATCTTTTTAATGGTGATTTTTTAAAAGATGTATTGGAGGTAGGGGTACAATAAAGTGGCGAGCTCGGTCTCCGGACTTGACACCCCTCGACTACTTCTTGTAGGGCCACCACAAAAATGTTGTTTTCAAAAGTCAGCCAAATGATCTCGATGATATAAAGTTAAGGATATAAACAGAATGTAGAAGAATCGAGGAAGCTGACATTCTTCTAAATGTTTTGCATGTTTTTCCGCAGTATTTGGCTTACTGCCAAGAAGTAAATGGACAACATTTTAAACATTTGATTTAGTTTCCTTCATCAACTTTTAAATTATTTCCTCCTGTATTGTTTATTCTTATACTAAATATCCAAATAGTATAGCGGTTTTTACGTTTCCAGTTTGACGAAATTTTTTTAAAACTACTTACAGCAGATTTAGTTAATGGATTTCTGTCAGGATATTTATCATTAAAAATATTACAAACTTCTTGTTGCGTTCGCATTCTGTCACCATAACCCAGTATTATTGAAGTCTTAATTCTTCGGTTTTCAGTTAAATGATCCAATTTTTGCAAATAAACGAAACTGACAATGTCAGACATTTCAGGTAAACTTTCGTGTACAGGTATTTTAAGGTAAAATACAATAAAATAACGATTTTTGACCATAATTTTGTCAAAAGCGAATATTAAGCACGTATGAATGGCTTTAATCCAATAAAATTCCTTGGTCAATTCCACAGAGCCATTTTAAATCAATACAGAACTTCAGTCTTTTTTTTAATTTGACCAGTTTTCTATAACCCTGTTACCAAAACTCACGCAGTCAGCGGTATTAAAAATCCAATTTTAAATTTAAATTATACCGTACGTAAAGTGTTACCATGACATTTACGAGATTTGATTTCAGCGAGGTCTCTATCTACATACGTTTTAAGTTTATTGACTTTATTAATATATCTTGGGATATTGTTAATAGCTCTCTAAAATTATAATAAAATAAATGAAATTCGCAGGTCTGCCATTTTTAAATGTCTCTTCCAGTGATTTAACCGTTTTTGTTTACAGCTTAATAAATTTTAATGTCTATTAAATTTTATGTATCAAATATTTCTAACGGTTTTAAAGATGCATACCACCGACCGGACCTCGTCTCTAGTGATCATTTTCCCCGACTTCGGAGGGAAAGGTTTTGTTTGGATTTGCTTGGGGGAAGAAAATTATTTTTTTTTCTGGCACAGAGGTAATTGTTTTATAATCGACGCAGGCGTTGATTCAGTGGCAGATTTAGGGCCCCCCCCCCCCCCTAGAGCCTTGTACAAAAAGGATTCCAATAGCGAATTTTATAAAAATAAATATTGTAACATAAACATTAACCATTTCTACATATTCTACAAAATATTATAAACAAAAACAAACATTTTGCCGTCTATGTAAGGTCTTTGAAATGAATTATACCAAAAAAATATGAATAATACATCAGTACTAATATGTAATATAAAAAATGCAAGCCTTCTTAGGCATTTTTCATTTACATGCTCTTAGAGTGTTTCTGAAAACATTCCTTGCACACAATGCTTGCACACCTCACTGCGATCTTATCAAAATTTGCGCCGGATAATTTTGGCTTCTAAAAGAAACAAATAACCCAACAATTTTCAAAAAAACATCTCTTTGGAAAGTATATTTTTTCGAAAAACATATTTTGAACCTACATTTTTTCAAAAATGCCCTGACCGCTTTTTTCAAGATGCTTTTTAGGAAACGGATTTATAAAATATTTTGAAAATATTTTCTCCAAAAACCCGTATTTCGAAAGTACATTTTTTTTCAAAAATGTCTCCAAACAGATAGTTTTTAAAACAGGTACATTTTTCGAAAATTTATTTTTTTGAAAACAATATTTAGAAAATTAAATTATGTACTCTAGTAGCTTCGAAAATGTTAATCAAAAAATGACGAAAAAAGATTCTGAACAAACCCAAACGAACCTGTTTTGGGTTTGATCAGGTTTCCTTGGGTTTGGTACGTTACCCAACTTGGGGGGGGGGGGCTGACAGTCAGCAGCGTGAGGTGAGGTATCACAATTCGATGAATTTTTTCAATTTATAGTGCACTTTTTGTGTCTAGGATGGTCTTTGGCATTTAACATTTATCATAATATAGGCACTAGGACGACAAGACAAAAACTTGTCAAAACTTAAATGAAACCCAATCAAACCCAACCAATCAAAACTAGAATAGCTAAATTTAAATCAGAATAAGTTTTAAACGTTTTTAGCGAACTTCTCAGGGTAAATGCATTAAAAAATTTTGAAAGTCCTCATCTTCTACATCCGATGTAAAGGTTATAACAACAACTATATTACTAATAAAATTATTAATAAAACTGACAGTATACCACTCATCTGCATAAAAAAATCATCAAAATAAATTAATTGTACCTAGAATATTAAAAAAAAAACATAATAATATATGTAGGTCAAATCGATTTAAAAATCGATTTCTTCGAGCTGGGAGCTTTTCACTTTTTCTTTTAATTTACTTTCATCTGAAATTTTAACTTCTTCCATATCGAGTTGCCCGCACCTTCCACATGTAATTTGTAGTTAATTTCATGCGCATCTCGCTTTGTAATGTTGTTTATACTACGAATTTCGATTCAAATTCGCACGGTCACACTTTCCATTTTTTTCCTTTTCTTAATCTGATGAAATCGAAAAAGGATATTATAACGATTAGCTATTTTTAACGATTTATCTCGATGTCTATTAAGGGAAAAGGGAAGCCCTAAAGCAGGTCGTACTAAGTTAAAAACCCGCAGCCAGATTCTCCAACATTAGTCCGGTCTAATTTGACAAAAAAAGTTTTAACCTGACATGTAAGAAGACAACTAAGTTTCAGGGGCGGCCGGTGAAATTTCTAAGTTTTATATCTCTGTTCCTACTTACAGGACCCGTACCAAGTTTAGGGTTTTTAATAGTTACGCTTTGACTGCCACCTTATGAAATCCCTAAATTTGGTAAGGGTCCTGTACGTAGGAACAGAGATATACAACTCTGAAATTTCACCAACTGCCACTGCTAAGTAAGTTTTATACTATGAATTTATTTCTGACCTTTTTCGCAAATTTATAAAGAAAAATGCTATTTTAGTACGTACTTTCGACAATAATAGAACTAAATTCATTGCAGCACCTCGTTCCAAGATAAAATCATTTGGAAACCCAGCAAATCGCTGAAATATCAGAATAATTCATAAGTTTTTAATGACGACTTAATAACAATGACCTGTCAAAACATAACTGATCAACTATAACATCTTAATTTAAACCATTATTAAATCTTAAACTTTCTTAGCGAATCTGAAGGTTGATTTTTATACAGGGTGTTACGAAAATCACTGCATATATTGGAATGGGTGATTCCTGGGGTAGCTTATAGACAGACCTAAAAAATACTCCAAGCCATCCCATATCCAACGCTTCCAGCGGCGGCGTTTCCAAACTTAATAACTGACACTATTTTATCACACTAACTGAGCACAACCACAACTACATACACGGTATTATAAAATTATAACCAAAATTATTTGATAACAGTTGGAAATTTTGTAAAAAAAAAATATTGCTGCCAGCTCTTCAGGTTTGCCATGAAAAGTCAAATGTTTTGAATGAGTATTTCTATAAGGAACCCCGATTAAGATAGTGTCCTAGCACTGTAAAGGCGATGCAACATCCTAGAGCTAGCTAAATGGCTAAAAAATTATCATCTTCCTTTTCATTAAATACATTCGATTCATATTCTAGGATGCATTGCTTTTTTCTTTAAGGGGTTATATACAGTTAGAATTTTCAAAAAATCGATTTTTTTAAATTTCATTTTCGTAATGTACATATATTCCAGTACATACACAGAAAATTTCAAAGCAATCCGGCGATTAGTTACACGCATATTTGATATTTGTAAAGACGTGTCAGGTGTCAGAGCGATTGTACACTATGTAAAGTGCTTTTGAAACTTTTTCCTACGACCACCTAGGAAAGTGAGTAAAAAAGCACGGTTAACTTGGCGAGAAAGTGCCTTATATAACACGCGTGTTGAAAAGTACTTTTCAACACGTGTGTTGAAAAGTACTTGTCAACATGACATTTAAATAGATGGTGCCAATTTCATTTGTTTTATTTTCAGCACACTTGATGAAAATGTTAGTGTTGAAAGTGAGGGTTTTGAAAGACAGAAATTGAGGATTTTTTGTAAATATTTTTGTGATCGTAGGAAAAATATTGTACATTACTCGTGTGAAAGTAATTTTCGCACACTCATGGGATTATCGCACTCGGCTGTCGCCACGTGCGACAACATTCCCACTCGTGCGAAAAATGTCACTTTCAACACTTGTTATGTAATATACTATAAACGCGTTTTTCTCAAAACTGTGTTTTTAAAGTCGGTGACGAAGATTTCTCGGAAACGGCTGAACCGATCACTCTCAAATTTTAACACAAGCTTCTTCAGTATATTTTTTACTAATTAATCGAAGGTTTTTTCTCACCGATAAATATTTTTTTTATATAAACAATTTAAGGCCAAAATTTTGGTCAAAAATCGATTTTTTTTTTAAAAACCGCCATTTTGTTAAAAAATTTTATTTTGTTTATTCCTTCAATTAATTAGAAGATTATACATTACTTTAACGAAATCCGTTTGGTTTTTTCATTTTCGACGTCCAGAGATATCGTTGTCACCGCAAGATGCCTTTTTTGAGAGGAACTCCTGGAGATCAGCTATAGCAGCTTTCAAAATTATTATTTTTACAAATACAAAAATCTTAAAATACAGTTAAAAGTTACCATAATATGTGTACAAATTTTTACCTTAATAAATTTAAAAGTCTGCTCAGGAAAAATTCTTGAAAAATCGCTTTTTTTAGGCCTCCTGACTGTATATAACCCCTTAAATTGAACATTTAATACAAACAAAACAAAAGGCCGGTTATGAATGAGTGACGACGTCTGCTCTTGCTGAAGATAATTGGGCAAAACTAACCTAGATTATGACTAGAGACCTTTTAGGTTCAAGTGAAGACAGGCTACCCAGCGACGTATGTACACATTCATTAATCAATCTCATTCTCAACACGAATTAAATTGATTAATATACGTATTACATTTTTTTAATGACCATAAAAGAGTTTTAAAAACATGGGGCTTGCAGAAATTTTTTCCTGCCCACCGCATTACTTTCTCCTTCATCGGTATGCTCATGGCGTTTAATTACCATAAAGAAAATGATTAGTAATGGGCAACGCCATTGGGTTTTGGTCATTTGTTTTTTTATTGCCTGGCCGCCGCGACACATGGGTTGCGGAGGGACGACGTAATTAATTTGTTTTTGATTTCATTTTGATTTGATTAATAAAAATTTAAGGCTTTTATACACACAAATAAATAAGCTGAAAACGGTAGATTTATTATAAACAATAAAGACCAAAATAGGAAGTATGAGAGCTATTTACTTCTCTTGTATATCGGAATAGTATGAAAATACATATTTCAGTTAAATTTTTATTTACAAACCTTAGAAAAAAAATTAAAAATAAAGTCACAAAACTGTCAATTAATAAACCATCGATTTCTAATTTAGGCCGGCCTTGGCAATAGCAAAACTGACTGTTAAATTTTAGTAGGTATACAGTCTACAGGATTTAGCAAAGGACTTGACGCAGGTATAAAAAAATGCAAATCTGGCCGATGGACATTTTCAAGGTGAAATTAAAGATATATACTCTGCCGCTTTATCTTCAGAATTTGAAGATGTAGGTTCGGGTAGTTAATTACCCTTATTTACAGGGCCGGATTAAAGGTGCATTGGGCCCTAGGCTAAAATTGATTTAGGGCCCCTATTTGGACCATTTAATACATTTTGTTTTAGATATTTTTTCATAAAATTTTAAACAAAAATGTCTTTATTAAAAAGAGCATAATACATATACATCAAATAATAAGAATGACAAAAAACATTAAAGCATGGGTATTAATTGGTAATGGTAATTAATTAAAAAAAATATAGTATGTGTTGACTGGTACCTTACTCAAGTAAATATTCGTTTCCGTGATTTTAGAGCTGCAAAACTTTCAATAATTTTTTCAGTTTGAATTTTTTTAAGAAGATCACTTTCTATGGCCAATAAAGAAAGATCGTTAGATTTTTCATCACCTAATGAATTTCTTTTGTGACTTTTTACCCTTTGTAAAGTTGAAAATGATCTCTCCCCACTACAGTTAGTTACTGCCATCGATAAAAATATTAGTAGGAAGGAATAGTTTTGGTATTATTGTATTTGTTATTATTATTTTTGGATTTTTATTATTATTCCATGGTAAAAATATATTATACACCGTTATGATAAATACGTTTAGCAGGTCAAAACGCACCATCCCTTTCTTGAAAGTCCCGTCCACTCCACATCTGGTTTTTGGCTTAAGGGTTCGTTTCCTAAGTAGGTACCTCTTAAAACACTCTCTATTCGGTACACGTTATTTAAAAGTATTTTAAAGTACAGTCTCACAATTTTTTACAACCGTAAATCGTTGGCCTAATTAGGTAAATGTATTTTTTTCCGGTTTTTCTTTTTATTTTAGTCTATTGCATTAATTTCAAGGGCCCCCCGCAAGCCTTGGGCCCCTAGGCTATAGCCTACTTAGCCTAATGGATAATCCGGCCCTGCTTATTTATCTCAAAGGTAAAAATAAAGCTTTGCTCAGTTTTATTTCTACAACTATAACACGGAGAGGTTCTCCAACGCTAGATCGGTCTCATTTTAAGTTTTATACTATGAGTTTGTTTCTAAGTTGTTTCGTAAATTTATAGAGAAAATGGCAATTTTAGCACGTACTTTCCACAATAATAGAACTGTAGTTAAATTTTAGCAACGCGTTCCAAGATGAAAATCATTGGAAACCAAGCAAATCGCTGAAATATTAGAATATCCCATACGTTTTCAATGGCGACTTTTAAACAACAATGACAGAACAAAAACCTATCAACTTAAGGGGTTATATACAGTTAGGAGGCCTAAAAAAAGCGATTTTTCAAGAATTTGTCCTGAGAAGACTTTTAAATTTATTAATGTGAAAATGTGTACACATATTATGGTAACTTTCAACTGTATTTTAAGATTTTTGTATTTGTAAAAATAATAATTTTGAAAGCTGCTATAGCTGATCTCCAGGAGTTCCTCTTACACTGAAAATACATTGTGGGACATTTCACTACAATTGTGTACCTTTTTCCAACAATTTGTTCTCAAAAACGTCCAAGACCAATTTGTAGCAAAATTTGCTACAAGTGTATGAAAATGTATAAAAACTGTTGTTACTAATAATCCAATTAGAGCAAATTGCTCTAGACTTTGCAACAATTGTGTGTGAAAAAAAGTCCAAACGATTTTTTCAGTGTAAAAAAGGCATCTTGCGGTGACAACGATATCTCTGGACTGGATCATCGAAAATGAAAAAACCAAACGGATCTCGTTAAAGTAATGTATAATCCTCTAATTAATCGAAGGAATAAGCAAAATAAACTTTTTTGACAAAATGGCGGCTTCTCAAAAAAAAAGCGATTTTTGACCAAAATTTTGGTCTTAAATTGTTTATATAAAAAAAATTTACCGGTGAGAAAAAACATTCGATTAATTACTAAAAAATATACTTAAGAAGCTTGTGTTAAAATTTGAGACTGATCGGTTCAGCCGTTTCCGAGAAAGGTCCGTCACCGACTTTACCAACACAGTTTTGAGAAAAACGCGTTTAAAGTTTCAAAAGCACTTTACGTAGCGTACAATCGCTCTGACACGTCTTTACAAATATGCGTGTAACTTCGAAAATAATCGCCGGATTGCCTTGAAATTTTCTGTGTATGTACTGGAATATATATACATTACGAAACTGAAATTAAAAAAAAATCGAGTTTTTGAAAATTCTAACTGTATATAACCCCTTAACTGATCAACTATAAGATCTTAATTTAAACCAGTACTAAATCTTAAACCTTTCTAGTGAATCTGAACGTTAAGGTTTTAAACCATAGATAAATCGGCTAAAAACCCTTCTTACGTATCTTTCAAGCCTTCATAACATTTTAAAATTTAGATGCTATGATGCATCAAGAGATTATTGGGACCAATGTTAATGCCCTGAAAAGGTGGGGTGCCGTATTAGGAACTTCGAGTATTATTTATGAAATAATAGCGACATTTAGAGTTAGACATAGACGAAAGACAATACCCACTTTCAACCCTCAATCGTTTTTATGTGTTTATACTGAAAATTCATTGATTTTTAAATGCAAACAACAAATAATAGAGCTAAAAAAATGTTAATTAATAAACCAAAATAGGTAGGAAGGAAGCGCTTTCCTCGCTTTGTACCGGATGTTCCAAAATGGATATTTCGCGATTTCAATTTGACGTCATTTTTGAACAACTTAACCTAGAAATTTTATATTTTACATGTGTCATACGAATTAACAAAAAATGCCAATACAAATGGATAACACTCAATTTGGATTCCGAAACGGATTAGGAACGCGTTCCCTAAATGTATTAACATAGAATCAGGGATGTTAAGTCTCGTAGGTCATGCCGCTCCCCAGATGTAAGTACTCTAGGTTAGGTATTATTTGGGAAACAACACCTGGGAACAAACCTGAACTCCTTTGTGAACGAGACGTTCATTCTAGTTTATGCACGATGGGGTACCTCTTCATTTTGCTGTAATTGTTCGGGAGTGCCTCAATAATGCATTTCCAAATCGATGGATCGGGCGAGGGATACGCAAACTTGGCCACCTCGGTGTCCAGACTTAAATCCATTAGATTTTTATTTTTGGCGTCTGAAGCAGCTAGTATACACTACTCCAACTGCGACCATAGAAGAGCTACAGAATCGAATAATAGTCTTGTAACATTATGCGTAACACCCCCGAAGTTCTTAGAGGCGGGTTAGGGGATCAATTAAGCGACGAGTAGAATGATCAATGCCGGTCATTTTCAGCATTTAATTTAGTGTTAGAATTTTAATAATGGCTCATTAAAGTTCCACCATGATATAAAATTCGTAAAACAAATTATGTAATCTGGCAATAAATTTTGCGTTCTTTTAATAAAATGGTCTTTTTCTCCTTAACTAAGGTACAACTGAAAAAAAGCTAAGAGACATCTTATGTCAAGTATTAAATGAAGATTACAAAAAATACGCACAAAATTAAAAATATCAGTGGCGTGCATATTTAAAAAAATATGTATGTCATTGCCTACACGCACGCCACTGGTGAAGCGATTACATTTTTGTTGACACTAAAACATTCCCTCTGATAAGCAGTGTGACCTTTTAAAGTTTGATAAAAAGAAAACATTTCGTTATAATATTTAAAAAAACAAAAAAAATTTCAACACCCTGTATTTTATAAAAATACCCGAGGAACAGCTACTTGAAATATTTTAGATTACTTAGGAAACACCCTGTATAGTAAGTCTGAAAATTCAGAGTCCGTATTGGGAATTTTAGGTAGGATTTATGAAATACGACATTTAAAGTTAGAAATGGACTGTTTACAATACTTAGTTTTAATCCCCTATAAAGGATTATTATTTATTTAAATTACCCAAGACAGGTAAATTATCCCAAAAGGACAGGTACCAATAAAATCCCTCGACAGTGCTAAAATCAACAAATTGACAGTATTTGAAGAGACCATTTTAATAAAATCGCACCAAACCCTTTTACTGGAGAAAGCCTACCGTCTTGTCTGCAGGTTTTCATTTATGGGCAATAATTAAACACGAATTGTCGCCAATGGTATATTAAACCAAATAATAACAAAACGTACTCTTCTAAAGAGTATGGGCAGTTAGAGAGGCAATGGCCGGTATTCCTTGAAAATGTTAAATGAAAAGGTAAGTATAATTTTTTTATTTTGAAAATTCGATTCTCCATTAACAACTATGTGTGTGTTATCTCTCTATATATAAAAGAAGAAACCGACAGACTGACGATCCATTAGAAACCAATGAAACCTTATATTTCAAGCAATCTTATAACCTATTGGTTAACAATGATAAACTAATTATTGGAATAAACCGAATTTGTATTGCGCAATCCGGAATAGAGTGTGTCATTGAGTAAATGGGTATCCAATTCAATATACGATAGTGTTTTTTTCTGTGTACGATATTTAAGAAACCTCGGTGCAAAATTTCAAGTTTCTAGACCAAGCGGTGTGGGCTGTGCGTTGATATGTCAGTCAGTCAGTCAGATTTTCTCTTATTGATTTATTTATTCAAAAACCTGTAACTACGCAACTAAAAAACTGTATTTTCCAAAAAACGTATCTACTCCCGAAAATTCATTTTTCGAAAAATCAATAACGACATTTTCCGAAATGGCCATGAGTTTGTTCACTCTAAAGCTATAGGTACTTCCACGGAACCAATCATTCATCCCACCAATAGCAGTCGGTACCTTTTAGAAAGGATCGAACAACTTGTTGCACCGATCCGAGCACATGGTGCGTGCTGGTACTTCTCGACTTCTCTAGTCGCTTGCCGCCAATTCGATGGGTTACACACGGTACCGTTAGTTCGATACGATTGACTTAGTACCGTCAGTACCGGCTAGTACCATTACGAAACATATACTTTTTTTTCAAAAATAATACGAAAGAAAGAGAAAATAAAAGATAAGCCAATGAAATTATTGTTGGACAGTGCAACAACAGAAGAGTTTCGGAGAGACGTGCAAAAGTTAACAATGTAGCTACTACAAAAGCTCTACTATGTAGGTACTTCGAAGTTAATGCGTAAAAAACACTCACATTTCTTGTGAATTTTTCAAGCAGAAATTTCGTGAACACATCCGTGTTTATTTGAAAAACACTTCATTAAAAATGAGTGCCAGTAGCAAAGGACCTTTGACGATGTTGACAATTTTTGTGTTGGTTCTGATGTGTTGCGCTTTAACAGTTTTCGGTGAGGAAGCATCAAGAAGTTTAGACCAAGAAATAGAGGATGATGTGCTTGTCAGTCAAAGGGAGTTGAGAGAGTACGATCAAGAGGTAACGTCACTATTACAACACTGGTTTTCATAAGCCTTATTCCATAAAACAAATAAGCTATTTTCAGTACAGTATTTTGCAATACGAGTACAATGCGAGATGTCATGTTAATTCAGAGTGCTCGATTCCAGAAATTTTTACTAATATTTTTGTAAAGTCGTAATAGATTATTTATTTTCAACCCACTGATCACTGCTTATGATATTGATTATTATAAAGAAAAACACCTGATACAATCGCCAGTCGGAATGGTAGATTTCGCAATTAATTTATTGTCTTGCTTTTTTACACTTGTTCCTTTTTTGTGTAAGTTTTAGCAAATAACGGTTTAGACAAACGTTGTTTCACTACAAAAAATAACTTGGCACATTTCAGATATTTTACGTTGGTCACCAATGGACCCACGTAAACTACCGTAAATTTACAGCAACATCCTGATTTTAATTCCCTATATATTTTTGGTAAAATTCACTAATAAATTAAGTAAATTTGTACACAATATATTCATTATTTTTTGCTATCAATAACGTATACCTCAAATTTCCCTTTTAAAATTACTTTATATAATACGAAAATACGAATTTCCGTAATCGGAATATAAATTGATTATATTTACAATTTAAAATTGCGTAATATAATATTTAATTTTACTACCCAATTTTGCTGCACATATTTAGAAAATTTATAGCCGCTGTATTATTAAGAATTATATTTCTTTCTTCTTTCTAATTTCTTAATATTATGTAACAAGTTATTCGTACACAATCGTGGATCTTAAATACAAACTGCTGGAAATGGAAAAATATTTTTACTTTTTTTCAGAACTAAAAATATTTGTTCCATTTAGGATCGAAAATAATTGCGGATAAAGCAGAACTCGTTACAAGAGAAATTAGAAAACAAAGTAAATTTACGTAGATAGTTCCCCTGCTGCATTTTATAACTTTTTACCAGAAAAAGTTGGGTTAAAAACCATTTACAAAACAGGAAATCTGTAACAAAAGAAAAGATGCCAATGTTGGAATACTAAGCGTATACAGGAGGAAAAAAGGCAATACCTATAGTATACAAATCAATAAAATAAAAATATGGTTGGGTTTTTTATTAGAGTAAAAATTATAAATTTAGTCTTAAACTTATAAAACACATTTAACAACAAACATATTAAAATATATTATATGATATACTTTACAAAACATTGTTTTTAGACTAATATTACAAAGTATGCACATAAACATAGTTACACAATACACTCACTTTATTTGTAAAACACAAAATTTATCAAACTAACAACGAACTACACAAAATGCTAGTTTATTGTTGGAAGATTCACAAGAAAATGACCGTAAATGCTGGCTTGCATTTAATCTCGAGGCATTTTCAGTAACAAGTCATGCGATTCCGTCAACAATTGACTTGTATAGCCGGGCGGCACCGCTGGCGTGACAGGTTTGTAAAATTTACTTAGATGTATATTTTTTTATGTAGCCAAAAACTTTATGTCTGTTCCAACGATATTACACACAAGTTTCGAATTTTGTAAATATTTTTAAAAAGGAGGCAAATACTTTTCCAATAATAATGTGCATGTATTTGCCTTATTTTTAAGAATATTACAACAGACATAACGTTTTTGGTTACTTAAAAAAATATAAATCTAAGTAAATTTTACAAATTTGCTTCAATTTGATGAAAGTTATGCAGAAGTGATTTGATTGTGATTAATTTGAAAATGTATTACAGCTGGATATAAAAAAAATCATTATATGGGAGTAATATAAAATTAATTTTTTTTTAATAGAAAGCTATGACTTTGTATTTGGACATATTATCTTTTAAATCAAAAGAATTTTTTTGGCCTGCCCTGAATGCTGTTTGACCTGAAGCCATTCTAAGTGCACCTGATATGGTTATCGCACATCCACCAACTTTATATTTATATTTCGGTTGTGCAACTAATAACAAAAAATCCATTTGCTGCACACTTAATGGACCACACTGTATACTCAAAGAATTTTTGTGCCAAATTAAACTGCGATCGGTTGAAAAATACGACCTCAAGTTCGTCTACAAATTTCGGTATATCCTATGTACAGGGTGTTTGGTAATGAATGGACCATACTTTTTAGCAGCTTATTTTTTTCATTGGTCATTCCTGTTTTATTTGGTTTTAATTATTTTCAATTAATGTTTGCATCTCTCCTTAATAAACATGTTTATTTTTTGCTGATACTAAAATTACTTATTTATTGTGTGCAACACCGAATTAAAATTAATTTTTCTCAAAAACAGTTGCTGCTAGCGATATTATTAAAGATTACTGCAGTCCTGCGAAACCTACCTAATAGAATTAGCAACGTTAAATAAATGACACACCGCGTGGTAAACACTTTTGTACGACCAGCAAAAATAAATTAATAATGTAAGAGAAAAATACCATAATAAATATGAAAAAAACCCATTTGGAAAATGTGGAAGCTATAAAAAAATAGATATATTGTAATAATTAAGTATAATTGTTTCAGGAAATGCTTCGTAATAAAAAGTCCTATGGGCTTTAATGGACTATGTAAAAGTCTCATATTTGTTAAGCGATAAAAAACGCCTAATTTTACAAAAAAAAAACGAGCTCACTTCAGACTAGACAAAACAGAAAAAGCTTTCGGCAAATGATAGCTAAAATAAAAGTCTTCAAATATTGAAAAAGTGTGGAACGATAAATGCAGATTATATACCTCAAAAGCAGTATTAAGCGCCCATTACTATTATTTTTGATAACATTTGTTATTGCCATTGACCTTTAGTAAGAGGAGACGCAGCCGTTCACTCATAACTAGACTTTTGTTTGCTTCATGCATTGTGCGTGTGTAGGACCAACCGATATAACTCCGTATCGGCGCGCCACCGTAATGGCTTTCCGGGCCGTCTGTATTCCCCCGAGCAAACCTCTGAAAAGACAGTTCCGGTTAAGAAGAATCCATTTTTTACGGATAAAGGTCTGTCACGAAAAAACAAAAATCACGTAAAATATCACTACACACTACTACTAGGGGTGTGAATCCCGACTGGTTTTCTTAATCCCGGGGTATTTAACCTTTTGTTGTCTAATCCCGGGATTACTCCCGAAAAAAAAAATTAAATAAGGGACTCAAATATTAAAATTTTTATTTATTAAGTTTAGACACACAAATGAACTCTCTCTAAATCATATATGTATATACGTATATATATATATATATATATATATATATATATATATATATATATATATATATATATATATATATATATATATATATGAAGAAATATTGATCCGGGAGTACATCCGTTCGTTTGTTAAATTCCTGTTGGAATCTGGCAGACGTTTCGCCAAGGTCTCACTTGGCATTATCAATGCTTACTCGTTGCTGTCATGTCAAACTGATATCATCAGTTTACGACTTGACAGCAACGAGTAAGCATTGATAATGCCAAGTGAGACCTTGGCGAAACGTCTGCCAGATTCCAACAGGAATTTAACAAACGAACGGATGTACTCCCGGATCAATATTTCTTCACATTTCTCCATCCGTGAAAGTCTACGTTCAAACAATATATATATATATATATATATATATATATATATATATATATATATATATATATATATATATATATATATATATATATATATATATATATATATATATACATATATATATATATATATATATATATATATATATATATATATATATATATAAATTTATACTTATTTACAAAAATACCACAAACATATTAGGAGGTCCAAAGCTTCGTCTTTCAGGCTAGAACGTATTTTGTTGTAGGAAACTCCTGCGGAAGAGAAGCATCTCTCGGGAGTCTCGGGTCTATGCTTGTGGGCTGAATGGATAGTAGGAATTCAAAGACTTTTTGAACATTACGTTCGCGACTGCCATCATTTGCAAATAAATCAATATCTTCAGTAAGGATTGCGGACATCCGGGTCTTATTACTGGTTTGCTTTTGTAACGACTCTGAACATGTTATTAGTAATACTTTTTGCAGTTTGAGGTTAAATGGTTTATTCTCGTCTGCTTTCAGAATTGCTGTAATGGGAATGTCATCTGTTTCACTTTCGTTGTCTGTGTCTACCCTGATGAAAAGTGTTTCCAATTTCGATTTAATAAATATTTTTTGATGTTTTGAAGCATCTTGTTCAGAGTTTAGAATGTCGGGATTTTTGAGATAACAGAGAATGGTTCAATCGATGGAATCAAAGATTTTTGTTAAAACAAGCGCGGGGAAGCAAAGAGTTATGCGAAGCGCAGAATTAAACCTACACGCCCATGTAATAAAATAAAATTCACCATAAAAAATAATAAGCCGTAAACAGTACTGTCGCATTTGTAATATGCATCGAAGAAATTACCATTTATTTAAGAACGGTCGTTAAAACTCCTTTTTTAGGTACGTCCGTAGTTATAAATCTTCATTTTTACATCTGCACAATGTGTAAAAATATTTCCCTATAATTATATACGAGGGACCTTTGTAAAATTCTGCGAATTTTGATATGGTACTTAGACAATTTTTGGAGATGTACCGACTAGTCGCGGACATTGTGAGAAACATTTTTTGTCGAAAAACTTTTTCTCTAAAACCAATGGTTCAGCGGTTATAAGAAAATAAACAATTACATTGTTTATAACAATTGATCGCGCTAGAATTTTTCAATCTTGATAATTTTGGTTCAATCTACACCTAATTCTCAATGTTCATGATTTTTTTCAGATTTTTCTGAGCGATAGTTTTGGTGATAAGGGTGGGGGACAGCAATTTTTAAGGGTTTTTCCCGAAAAATGTTTTAAAAAAATGCATTCAAAATACATCATATTGTTGAATTTGTGCTTCAATAAGCTTTCATTTGACCCTCTACACGATGCCCTTAAAAAAATTTTTCCATTGCCCAATTTACCCCCTAAAATTAACCCCCATCATCAAAATTCAACTTTTTATACTTCAGGTCTATAATTGGGCCACCACACTTTATCTCTGTGCTAAATTTCAAATTTTTACGTCGAATAGTTTCAGAGAAAATCGCCTGTGACAGACGGATTCTATAAATGTTCAGTTTTCCTATTTAAGTGTGTATTTTTTACAATAACAAGATGAGTTAGACGAAAATAGGGATGGGTGCTGATTACTCCTTTTAATAGTATTTTTAAAATCTTATATCCAGTCGGTAAAAATTCATATGAAGGTAATGTAAACGTAAAATAATTTAATTTTCGTAACTTTTTATATAATCATACTTTACTAAAGTACCTACGTTTTTATGTACTTAGCCATTTCACTTGATGGTAATTTCCATAAGCAGTTTCACTTTAGTTATGGTGTAACTTGTAAATACATACATATGTATGGACTCGTAGGTACATACATAAATTCCAAAGATACATTACCAAAGGAAATACCAAAAAAAAATTATACATTCTGCTTTATTCGTAATTCAAGTGCAACAAACCTAATGTTATAACAAAATGTATTGGAATAGCACAGATGTGGATTAAATAAATATTCGATGACTATGTTTACAACGTGAAGAGAACCCGGCGTGGTCACTGCACAACTTTCCGAACACTGCTGATCCCGGCGTGGTCACTGCACAACTTTCCGAACACTGCTGATTAGGAACAGGGTTTTTATTAATAAAATGCCATGACTTTTCCAGGGGTTTCGGGGGAAAATCACTATTTTTCAGGTAGAAACTTAAAATCAGGTTAGGTCGGGAGGCATACACGAATTTGACCGGGGAGGGGGTACAGTGAAAAAACTGTTTAATAAAATTATAGTAAAAATTATCGGGAATGGGTGGCCAAAAGTAATCTCTATATAGTATAAAAGAAGAACCTGATTGACTGACATATCACCCACACCGCTGGGTCTAGAAACTTGAAATCTTGCACATGTCACTTGAGCCCTTTTCTGATGCCAAAAAATTCCAAGATGGAGCACACCCAACTTTTGGTTGGCCGATTTTAACTAATTTTTGGTTAATTCATCCTCAGGTTTACTAGAAACACTTGTACTAAAAAACCGGAAGTCGTAAATTTGCACGAATACATAACTTCCCTTACACAGCAACAGCAAAGCGTGGCTTCCGGCTCTAGATTTGATTTTCTGACCTACGACAGATTCGTCATGTACGATGTAAACGTTGTCGGTGTCCTCTCATTTAAATTACGGTTGCACGGTAGCAACAAACACGTTCACTTTTAAATGGGAATTTTATACGTATAAATGCGCAAAATAAATGTCTTAAAAGCGATCATGTGATCAAATGGTATAATACTAGATGATAGATAACATCTAGATCTTATTGAATTTACTTTCTATCTAAAACATAACGAAAACGTACACGGAAAAATTATTTGAGGGTTAAAAACTGTTCGATCTTCACTGCATAAACAAAAATAACTTTTTTAAACCTAAGCAGCAAAATCCAGTGTACTAAATACGAGGGCTATACGAGGGGTACCTAGTGTCTCTCGCATATAAAACAAAATTATTTTTCTACGTAATCACCGTGCTTTTGAAGAGACTTCCACCTATGTTCTAACATAGAAACATTTTTTCCAAAAAACTCGTGGTTTTGATTACAGATTAATTCTTGAACTGTCATAACCTCATCATCGCTGTCAAATTTGGCCCCTCGAAGACTTTCTTTAGCTTTGGAAATAAATAAAAATCTCTAGAAGCTAGGTCAGGTGAATATGGTGGATGCGTTATCATCAGTTCGAAACCAGCATCGTAAATTGCGTTCAAGGAAACACGGTTTTTATGAACTGGAGCGTTGTTGTCCTGATGATAGAGAATTCTACCAGACAAGTTTCCTCTTCTCTTTTCTTTAATGCTGGACCACCACCCCTTCCATAATAGTTATACCAAATATTAAAATACTGTTACACATTATCTATATTCTATCTATCTATATTAAGAATCACAAAGTAGAAATTAAAAAGACCATCAAAAGCAGAAAATTGTTTATTAAAAATTTAAAAATTAACACAAAAACAGTAATACATACATAACAAATTAATATGTGTGTTGTTATGGTAACTTTTTTTTAACTCCTATTTAGAGATTTTAAATACTGTACAGCACTCGTATCTTATAGAAAAGGTATTTTATTTATGAAACCTCTAATCTACCTTCATACTGACTTTCAGACGCAGTCAGAAAGTACTGAATTGAAACTAGATTACTAGATATCTAAGAAACTAGGTGAGCTACAAACAGCGTTTTACTTAGGCACAGACACACATAAGGTTATTGGAATCATAACTTGCTTTTTACTAAAAAAGCGTGTTTCGCCTCGTCACTTAGATACGTGCTATTATTTTTTGTAATTAAGTACCTAAGAGGTTAATGAAATGACCGGCAAAATCCTTTATAGTAAAAAATAATAAACAACGCAGGTTTGCAGGTGGGTTTAGTTGCGACTGAGAGTAAAACTTCATCAGTTACCAATTTGGTTAATCCGTTTTTTATCCGTCAACTGCCACCATAACCAAAATCACTTCTTTAACGACCTTAGGAAGTGCCTCAACGTTTCATGTACTACGTTTGAAACAACAAAATAAAATAACTAATATTACGCGTAATACGAATTTTATAAGATATAATTAAAATTCAATCAACATGCACTTATTTTCAGTTTCGATACATTTTTATACCGCACTCATCAACCTCAATACGAAAATCTAATATCTAGTTTTCACTTTTTAATTGTGGATTTAAGTACTTCCTTTTTTATATAATATACAGGGTGTTCATGTGGGCCCATCAAACTTTAAAAGAAGTAATCAGTGTCCGTCCCTACTAATTTGGTAGTCGAGTTATGCTGGAGAGCTGGATAATAGACGCAGATCCATGCACCTATCCCTTTCCCAAGATCTTCAATTAATCTTAGACTGGGGTACCAAAAACTGTGTTCAATTCAACGCCTCCAAAACCCAATCTTGCTTCCTGTCACCCAAAAAATTCAGCTTTTCCTGTCATGCAGCCTCTCTTTCACTTCGCACCGTGACAGCCCTCTTCTTTCTGCGGCCATTCTGATTTCCTCATTCCATATTTTCCGGGCTCCTCCCTTTTTCTTCTTCTTTGCTGTTCGTGCCTGGTATATTTTCCTTGCTGTTTTGTTTGGGTGCATCCTCAATACGTGTCCCATCTATCTCAGCTGAACTTCCTCCATGATCTGTATTGGTTTTATGTTTAAGTTTTCTCGGTGGGTTTTCTTTCTTATTTTGTCCAGTCTTGTCTTCCCTTCTATTTTATGTAATAACCTCATTTCCATGCTTTGTAATCTGTTTTTCTGGTTTTCCGTCGTTGTCCATCCTTCCGATCCATCCATAGGTGAGTACCGGGGTGGCCAATATTTGTACTTATGTTTGTGTGGGGATTTCTTCTTTTACACGCTCTAGGTTTTCCAAATAAGACCTAACCTAGCGTACTGTTCCCACATCTGGGGAGGGGCATCACCTTCGACACTAACATCCTTGATTCTCTCAAAAAAAAACCCATTCGACTCTTCAATGATCCAGTTCTCACAAGAAAACTCCCTTCTCTCGCTCATCGCCGGTTTTGTCCCTTTTTTACCGACTTTTGCACTGAAGAAATAGCCGCTATAATTCCCCCCTTGACTGCTCCTACCAGAACAACAAGAGGCGCGTTACGTATACATCTCTTTACTGTCCAGCGATAAACGCCTAGACCATTCCACTTCTCTCGGTCATTCATACCTAGGTCTGCCGATTATGAAACAAATTGCCTGCAGATGTTTTCCCTTCCCCTCCCAACCTCCAATCCCGTGTCAATAGGTTAGGCTTCTATTCTCTTCAAATGCTACGGTACATGCGGTACAGCTTGAAGAGTTAATTGCTAGACAGGTTAATGATTTTAGAGTGTTAAAATGCGATATCTTAAAAATGGTGTGGAATATTTTAATAAAAATCAAATAAGCAGGCAGGAGAGACATAATGTTTAAAACGTTTGACATTTGCCCCCCCCCCCCCCACACACACACTCACACACATTTTGAAAGGCGGGCGGCAGGTTTGAAATTTCAAATGGAAATAAGATTTTCCGTCAAAATCCACACGTGTACGCAGAAAATTGTTGCACTCTACTACGGTATAGTTTTAAATTTTTGGATACATAAATAGAAAGAGTACATAACTTTTCCTTTTATAAATAACCACATGAAAAAAGGGGGTCGGATCAGGGCACATTGCAGACCAGTTTACAAGACCATCACGACCAAGTTATCTCTCTCCATGCCACGTAGGATGACTGGCCTGCAAGACCTCCAGATCTAACCACCTTAGATTTTTTCTTGTGGGGATTTATGGAAAAAAAAGTTACGGCTACAGCACCAACCACACCAGAAAACACGAAAGACCGGATTCAACAAGCAAAAAATCAAAGTAGAATTTTTGGACGATTCGAAATCGCTAGAAACTAAACGATAATAGGGATCAGACGCGAATCCAGAACTTCGTTTTGGGATCATTCAGGGAACAGTAATATATTTTAAACTTTTTTACATTTATATTTTAATAGTTATATGTATTATTGATAATTTGGGGGGGGGGGGTCATGGGGGTCATCAACCCAACCGGATTCGCGCTTGATAGAAATGGGACCTTATTAAGGTTAAAAACTGGATTTGATTTAATCAAGACGAAGGTTATTTGCTTCCCATTCTTCTCGAGAACGTCTTCTAAAGACAAATTAAATTGGTCTTTAGGAAATCATAAAAATGTGGTTATCTAAATTAAAGTAAGGAAATAATCCATCAAGAGATACAAATTATATGTTAACCTTATTCAGAAACACACCCTGCGGACCGTAATTTATAAAATAATTTAATAAGCCGTTTATTTTAAGAATTTTTCCTGTTATACATAACACTACTACTGGTTTTCTCTTTCAACAAGTCAATAACCATGTTATTAACCACTACTTATATATCAATAAAACTTTTTAATTTTTAGGAATTAAGATAAATGATACTATTAAATCATTAAATAAATAAAAATCAGCAAAATACACGCAGCTGTGCGTATGTATAAATGCGTACGAAACACATAAATATTTCCTCTATAATCCTTATGCTTTCAGACAGCAATTCGATCTGACATTAACTCACTCAATTCTGACTAAAAGCCCTCAATTTTGATCCTAAAATATGTAATATTTATGCAGTAAACCTTATTTTCGATTTTTTTTATTAATCAGCTGTATCTTCTAACCACAGAGAACTCCCGCTTTATTTGATGGCAAATTTTCTAGAAAATCCAAAAATATATAACCCAAATAAAAAATTACGGAACACCTCAGGATTCGTTTTATTACCGTAGAGCAAATGACATGCCCTGATTTAGTACATTAGTATAAAATTCAGGTTTATTGCAAGGCTCATTAACCCTTATCCATTTAATTTTTGTTTTTCAGTCATGGCATGTGGTCCAAAATACCCCAGAGGGCGCCTCTGGCTGGATTCCACGAGACCCCATAGACAGCAGGCCAGGGGTCGTGTATACTAAACGGAGGCGTCTCCGCAAAAGAAAAAGACGACCACCCGTTCCTAGTTTGGCGGATGAAGGTCTGGAAGATATTTTGAAATTGACGAGGAAGTCTGACGAAACAGGTAAGGAAAAGCTATGCCAGATCAATAGAACAATAAAACTATTTTTCCAACTATCATGTATTACTAATACTGGAATACTAATACTACTAACATTTAAAAGATTAGTCGACAATACATATTTAAACATGTTTTGATCGTCACAATTTCGTTAGAGCTAGTAAAACTACTGGAAATCATTCGACAAAATCATACTCAAATCATGTTTATTTTTGTTAGAAAATCATAAAGACGATACAGCACCCGAAGATGAAGATAAACCAAAGAGGCGAAGAAGACCGAATCTACGCGAGCCTTGGGAAGAGATGCAAGAGGAAAGTGTGAGGCCTTACGTCAGGAGAAAGGTAAAGCGTTCTATTTTTATACTACTACTTCACTACCTTCGCAAAAATTTAAATCCAACCAAACCCAAGCTTCCCATTCTGTCCTAACCTATAAAGTTACTAAAAGATTTCAAATAATGTCACTTGCAGGTAACTCCAGCATATCAAACCTCAGAAGATTCAGGTGTAATAACAAGCTCCAGCACAAACCTCAAAGCTCTTGGAGCCTCAATCCAATTTGATACTGGTGAACAGAGCATCACAAACCAAGACTCGAGTAAAGCAACTAAAAAAGCCCAAGTAAACAATGGAAAACCAAACACAGCAATTATTAAAGAAAAAAATACCTTAGATTTTACTACAGGTAAAACACCACCCAACCTCAAAGCGATCCTGAAACAAAATGGCGGCGTCAGCCTCAGCGAGATTTTACAACAGAAGAACTTAACCCTGTCGCAACTTCTCATGGGCAACCAGGAGGCGATAAAGGCTTTAACAGGGTCGTCCGAAGACATTCCATCCTCCACTGCAATCTGGCAAAACAATTTATCAGAAAACCTTATCTCCTCAACTCAAAAAAGTACCAGTGCCTCAGAAAGTCTGGATAATTCCAAGTATAAACGACTACGCCCTTCTGTAGCTTTGAAAAAAGATAATATAAATAGAAAGTACGAACAGTATGGCGATTCTCGTGAGTCTCTGACAGATAACGAGCTTAAGCAAGCTCAACGGAAAAGATTAGCTTTGTTGCAAGGACACGGTTACAAGAACGTTCAAACAAACAAATTTCCAGAGGTTACCAGGTAAGAGGAGATACTTTTTTTTGTGGTTACAATTTTGGGCAGGTCTACTTAGATCAATTTTTGTCATACTTTGAGTATCTACCGTTTCTGTCTTATTTCTTATTTCATTAAATTATTATCAATTTCAATTATTCTTTTTAGATATGAAGTAATTACAGAACCAACCACAGAAAAACGAATATTTGTTCCGTCGCACCCAAAACTCTATACCTCCATAGATTACAAGCCAGAATTTTCAAAAATAGCTGAAACCCATACCGAGTCGTATAAGAGTAAAACTGAGGCGTCATCAACCAAAAAAGCCACAACTGAAGCGACAACACAAACAACCACATCTACCATTGAAAGCAGTCAATCTACAACCCAGCCGACCAAAGCTACCAAATTATCCTCTACGAAATCTAAACTTGGTTTACCAATCACCAGCTCAAAACTCAATAAAATGGTCTCTAAACGGGTTATTTCTACCACGGAGGTCTCACTAGTAGAGGAGGAGAACTATCCTACGAGTTTCAAACCCTTAAAAGTAAACGTGAATGATATTTTTGGATCCTTGAAGTCAGAAAACCAGGCTGCGGAAAAGGTATGTTGTATTTTTTTTAAATTTTATATGCACAACTTCCTTTCACATAGCTATAGTAGAGAAGAAGGAAGAAGCCAAAAATACTTAATATTTATTTACAGGAATCGGATGGGCCATATCGCATGAGCATCGACTTAGAACCCATATCAGACCAGTTAACGCCACGAACCTCAACAACAGAACCATCCACCACTAAAACACCACATTCGTCTACATCCACGGCATCTTCAAGCATTGCTACTTCTACCAGCACTCAAGACCCTCCAAAACTAAAACCATTCAGCGCTAAAGACGAAATTGAAGAAATCCTCAAAGATTCAGAAGGTAAGGACAGATTGGCAAAGATTCTGGAAGCAAGAAATATGACCATTGAGGAACTTATTGAGCAAAGAGAAAGGGGATCAAGCCAACTACACTTAGCCGACATTTTTCACAACAAAACCAAGGAGCCCGAGCCTTTGGAAGAGGCTTTTGAGGGGCGTATTGGCTCTGAGAATTTTACCAGTTTTCCCGTGTTTATCAGACAGCCCAAATCGCTTCTGGCACCAGAAAAAACTACTCAAAAAACTATGGAGGCGAGTTCGCTGAGCAATAATATGTTAGTCACGGCTTTTCCAAGTTTCAAAATTGAGGTTCCCAAAGAGTTACCGGACGATTCCGATAAAAGGCAGACATTTCCGTGGAAACAACTTTATCCAGACTTATTTAACGTACAAGATCAAGATAAAGAGAGCCCCGTGATCCTGCCTGAAGCGTTTAGTAATGGACTAGATTTAGTACAAAATCAAGATATTTCCGCCGAAGTTTTGACAGAGGAAGACATCCAACGACTGGAAGAGATAGACCAAAGATTGTTCTCTTCAATTTCGAGTGAACAGCTGAACGTCGTGGACGACAAAATTCACAAAATAATAAAAATACCATCTGGAGTTCAGTCGGCAATCGTAGCTAGTTTGGTCATAGTAGGACTATCGCTCCTAGTGTTCATGACTATTTTGGTTGTCTTTAGATGGATGCAGAAAAGGAAAACGAACATCAGGTACTGCGACAGTCTGAAACCTCCACTGTTCGAAGTAAAGCCACAGAATATCAAAACTTTCGTAACGAAGACGTTGGATAGATCAAAAGTAAACTATTATAAGAATAATTTACAAAATATGAGCGATAGTTCTTGGGATAGAGAGTGAAAGAAAAGTTTCGTTTTAAAAAAAAAAATTCGCAATCGCGTAGTTTAATTTCAGAGGATCCATAGAGACAATGCAAAACATTATGAGACTGCTAGATTGAAGTGCCTTTTTATAAACTTTTTGTAAAAGTGATATAGCAGGGGTGCTTGTTTTATATAAAGGAGTTATTTAAGACTCCTTTTGGCGTTTTGTGTGACTTAAAAAAAGCAGTGCAAAAAGCTTTTTAAGCTAGCTGCGTAGTAAGACTATTTTAGGTCAAGGATGGTGTTAAAGGGATTAAAAACGTTGTGGGAGCAAAATTTACGTCAGCAATTTGCAATATGGAAATTATTCACATAATTTTCCTGCTAATATCAACAAGTTTTGAAGTTTAAAATATTAGGTAGTAATTTTAGGTAATAACTTGTACAATTACTGTTAGGTAGTATTATGTGATGAGTGGGTGCAATATTTATTTTTCTGTTATATGCTCAATAATTTATAAGATGTGTAGTATTTTTAGGAGGCTAAGTAAGTGAAAATAAGCCATACAGAATGTTGAATTGTCAGCGCGTTTGACCAAAGGACTGTCACTAGAGTTTTGCAACATTCTGTATTTCTATGCATTGTTTATTTTCTGGCACACTAAGTATATCTTTTATTTTTTCATAACATTATGTCCTTCAAATTCAAAACTCCTCAGCCTTTTACACATGTGTTTTTTCTGTTATAAAGTGTTTCCTTTCAATAAAATACGCATATGATTAAAAATTGTGTTATTTTAACAGCAACATTCTTCAAATCACGTTAAAACTATTTATAGAAAAATAAAAATATAATGATGGGTGACACCAATAATAGAACATTTTTAAGTCATTTATTGGCATCATATCGTTTTTTTGTTATGAATGTGACTTGCACGATTCCTCATTGATACAGTAGTTTATTAAAGAAATATTTAATAATACTCATTACATTACTTATATAAGATTATTTGACAATTTGTTGGTGTACCTAATACAACTTTACCTAATTGGTAATTATTTGGAATAATGGAAACACCAAATTTTTTGATGAAATTTTGCATAGACCCAAATTTTGGGTCGTAAAACACAAATCTGAAAAAAATTGGCCCCCAGGTTAGGTTTTTCTGCGGATTTCTTTAAATTTCGACAGTTTCACCTAAACACATCTATGCAAGTCATATAACACACTATTATTCTAAAACATATTTAAGCAAATTTATATAAAAAAATATTATATAATAGGGGGCTGAATACTGCAACTCGTTGGATTTCCTCAAATTAGTAGCGCGCTTTTTTAATTTTTGTGGGTCTAGGATGTTGGTATGGGGGGGGGCTGCATCCCCCCAGCCCCCTGGGTGCGCCGCTGATAGTGTCTATGCAAAATAACAAACCTGAGCAAACTCGAACAAAATCTCATCAAAAATTTGGTGTTTCCATTAATCCGAATAATTACCTGATTTGATGTTTGATGTGGGTTAAACATAAAAAATGTTGTTGACTAAGTTGGACAGAATTGTAATTTTAGTTTGTTGTGGTGAGCTTTTATTTCTTAATCTTAACTTACAATTTTTTCAGGAAAAATAAGTCAACACTTACAATTTTTTCAGGAAAAATAAGTAAACGTGGCAGTACCGCACAAAACAATAGTGTTGACAGGTGGGCAAATAATGGCGGCAAAAAGCGATTTAAAATGAAATTTTCGAAAGACAAATCAATTATAAGTTCACAGATGTACAATTTAGTGAAACTGTCGAAATCTAAAGATATCCATAGAAATACCTAACCTAGACGCTAAATTTTTTAAGACCGCCGAAAATTGATTTCAGATTCGTGTTCTACGACCCAAAATAAGGGTCGATGCAAAATTTCTTCAAAAAATTCTGTGTTTCCATAAATCCTAATAATTACCTTATAATCAACCAATGAAGAAAAAACTTACATAAAAACAATCATACTTACCAATACTCATTAAATGTAAATTTACTTCTCATCAGCTCACTCACAGGATCCTCAAAACTCCAGAACAACTTATGAAAATAAGCATATTGCCTCACAATACTTTTAATTTGTTTTAAAGCCACCTCCAGAGTAGGACTCCCTTTCAATTCTTCCAATTCACTACCAGAAAAGTAGAGGACTGTAGTGTAAGTTTTCGGTAAGATGTCCAAGTACGGCTTCCAAAAGGGACTGGCAGAAAATTTTTCTACCAAGAGGTATATCGCTAGGAGGACATTGGGCATGTTCTTTAGTATTTCAACCTAGAAGAAATATTAGTTCTATATATAGTATATGCCCCTTACCCCCTGAAAAAAGGTTTACAAACCTTATTGATTAATTCTTTAACACTACTTTTTGCAGCATTATCTACCGACATCATTATTTTTCTAGGTACAGCAACCACAAGTGAACTTTGCTTAATATTTTGTTCTACTTTTATGCCTAAATCATAATTATCAAAATGGCAAATGGAACATCCATTCAGTTGGGCACCATGTTCCATTAACCATTTAGTGAAAGCATCGATTGTCTCTTTGCTGTCACGAGATCTTTGGAGTTCATTGTTTGCTGATGACAGCTGTAAAAATTAATGTAAACTAGTAACAGCTTTCCTAAGATTCCACTTGTTTGAGTGGTCTTAAAATAGATAGTACCTTATTTTGCTTTTTTGTTAACTTATCCTCTAGTGTTTTTATTCTATCAATAAATGAACTGATTTCCTTTTGACACTCCAATGACTGAGATACATTGTTGTGTAGAGGTAATGTGGTAAGTCTCAAGAGACAATCTACTGTATCAAAAAGTTCCTTTTCCTCTTTCGAAGGCTTGGGTTTCTTGTTGGTGTTTCTCGAACTACTCGAGCTAGTTGTTTTTGTTTTGCGCCCCATTCTGAAGTTTATACTTAGAATAGAACCTAATTTAAAGCTAAACTTAAATTTTTGGCACTAAATACTGATTTTTGGATATTTTTAATAGAAAATACCTTTCTCTGTTTATGGTATTTTATGATCAAGTTTCATTATATAAATAAAAACACGTTCAAATCGTTTTAACCAGAGAATGACATTCCTGATTCAATTGTCTTCGTTTTTGCTTTGGAAATCGATAGGTGGGAAAAAGAAAGAGATACTTCGTGAGACGATCAGTCATTTAAATGGCTGAAATAACGAAAAAATTGACGACTGTGAAGGTAGGTTAGGTTCACCACTTCACCAGTATTCTTCATTTTATCTTTACAGAATAGGAACAGGAACGGACTAGGCGCTAGCTGACCTATGGTATAAAAGTGGAATAAAAGAAAATAAAAAATGCGTAAACAGAAATATAAAGCCAATTTATTTATAATACTGTATATAAGTATACGTTTCAACACAAACATATATTAAATAAAAAATTGTTGTGTATAATAACAAAATAATTAATACTATGCAAATATCAGTGTATATATCAATATAAATGTTTCTGAGTCAAACATAACCGTGTTTTGGTGCATATCGTCTGAGTTATACAGATTTACTCCAAGCTAAAGGATCGTCCTGCAGGTCCTTTCTGTATAATTTCCTTCCTTGGGCTAGTCTTTCGGCAAACTTCGAGACCAATGGATCCATGCCTAAAAATGAGGTTAATGTAGGTATTTAAAAGTGCTATGAAGTCTTTAATATATTATTCCTTACATTTCTTGAACCTAAAAATCAAGAACCTTTCTAAGGAAAACCTGGAGAACCAAAAGGGGCATATTATTAAAAAAAAAAGAATCGCTTTACTAACTTATGACTAACCTAAACAATACCATTAACAACTGACGCTGACAGAACAGCACGGGGACGCAAAATGCCGATCTCACCCGAATGCGCTAGCCAATCAGCAGACCATCCGGAATGAGCAGACGCAACCTCATTGGCATCAACAAATATCTGACGTCATTTTCTAGTTGTTTAAATACAATTAAATTAGATTGAGTTGTGGATTAGAGAATATTCTCTTCGCAGAAAAAATTCTGATTTTTAAGGTTAAGAGCTTAGCAAATAATACAATAAAGATTAGTTAATCAAATACCAGTCATTCCGACTGTGTTACTCGTTATTTCGTTTTGTTGCTATTAAAAAGATTAAGTCTCAAAGTAAACATATTAGTAGATATTATACAGGGTGAGTTTTTTTAAAGTGTTACAAGGCGAAATCTCGAAAATGGTTTAAAATATTTTCATGAAATTTTGGTGAGTTAATAGGGGGATGGGGGGGGGGGGGGCATAATATTTAAACACATTTTTGACATTTACCCCCTTTGAGGGATGGGGGTAACTTTGGAATTTTAAATGGGATGATGTACACCTACTTTTGTTTATAAAATTCGAATCTACGTAAAAAGCTATGCATTTGTACAACATTTTTTTGATTTGCTCAGTTGGTTACGGAATTAGGAAGTTTCCATTTTTTTCATTTTCTCTTAATAAATAGTCCTAAAAATGTAAAAAACATATGTATTTTTTGTTTTTAATTATCTGTAGAAATAAAAAAGTTATCGTCCTTCAAAGTCTGAGATGCTACGCTCACGTTGGCTGAGGCTCGATGACATCAATCGACACCACGCCGTCAACAGCGGAATAGGCGCCCGTTTAATCTTTAGTGTTATTGTGTTATTCTTACCGGACAGGATACAATGGATGAAAGTAAACACGCGAAAGCAGCAGCGGGCCGCTAGCCCGGCGACCATGGGGCGACAGAGTTCTGTATTTTGACGTCACGGCCGATAAAAGCCGCGCGCCAAGTTATTAAATAAGACATTGAATAAGTTCGTCAATTTTGAAGATATCGAGATAATTTTTTTTGGTTTGACAAGTTAAGTGAAAGACTATTAAATGATGAAGTTACTCGATATTTCTGACATAGGAAACTTCCTAATTGTGGTTAATTAAATTTTGATTGAATTTAAAAAATAAATAATTTTTTTCAATAAATCAAGTTCACTATTTCAGAATAAGGAGTATACTTTAACTTTATCTTAAGGGCCAGGGCTTAAGCCCTCCAAAAGACATTGTCTAGTTGCGCCACTGAGTGCAGGGATATTTCATTGAATGAGTTACGCATTAAATGCTATTTTTATTGGTTTTTCAATGACCCTACAATACTGGAATTCGCCATGTACTTATTATAACACTTCTGACTGAACTGACCCTGAATAGGTTTAATTTTTTTAACTGATTATCATAGGTATTATAGTTACCACAGGAAGCAGCGGCAATAACTTCATCCCCCGCCAAAAAGAACGCCATAAATTTCAGATTTTCGACGTCGCCATGATAAATGATGTCATCGAATTTACCGTAGCCGGCGTATCGGATACCTTTACCAAAAAGCATACTCCAAAAATAGGGCACGCTCTTAATAGGGTCCTTTTTGTCCAACATATTGAGGGCGGCTTTCCTGCCGTGATAATGGGCCAACCCAAAATGTCCTAAAAACACAGAAAAATATATAAGTACAGTATGTCGGCGGGTGGGGCTTAGAAGAGGATAAATGGACCAGGATACCTACGTAAAAATGTTACTCTTAATAAAAGTTTTTTCTTTTAAATTAAATATGATTCACGTTACGAAAAATTTAATTTTTCATACAGGGGGCATACAAAATACGAAAACGTTATGTTGCGTAAGCGTAAACATCCCTTTATCATTTTCTACCAAAAGAACAAATATGCAATAGGTTTGCTTACAAACATTGTAGTAAGCTCAAAAAAATTCCAGACTATACCTAAATTAAAAACATATTTTAAAATCTATTTACAAGGACTTACCAATAGCGCTTTTTATATTATCGTGCGACCAGACCGGGGCATAAGCAATGTCACCCCCGGCGTAAACATTGGGTATATTGGTTTGCAGATACTCATTAACCTCCACTGAACCTTCGGGCCTTAGCTGAACTCCAGAGCTCTTCAGGAAGTCTGTGTAAAATGACACTCCAATTCCCACAAACAGTACGTCACATTTCAACACTTGCCCGTCGCTCAGTTCTACGCTCGAAACTGCTCCTTTGCCGTTATCAGTTATTTTTGCGATACCTTAAAAAATTTAAATTATTGTAGTTTTATCCGTTTCTTCAATCTCTTGCTGCATAAATAAATAATTTGTCAATCAGAACCGGCACCGTCGCGAAACAATAACACCATATAAATCTGACCGTGACCGAGTATCGATTTCTGGCACTATCATCCGCGTACATAGTGAAATTACCTACCATTTTGTCCAATGTGCTTGACACCCTTCTCCTCAAACATTTTCAATACAGCAGAACCAATGCGTTGGCCCCAAATAAGCTCAAAAGGAACCGAGCTACGACCGATCACAGTTACGCTCTTGACTTTGCCTATGCAATAATTTGCGATTTCCATTCCTATGAAACTGGAACCAAGAACAAGTACATCGACTTCTGGATTCAGCTTTGAATTAGCATGACTAAAAAGAAAAAAGGGTACCTAAATAAATAAACAGCTCATCTATAATTTGAATATCAGTTGGAGTGTAAAGGGCTACTATAGTTCTATTATCTAAAACATTTCTTGCTAATTTAACTAGTTCTCAAAATAATCAGCCAGTCCGACTTCTACGCACGCAGTGTATTAGTGGTTACCTACTTACTGCGCATCATCATATCCTCTTATGGTTAGTACATTTTGGAGATCACCTCCAGGAATATTTGGTCTTCGTGCTTTGCCGCCAGTGGCTACGAACAATTTACTGTAAGTTAACTCTGTTCCGTTAGCTAGTTTTACTATATTCGCACTGGTATCGACTGCCGTTGCTTCTACTCCCTAAAATTTGACAACAGTGTCAGGGACTGAGATAGATCGCTTCTGTAGGCAAAGGAGTAAAAGTTATCCTGCGATTACATCTATCTCTCTCTAATGTAACAATGACCATTGAACTAAACAAACACACATAGCTGAAAGATATCACAACCTAGAGCGCATGCCCGCAGCTTTAAATCGATAGACGGATCCGATGCTGCGTTGCCAAGTTATTGTCAAAATCGTAATTTGTAGGTGTTAATGTTTTATAGGCATAGTTACAATTATTATTATTAGTAAAGTTAGTTAGTTATGTAACCTTATAGTAAATGTATAAATGTATCGCGAATATTGTTTTAATAATAAATTGGTCAGATTTAAATTAGTGAGCCAGAATTTGCAACAACCGGCGTGGCGGCGTTGACGGCCACGCGCGCCCCAAAGCGATATTATTGGTGGGCCGTCGACAAAATTTGTCTCTTTTTACCTTCCTAAAGCGAGTATGTGTGTTTCTCTCTTAGGTTTATTGTATTTTATGTAGTCATATACACCTATGTGGTCAATTTAAAATACGGCGAGACCAGAGCAAGCGGGACTTGATTTTTTCTTGAGAAGTTTTCTCATGGAACTTCAACTTTTTTGAAAAAAAAAAACAGTATTTTTTGGTTTTAAAAAATAAATTATTGGGTAGATCATTGGAAATTAATTTGGGTGGGTCATTGACCAAATGACCTTATGGACGAGTCCCGCCTGATAGAATATGAATATATGGCTCATATTGTGAAAATATTTATACAAATAAAAAATGAAGCAAAAAAATTATTAGTATTAAACTAAATTAAGTTGGCAATAAATGGGTGTGGTCTGCAAATAAAGCCCTAAATAAAAACCTGAACAAACTTTAATTCTTACTTTGTTTTCGACCCAATGGCAGTACCTATTCCACGCTTACCTTCAAAACTTCGATACCATTATCTTTATAAAACTGATCGGTCCTAAATTGAGTTTTATCAATATCAAGATCCAGTATTTTCGATACTTTAATACGATCATAGGGTAAACAATTTTCTTTACACACTAATACTATATCACCCTGGTATCCTAAAATATAGAAATGATAGCGGTTAGCAAGGGCGTACCCAGGATCTGAACTAGATAGGGGGGCAACTGATATTATTTTCAAGGAAGGTGGAGGGATGCGAATTCGATTTGTGAAGATTATAGACTATTTTTTTTTCTAGAGGGGGGGCTGTATTGTGCTAATTTAATTAATTTAGTTTTTCGCAAATCTATAAAGAAATGTCAATCAAGTATGTACTTGACTCACTCTTTCCTTAATAAATTTCCGAACGAAAAAATAAATTTTTAAACAATAATAGAAATAACTTCATTTGAGCAACAATGGCCCATTTAAAACGCTTTTGACAAACCAAGCAAACCACAGAAATAATAGAATAACTCATAAGTTTTTAATGACGACTAAATGACTTTTAATGACAATGACAGGGCAGAAACTTGTCAAAACCTAACTGCTTAATTAGCAGTTAAACCTTTTTACTGAATCCCGGAGCTATTTTTTTCAAAATTGATATATCGCCAGGACGTTAGGTTATATGTAATTTCTTGTTTTAAATATCTGATTAAGAACTTCCTTACCTTCCTGTCTTAGAGTCTCTACACATATAGCACCAGCTGGTCCTCCGCCAATAACTACTATTTTTTCATTTAATTGGTTTATTTGCTTCTTCTTAGCCATATTCTTTACTCTTCTGTTAGCTATTAATTCGGATTTTTTCGCTTTAACTTTTATATTATCATTTTCTACGGTTACTTGGTAGCACGGCAAAGAGTCAAAACCTAAAGAAAAAAAATGTACCGTGAAAGGGACCTGCAAACAATTTTAGAAAAAAGAAATTTTGCATGTACAGGGTTATCTCTATAGTCCAGAAACCATCTTCACTGATGGGAAACTTTTGTATTTTTGACTTTACGGAAAAAAGGTATTTTTCATAAAAAGTTCTGTTTGTTGAGAAAATATCACTCAAATCAAAACTTTTGACCCAGCATATACGGGGTGTCAAAGTAAAAACTGAAGTTCTTACGATTAGAAACTCAATGAAATAAGTCCCATGAAAATCCATTCACTATAGACGGGTTCCGAGATTTTAGATTTTTCACGGCTAACTGTACTGGAATATAGTGGAGAAACTTACCAGGAAAATCTTCAATATCACCCGTTTTCAAATTAAAGCAGGCACCATGCCATTGGCATCTAATTCTGCCATCTCCTAAGGCACCACTGACTAGTGGCGCACCGTAGTGAGTGCACTTTGCACCCAAGGCACTTATCTCTCCATTTTGTTTTACTAATAAAACTTTGTGTTCCTTGAGATCGAACGTTTTTAGTTCGTTTTCGTTGAGGTCTTGCACTTTACAAACTACATCCTCTATGTATTCGTTTGAGTCGTCACTTCCTGGTGGTTTACATGAAAAAAAGAAGAAACAAGAGGGTGAAATAACACATACATCATTAACAAACACACATAAGTCACGATTTAAATTAAGAATTTATTTTTAAATCGATGATTTAAATCATATTCCTAATTATTTAGGCTTGAAAATTTTAATATTCTAATGTACAATTAGGAAGTTTTCTATTTCAGAAATATCGAGTTCCTTCAACATCATTTAATAGTCTTTCACTTAACTTGTCAAACAAAAAAAAATCATCTCAATATCTTCAACATTGACGAACTTATTCAATTTCTTCTATGTTAAATTTTTAATTTCTACGCGCCCGTCTTGTGTCGACTCGTGACGTCAGAATACACAACACTGACTCCGGGCTAGCTGCTGCCTGCTGCTGCTTTCGCGTGTTTATTTTACATATAGGTATTATTTTAGTATGCTCATGTTTATTGTGATGTTTATTGTGATGTTTATTGGGTGAGAGGTCTGCATTTCTCGTTTTTTTGCAATATGATATTGTGAAAATGGAAGGTTTTGTTCGTGGGGATTCAATAAACCTACCCAAAGTTGATATTTTTGATATAATAATGGATTTTTTGCGAATAATCAGTCATACAGTAGTGCCGGGATCCGAGGAACTAAGCTTTCAAAGTATGTTTGCCCTAGGTTGTAGCTGTTCTTCAGTGGCGGTTGGTGAAATTTCAAAGTTGTTTATCTCTGTTCATACTTACAGGACCCGTACCAAACTTAGGGGTTTTAATAGTGAGCCCACTGGGAATGTTTCGGTAAAGAAAAAAAACATTTTGTAATTTTCGAAAAAAAGTTAAATTTTTGGTGCGGCCCACCCAAGAAAAAAATGAACACGTCCAGGTATTTGCTTTCTTTTTTTCTAAACAAATTTTACAACATTTTGTCGACAGTTTTTAAATTTTGAGAGAAAACAATGTGTTAGGAGAAAGTTATAGTCATTTGAATTTTTTTAAGCCTAAAATATAATTTTACAAAAAATTCAAATGACTATAGCTTTCTCCTAACACATTTTTTTCTCTCAAAATGTAAAAACTGTCGACAAAATGATGTAAAATTTGTTTAGAAAAAAAAGAAAGCAAATACCTAGACGTGTTCATTTTTTTCTTGGGTGGGCCCAGGGCCGTATCCAGCCCTGCTTTTTAGGGGGCGCTAAGCAAAATCTTGGGGGGGCTTAATATTGTTTCTATATTATAGTGTAGAAACGTTAAAAATACATAGGGAGTTTCGCTTTTCGTTTTCAAGGAAATTATCGTTTAAAAAACGTTTCCGCAAAACGGATATATATATATATATATATATATATATATATATATATATATATATATATATATATATATATATATATATATATATATATATATATATTAAGAAATCATTTTAAGTGAACTCAAAATGTACTTTATCATAAAATAAAAAATCTCTACGCAGGAACCAGTATCTAGAAAGGGTAACGTGCCTTATATTTTAAAAATAAGCGCTTCTGAAGAGCAAACGAAAAAGCTACAACAGAAAACGGTTATAATATAATATTTAAGAACGTAAGAAACATTTGGAACAAACTAAAATTTACTCTTTACTCTACCATCAAATAAATAAATAAGAAATAAGTAGTCAAGGTGTTTGCCGCGCGTGGCGGCCAGATTGTCGCTCTTTTATAGTACGACCATTTTCTCTATGAGTACGACACAAAGCCGTGTGCCGCGTTTATAACACCGCTCGATCGATGAGCTTTGCGGGTTAACATCGGCCGCAAAACAAATAATTTTAACTTAAATTTTAAAGCGGTGTTGCACGTTCCAACGTCGATATAAACATTTTCGTTTAGAAATATAGGTAACTTTTCTAGGGGGGGCTCAGACCAGCTCTAGGGGGGGCTCAGCCCTCCCTGGCGCCCCCCTGGCTACGGGCCTGGGTGGGCCGCACCAAAAATTTAACTTTTTTTCGCAAATTACAAAATGTTTTTTTTCTTTACCAAAACATTCCCAGTGGACTCACTATTAAAACCCCTAAATTTGGTACGGGTCCTGTAAGTATGAACAGAGATACACAACTTTGAAATTTCACCAAACGCCAACTGTTCTTATATCCCTTTTTTGACACTAGGAAAATTCATTAAATCTTTTAATTTATTAATTAATTTATTTGTTTATTATTGTTAGTTGTGGTGTGTGAATAATGACCCTTATAAACAATTATTTTCACTGAACTTTCAGGAATATTTGTTGATGTACTGTACATATATGGAGCATGGAGCTGATTAGTTTTGGTTACCCATTGGCGTAGGGCTTGAGGGTTTTTAAGAGGGTCAAATGTTGAAAAATATTCTCAAAATTTAAAAAAACTGTTCAATTTTCAGTAAACTTTTAGAAATATTTGTCGGGTACATGTCTGTCTGTAATTAATTTTTGGTTTTTGGTTTGGTATTCATTGCCGTAGATCTTTAAATTTTTCAGGGATCCAATTTTGAAAAAAAAAAATCAAAAAACAGTTCCATTTTATTAAAACGTTGTTTGAGAGTTTTTGTGCGTTTACCATTTATAAAAACATTACGCTTTTTAAAACATTCAAATTAGCGGATCGAATATTGCAACTGAATATAAAAGTCTTTTAACTCCGTTGGAATTTAGAATGTCTGGATTTATTTGCAAAGTTTAAATGTGAAGTCTGTTTTAAATCGCTAAAAATGAAGTTTATTTATTTATTTATTCAATATATACGGCATTACACCATTTTTACAATAAAGTACTTAAAATTAACAAATTACAATCAGATGACGGATGATCGCTATTTCATTAAGTAATTGAATCAACAGTACTTGGTACAGTAGACTAAATAGATCCTGAAAAGTAACAATACCGAATGAACTAGTTCACACCCTCCGTTCAACCCACAGTCCATCACACATTCTCCCAAAAGCCCTGCACGACACCGCCAGATCAAGCCCCCCGGAATAGTCATTATAACTTCTTTGCATCCTGGACATAGGACAATAGTATCCATAATTCGTGCGATGATAGGAACACCTAAACAAAGGCCGATGCCTCAAACGGCAAGAACCGATAGGAGCATTAAAATTCAGCAGCGCCAGCAGTTCAGCCGAATCCACAACGCCATTGACCAGCTTATGTAGGAAACCCAATTCACCGCGTAATCTACGGAATTCCAAGGACTGCACACCCAACAACCTACACCTCTCAGGATATTCCAGACCAGCAACGTTCAAACCAGTCCTAAAAGCATAGGCTCTAAGAAATCTCTTTTGCACACTCTCTATAGAGTTTATATGAGCCCGGTAATAAGGCGACCATATCAAGGAACAGTACTCCAGGTAAGGTCGTACATAGGCAAAATACAACAATTTAAAAGTCTGAGAGCAAAAGGCACTACTATGGCGCGATATAAACCCCAGCCGCCTGGATGCTTGACCAATAATTTTGATGAAATGACCACGAAAGCTTAGTTCTCTATCCAAAACTATCCCCAAATCCCTAATCTGACAAGATCGATTCAACTCATCCCCATTAATGTTATAAACAAATCGTTTAAAGTCGTGACGCCTGGAAAACGTAACCACTGTACATTTCGATGTATTCAAGCTTAGACCATTTGAGTCAGACCAGGAGATCAGCCTATCCAGATCGCGCTGTAGTCTTTGATTGTCAAAATCATTTCTTATAGCTCGGTAGAGTTTCAAGTCATCCGCAAACAGCAGATGGTCAGACTCCAAGTCTCTGCCAACGTCATTGGTAAAGAGTTTAAAGAGAATCGGACCACAGTGAGATCCCTGCGGCACCCCCGATGACACCCCGAACTCCTTGGAAAGAAAGTTGTTAACTTTAACACATTGGAATCTGCCCACTAGAAAGCTCTTCAGCCACTCCAGTGCTGTACCCCTGACACCCATCTGTCCCAGCTCACTTGGTGGTTGACCCTGTCAAACGCTTTACTGTAATCAGTATAAATACTGTCCACTTGAAGACCCTCTTCCAGGGACTCGATCAGATATTGCTGGTATACCAGCAGGTTAGTGGACGTTGAACGCCCCGGGCAGAAGCCGTGCTGTTCGGGAACAATTACACCCAGACTAGACAGGGACAGCCGATCAGCCACCAATCCATCCAGAACCTTGGGAATAGTCGATTGCTGACTAATGCCCCTATAATTCTGTACATTATCCCTGTCACCAGACTTAAATATTGGGTACATATAGCTATACTTCCATAAACTAGGGATAATTCCCGTGGAGAGGGATAAATTAAATAGTTTAAACAGAGGGTATGCAAGAGTGTATACACAATTTTTTAATATAAAAGGGGGAACCCCATCTGGCCCATATGAAAACGATGGACGCAATTTAGACAGCTCTGCAAAGACATCGCAGAGCCCAACCGAGAAACTACTCACATCGAGCACCTCTCCACTTCTGCAAACTGGGACCTGGAGTCCATCATCAGAATACACAGATGCAAAGAAGGTGGCAAACATATTGACGATGTCCTCGCCACTAGATCCCTCACCGTCACCAAGGTGCATTGACTCCGGCAGATCTGAGGATCCTCTCACCCCGCTCATGTGCCTCCAGAATGCCTGAGGGCGCTCCCGAATTTCGCTCTCTAACTTAAATATATAATTCCTATAGCAAGCGTCATGCACCCGACTGCATCTCGCTCGTAGCTCCGAGAACTGCTCATAATAGTACAAGTTAATTATATTGATTGACTGATAGTGTGTGTGATTGTTTTATGGATCTGGTTTAAACCAACTGGGCAGCAGCTTTTTTGAAGAATAATATAGATTTAATTCTTTTCTTAAAAATATTTCAAAAAATCAGTTACTTCTTCAGCGCACCGCGTACATCGCCTAACCCGTAGATAAAGTAAATAATGGAAAATTAGATGTTGTGATAAGCTTTTTGTGTTGCATATTTATTATAAATATCTTCTAACATATCCTCACGTTTAATTATATTCGAAAATATCAAAAATGTTTATTGGGACTATGTCGCTGATTGGGACCAGTTAAACTGGTATTGGTGCAATTTGGAACAATACAGTACTTATACAAACCTGTTATCTTAGGCATACCTTTGTTTTTCGGACGATTAAAATGTTAAACAAGTAAACACTACAACGACGTTACGCAGTATCCTGTCCGGTAAGAATAATACTAAACATTAAATGGGCGCCTATTCGGCTGTTGACCGAGTCGTGTGTTGTGGCGTCTTAAGTATTTTATCGAAAATACTTCAAAAAATTGTCTACATTCGAATAATTTTAAAGTCTTTCTTTTTTGATTCCTTTATTCATAGATGGGGTTGCTGCTCAGTGCCTTCTACTGAGAAAAAATGTGGATACAAAATGTATTCATATTTATGTAAATCGTAAATCGCGCTGCGCTCTATACTTTAGGATTCCACAGGATAAAATCCTAAGTATCGTGCGCGGTAAATCGTGTCGTTATCGCCGAGTGGGCAACCAGATTAAAAAAATAACAATACCCTCTTTGGGACCCTTGAGTTGTGAAAGTAATTTGAATCCAATATTTACCACTGTCCTTACAACCACAATTTTTTGGTGAGTTTTCAAGACTGTTGGCCATGTCAAGTCATACATCCGAATAAAAAACTGACATTTCTCCGACATGTGAGACAAACATGTCAGGCGGATCTACATACGACAATTTTATGTGAAAAATCTTTTTGTCGAAAGGATATTTTCCTAAAACTTTTTTTCGAAAACGAAAACCAAAACTGACCATGTTTACAAAAGAAGAACACGTGCAGATTCGCTCAGGTTTGCCTAAGATTATTTAAATATTTTTTATTAGCATTTTTCTCAAAACTGTTAGAACTTAAAATTAATTTCAGACTGTATTTTCCGAACAATTATGTTTTTGAAAACCTGTTCATTCGAAAATTATTTTCGAATGAACAGGTTTCGAAAGGAATCGAAAATCAATTTTTTTGAAAATTTTATTTGTCCGTTTCGGCCCCATTTTGTGGCCTGGGATCTAGGGAAGTAGCGTAAAAAAGCTGGATTATTGTCAGGTTATATAATAATTAATAATATTATCCTTTAAAACAGTTTTTAAAAAATATTATTGTTATGTATTTTTCCCAGGTCGATTTACTATCCAGACCGCAAACCATCAGATTATATCGAATTTGAATAATACTTATAACGGTTTGCGTTGATTCCAAATTCCCACAAGGTCAATAGATAAATTTCAGTATATTATACTATTTTTGAGTACAGTCTTCTGAGACGTTTCCCCTTTTTATAAACTTTCTGGACAACCCTTTGTAGATATTATAAAATTTAAATGTTATCACAGCGGCAACCAGCTGAGTTTTAGTGGGCAAGAAAGGCTCACTAGACGACAAAGTTGAGAAAGATGCCAAATAACACTATAATGAAGACAAAGACGAAACGAAAACATTACCCGCTATAGTAGTTAGCAAATCGGCCGATGAGGGTGCAACATTCTGAGTTTCAGTCGCCAATTTTATCGTTATTTTTTTTACACACCTTTTAGCCAACCGTCGCGTCGGCCCCAACGTTGATTTCCGTATGTGGAGCCGGCCCATTTGTCTATGAGTCTTTGAGACACTAACAATCAGTTAAAAAGCAAACCCGGTCATGCTACGTCTAGAACTGCAAAAATATTTTTTTCAAATGAAATAAAACATGTACAGCCAGACAATTGAAATTTTTTTGGGAAAATTCTTACGAAAAATTTTCGGCATATTTTTAAATGCTTTTTTTTATACGATTTAGTTATTTTTGATGAAAAAAATGGCTAGTTCTTACTAGTTTGTACGCCTGTAGATCACATTTTAACTACTGGTAGAGAATTCTTACAAATTAAGAAAATATACTGAAAAATTGTGAAGCTCCAACCACCGGCACAGGCAACTAAAGCAGTGAAACTTTTAAAGCCTATCCTGCATAGAATATTGATGTTTCAGCCAAGGATTTGTATGTTTGTGCTATGAAATTGTGTTTTCCTACTGGCAAAAAAGTTATAGTATATAGAATAGGCATTGTGCGTTAAAGGAAGCGACTCAAAATGCGTGCGTTACAACATGACGACAACGAATAACACTTACTTTTCGTTATTGTAAACTTTGAAGATTGAGAACCCATGTTCACAGTAGTCATTCATTTACTACAATTATGACCGCACTGAAACTTGCACGCCAATTTTAAAGTCGAGTGTTTACTGCTGATAAATTAATGGTTTACAGTAAAAGGATATTTTCCTAATACTATAGAAAACGAATTTGGGGCTTGACTCCAAGGCCACTTTTGTCTGAGGCAACGCGCGACGTTGCCAAGAGTATCAGCAGGATTTCGTTGAAATTCCTGCTAGGAATTTTGTCTGTCAATTGTAGCTCTACAGTTCTTTCTTTAAAGTGGTATAGGGTTGCCATAAATGCTGTGTAGTGATATGGCATATCACTACACGATATGGGACATCTATAGGACCCGGGGGCGGGAGGGGGGTGGGTTGCAGGTAAAATAGTTAAAACCATATATATATATATATATATATATATATATATATATATATATATATATATATATATATATATATGTTAGTACTACACTGCTAAGGAGAAATACAAAATACGAAATTGCATGAAAGTACCAAAAGGAATGGAAAAGGTAATAAAGGTTAAATACTATAGTAAAAGTCCCAATAAAAAATCTAATACAAAACCAACTTCCTGAAAAATAAGAACAATAAATTATTTTCCATATGGTTTTCATCCAGTCATTAGGTAGGACCTTTGCTCTTTGCTGACGACTGAGCATCTTTTAATAGTTTATTTTTACTTGTGATATACCTAATTATAAAACTGAGCACATATCTTAAAATTGTAATGTCACTGCAAGATATCCTTGACTGTTTCTACTGCTAGCCGATTTCTTTCTTCTCCTACCTGCAGAGATTACCAAAAATGTGATTGTGTTCCTTTTAAAAATACTTTTACTTGACAGCATTGAAATATGGGACAAAAACGGCAAAATGGCAATCCTGACTATAACCCAGTTAGCAACAATGATCCCCAGGACGTCCCATTTTGATCCGCAATGTCCCAGGTGGTATGATCCCAGCTAAGACGTCCCTGGGACGTCCCCTGGACATTAGAAAGGTCCCAAATTGGTCCCAAAATGACGTCCTACGGACGTCTCATGTTGTCGTCCCAAGGACGTCAACAATGGGATTTAAAAAAAATCAATTTGGTAAAATTTTTTTATAAAGTGTAAAAATAAAATACTGTTGGAATCTTTATTGTATTTATGATTCTATATTATAATGACTTTATATTACCCCAAAATGTGTTTTTTTTGTGCCAGTACTAGGACTGTTTGGAATTGCTACCGTGCTACTAAGGTCCTAAGATGATCCCATATATGTCCTGTGTAACCTTGATGGGATCATCCCAGGTACATCCCGACCTGTTTCAAACAGGCGTCCCAGGGACGTCATTGGGATCTTATGGGACATTCCGGGACGTCCCTGGGACGTCCCAGGAACGGTTTTGTGTTGACTGGGAAGGTCTTTTACATGTTAATATAAGTCCATGTTAAACCCTGTTGTTTTAGAAGTAGATATAGAGATAAAACTTGACAGGTAAATTTGAGACTCTTAGGATAATGCTATATTGTCAAATATGCCAAAAAGGTCTCCAAAAAGTACCTAAAAATGCATTTAAAATTATTATGACAATAGATTTCAGATCACGTGTGCCACCTTCACTTGCTACGAAAAGGTAAAAAAGAATAATAAAAGGGATGTGCAAAATTAATGTTTTTTCAAAAAATAAATGCACTTTTTAGGTATTTTTTGGACATACCTTTCGACAAAATATATTTTGTAAAAAGCATCTATATAAATGCGTTTATAAAAAATCGACTTTCGAAAAATTTTGTCGAAATCATTGTGACGTCAGTTACTAGGTAATTTTTTGCAATGTGGCGATGTCGCCGTAGCAAGGCGGACTAAAAGTAAACATACCTACGTATTTACCTAATAGATAGAATTAACTGCGACTTGTCTTTAAAGAATAACCGGTATCCGTAAATTGTACTGTATGTATTGTATCATGATGTCATGGTCATGGTATCCAAATATGCAACTGATTAGATTAGATTAAAAAAGCATTCATCGCGACATGTAAAATTAATATGATTTTTTCTACAACTGTCAAAAAAGCTGACTTTTTGACATTGATTTTGATGTGTGACGTAGGCCATTTTATTACCGCACGTGAAATAGTTATTTCAAGCCTGGAATAGCAAACCCAATCTTAACAAGATATATATTTTTGGATTCCATTATATATATATATATATATATATATATATATATATATATATATATATATATATATATATATATATATATATATATATATATATACATATATATATATATATATATATATATATATATATATATATATATATATATACAGGGTGATTCACGGTCGATGGTAGGTTAGACGTTTATGGAGAACGGAACGCGGGATTTTTTTGAAAATTTGGCAACGTGGGTAATTAGCTATGCTCTGTCCATCTAAAATATTTTCAGCATTGCGACGTTGCCGCTTCTATCAAAAAGTCCTAGCAACTTTATTTTTTTAAATGGAACACCCCATATATTAATAAATTTTTAGAATCGCTCTTTTATTACAATACTTTTTTGTTAATATTACCCTATACCTATCTCTATCGGTTTTCGAGATAAAAATTAGTTTGTGTTAAATATGGTCCAAAACATGGCCCTAATTACACGTAAGTAAATTAGTGCTCTCAATTCATGGAAAGTTGATATTTTGGCGGTAGTTTAGACAGACCCGATGTATTTATTTTTCACCATGAAATCGACTCCATATCATACAGGGCGTGCTAAGATTACTATTATTTCCGTTGTTCATAAAAGGGGTCAAATGTTCGTTTTTTTAAATGAAACCCCCTGTATATTAATCAATAAATTGAAAGACGAAGAAAAACGCTTTAAGATGGTACATCATATTCCTATACCTAAATCATCAAGTTTTCTTAATAAAAGCGCTTTTTTGTGAAAAAAAAAATAAAGACTTTAATTTTAAGTAACCATGGATATCAAACATCAAAATATCAAACTTACGACATTTTGACGACTGTGTTTAAAAAAATCTCCCAAAATGAACGCAGATAATCATTATTCAAACGAAGTTCTTATGAAATTATTTATTTTACACGGACAATGTGATCAAATCATTGCCAGAACTTGCAGAAAATTTAACCAAATGTATCCTGAATTGACACAAATGAACGAAAGGAAGTTTGTAAGATTACAAAATAATTTCATTAACATGTGAAAATAAATTAAATAACAAAATTAGGAAGGTTCAAAAAACAAAACTGTAAACAAAATAAGAAATTTTTACAATAAATGCTGGAAATGTTGTCCATTACATTCTAAACATTTTAGTATGTGCTTTTGTACGCGACTCGTAGTTGCTTTTTCAATTTCATGGGGATCCAGATCTTCAATACACCGAACTATTCGCCGTCGCAGTTCTTCTTTGGTAGGCACTGGAGTACTGTACACTCTTTCTTTTAAAACACCCCATAAATAAAAGTCAAGCGGCGTGAGATCGGGGGATCTCGGTGGCCAATCCCACGGCCCTAAGCGCCTAAACCAACGATCGTCAAATATTTCATAAAGTACCCTGGAAACTTCCTGGGTGCAATGAGCTGGCGCTCCGTCCAGTTGAAACCACGAATTCCTATAATCCTCTAAAGATAAATTTTCGACGAAATCGGTAACAGTCGTCCTTAGTATTTCGAGATATCTCTCAGCATTTAAAGTGGCATCATAAATAAAAAAGCTAATTTTGTGCTTTTTTAAAATACAAAAAACATTTAGGTCAAATTTTTCTTGAAATCCCATTTCTTTTGTCACGTGAGGATTATGATCAGCCCAAAAATGCTTATTTCTTCTATTAAAAATCCCATCCCTTGTAAATTTTGCTTCGTCGCTCCAAATGATTTTTGACAAAAACTCCGGATCCTCTTGTATACGTATTAAAAGGGTTTCGCAAAAATGCACTCTACGTTCAAAGTCTTCTGCTTTGAGGGCTTGCACTTTAGTAAATTTAAACGGATGCATTTCGTGATTTCCCAAAATTCGTTGTATTGAAGCATATGATACACCCAAATCTTTTTCTGCACTACGAATGGAAGCCTCTGGATATGCATAAAAATATGCCAAAACGTTGACAATATTATCTTCATTTGAAGTAACAGGTTTTGGTAATGTTAGAGGCGCTTTTAAATTTGAGCCATAGTTAATGAAATTATTTTGTAATCTTACAAACTTCCTTTCGTTCATTTGTGTCAATTCAGGATACATTTGGTTAAATTTTCTGCAAGTTCTGGCAATGATTTGATCACATTGTCCGTGTAAAATAAATAATTTCATAAGAACTTCGTTTGAATAATGATTATCTGCGTTCATTTTGGGAGATTTTTTTAAACACAGTCGTCAAAATGTCGTAAGTTTGATATTTTGATGTTTGATATCCATGGTTACTTAAAATTAAAGTCTTTATTTTTTTTTTCACAAAAAAGCGCTTTTATTAAGAAAACTTGATGATTTAGGTATAGGAATATGATGTACCATCTTAAAGCGTTTTTCTTCGTCTTTCAATTTATTGATTAATATACAGGGGGTTTCATTTAAAAAAACGAACATTTGACCCCTTTTATGAACAACGGAAATAATAGTAATCTTAGCACGCCCTGTATGATATGGAGTCGATTTCATGGTGAAAAATAAATACATCGGGTCTGTCTAAACTACCGCCAAAATATCAACTTTCCATGAATTGAGAGCACTAATTTACTTACGTGTAATTAGGGCCATGTTTTGGACCATATTTAACACAAACTAATTTTTATCTCGAAAACCGATAGAGATAGGTATAGGGTAATATTAACAAAAAAGTATTGTAATAAAAGAGCGATTCTAAAAATTTATTAATATATGGGGTGTTCCATTTAAAAAAATAAAGTTGCTAGGACTTTTTGATAGAAGCGGCAACGTCGCAATGCTGAAAATATTTTAGATGGACAGAGCATAGCTAATTACCCACGTTGCCAAATTTTCAAAAAAATCCCGCGTTCCGTTCTCCATAAACGTCTAACCTACCATCGACCGTGAATCACCCTGTATATATATATATATATATATATGTGTATATATATATATATATATATATATATATATATATATATATATATATATATATATATATATATATATATATATATATATATATATATATATATATAAACGCCGTTTTATATTTTGTGGCACGTGTTGGACTACTAGTGATTTCTTTGAGTATATCGGAAGCATCTCGTTTTCCACCTTCCGCAACTCTGCTTGAGCAGCATGAATGATAACTTCCTTTTTCAAAGTAGACAGAACCTCTTCAGTTTTCCTTCTTTTCGTTCTTTCACTTGACTCTCCAAATGACTTTGGTGGTCAGCCAGGTCGATTCTGTGTAACTATAGGAATCCCAAACGTTCCTTCTTAACACGAATGATTGTATTTAAGAAATACGTCTTTCATCTTATGGGTTTTTGACTATCTTTGCCTAATTTGCAATTTGACATGTGAAAAATTGCATTTCAACCTCTCAATTTGGTCTTCCATATATCCTTCGCTCGACAAAAGTTGCTCTTTCAAGAAATTTAATTTTTCTTCCAAATTAGACAATTAAGATTCTGCATGCGGTTGAACAAGTATTTACCGGTCACAATTCTTACTCCCGAGGTACCTTGTGAACCTAAACCAAAAATTCATTCTTTGAAATCAAAATTTTTAGACTTTTTAGTCTAAAAAAGTTCGAAGTACCGAAATAGTGATTATCCATGCTTTTCCGCGGCTAATTTTTTTATTAATTACTACTCAGAGGTTCAAACCTTCGACTGTATTAAAAATTATAGCAGGATCTAACTTGGATATATAAGTAATACTTAAATAAACAAAAATAATAGCTAAACAATTCTCCATAATATGTGTGACTTTTAAAACACTAAATCTGAACTTCCTAGGGGGGCACATGCTCTGATTGTCGTGCTATTGAGGACCGTGGTTCGGAGCCCACGTTAACCTGTAGGTCCCCGGGCCAAGGCACTAGCTTGTAGTGCCAAAGTAATTAACTTTTAACTTAAGATTTCAAGTAACCAGTATTAAGTCTAACAGCGGGTTGCACAAAACTTATAATCAAGTAGTAAATTTAACTGACGTTTAGAGTGTTTAGAGTCATCTTTGGCAATGACTTTAACATAAGTGCTGTCACATTACAAGTGTCTAATTAATTTAATTGGTGATTAAATTGTTTGTGCAACCGAACGTTAGATTTTTTTTAGTAAAACGCGGTAATATAAGTTTTCATCTTTTAGTGGGACAAATTTTTAGATGAATTTCCTCGATATTACTTCTAAAGGTCACAGAGGACACCTTCTAGCGATCTGTCATCCTCAAAAACATTGCTATTTCGTTATTTTTTCCATTTTAATACGATATCACGAAATATGAGATTTCAGTGAAGATGTATCTATCCTTCTTGTCGAGACCCTGATGGTTTTTTGTATGATCCCGCACTGATTGGATTGCAATAGCTAATAAATGAGGTTTTAAGATAAGACCAACATTGGCTGGGTTTTATTTTATAACAAGTCCTAAAGAAAAAACAATAAATTCTTGAAAGCCAGGCGAGAAAGGCTGTAAAAAAGGCTAAGAGCTCGGATTCTCTTTAAATTCAACGTTAAGGCATTTTTTATGTAGAGTTTCATACGTTAACTACACTTTTTTAAGACGATTTCTGTCAATATCTAAGGTCCATACTGTACCAACATAATTTAAAATACATTTAATAGACCTTAAATCTGCCTTGTGTCTGCTTTTTTTTTAAACCAAACTTTTTTCGAGAGTTCCCGGTAGAAAGCACATAGTTCTAGACTTCTAGACGAATAAAATTTGCAGGAGTTCCGCAGAATTAGGCTCGGAAATTGCAAAAAACCATTCGAAGGCGTTAATTTCACAAGGCGCCGTTTTTTTTTTGAAAAAAGTTCTGACCGGCTTAATCGATAGAGAAAAAGAGTTCTAGAGCTCCTGATTGTTTTTAGCGGCGATCATCGAAAATTGACAAAAATCAGTTTTCCAGAGTTCTTATCGGAGATCTGAGTAGCGCCGAAAGAGACTACAATACTAAGGAATCACAACTCTGCTAAAAAAGTTATTGAAATTGTTATTAACAAATATAAGGTCCCAATTTCGATAATTTCTGATTATCGCGCGATATATTCAACTTAGAGGAGCTCTGATCGGAGTTCTAAATAGCACTGGAAGAGTCCTACAAGACTACGGAGTTAGAACTCTGCTAAAGAAATATTGCAATTGTCATTAACAAATTTAAGGTCCCAATTTCGATAATTTCTGATTATCACGCGATATATTCAACTTGGAGGAGTTCTGATCGGAGTTCTAAATAGCACCGGAAGAGTTCTACAAGACTACGGAAGCAGACCTCTTCTAAAAAAATATTGCAATTGTTATTAATAAATTTAATGTCCCAATTTCGAGCATTATCGAGTATTGCGCGATATATTCGACTTAATGGAGTTCTGATCAGAGTTCTAAGTAGCGCCGAAGCAGTTCTACAAGACTATGGAGTCGGATCTCTTCTAAAAAAATATTTAAATTGTTATTAATAAATTTAAGGTCCCAATTTCAATAATTTCCGAGTACCGCGCGATATATTCGTCTTAAAGGGGTTCTGATCGGAGTTCCACGTGGCGCCGAAGGAGCTCTACAAGACTACAGAGTCAGAGCTCTGCTAAAAATATATTGCAATTGTTATTAACAAATATAAGGTCCCAATTTCGATAATTTCTGAGTATGAGAGGATGAATAAAATTTCAGGGGACATAATGAACCAAGTTGGAAAATTATATCGACCTCTTAGAATTTTTAGGACAATACGATAAAAACCTCCCCCTTTTTATTTGTTCCTGCACGGCAGGTCGCGTTCTTGTCTATCCGCAAAATATTTTAAACTTATAGCAAAAATCTGGAAATACTTCGAGCCAAATTCAACATACAGTCGGGAGATTTATTATTCGTTCACTTGTAATTTTTCAAAGATATAGATAAAACTTCTACATTAAATTTAGTAAAATTTTAAAAATAAGTTAACAGATATCTCTTTTCCCGAGAAATGAAAATAACAATAACTCTTCATATTTATCAGGATCCCTTGGACAGAAAAGACAAAATAAAGACAATTTGATAAAATGTCGGCGAACAAAATTATTCGCCCACTTCCAAAAAAAAATTAAAGATGTTTATAGAATGTATTTATCTGTTCTTATAGTGATAAACAATTCCTAAATATAGATTCTAAAGTATTTTCAATAGCAGTTTGAGACTCTGTGGTCTAAAGAATACAGCAAGTTTTCAAAATTTGTCGCAAATCATCAGAAGTGCCTCAAGAAGAAGAAGAAGAAATCAGACATTTGATAATAATATTATATCAAGAAGGAAGATCATAAAGAAACATAAGAAAGATTGTTGGAAGAAGCCGGCCGACAAATGAATATATTATAAAAAAAATATGAAACAATCCATGCAACAAAAACCTTGTCAGGGAGAGGAAGACTGACTTTTCGAGAGAAACAAGAAATACTAAGAAAAGTTAGTGAAAATCCGTAAACTACTGCGACAGATACAGTGAAAAGTTAAGCCAGTAATTACAAAAAGGTTATCCATGTAATAATAATAAGAAATTTTTTAAGAAGCCAGGGTATACAGGCACGAGTTGGTCGAAAGATACCATTAGTAAATAAGAAAAATAAGAAGCATCTCGAGTTTGCTCAGAGGCACTTTGACAGAAATACTGAGTACTGTAAAAACATCATATTACTGACGAAATAAAAATTGAATTGAATAAAAAAAGGTTTTGGTGTACAGAAAGCGCATGGCATGTTTGGACGAATTTCGAAAAAAAAATGTTGGTGGACGAATAATTGTTCTCCCTTGGTTTTTAAGAAATTATGTTTTATTATTAATTATATTTTTGAACGGCATTGTCTTGGTTGGACTTTATATTACAGTTTTTAGTACATGAATAGTTGTTTTTATTTTTGTAATGAAAACCAAATAAACTTAGGTAGTTTTAATTTTATCCCAATTTTTTAAAAATTTGATAATTGGACGAATAATTTATCTCCCGACTGTAATTAAATTATTACATTCAGACAACTAAATCATGCACGACGACAAATCGGTGTTTAATTTTACTGAGCAGTTAGGTAATGCCTCGCCTGTTGGCACAACAGTAATTAAGTTAAGACACTCTAAATTCCACATGAATGTCAGTTCAACTAGAAACGCGCATCGCACAATAGATCCGACTATACATATGTCTTATGTCACCAAACTGAACATGTTCAATGGCACTAATTTGGAGCTATTATTAGGTAATTTTCGGAAGTAGGTTGGTAAATCTTAAATACCGTTAACGGGCTTTAAAGTAACGAAATATTGGCGACTTTTTGCTAAAGATTAGCGTAATTTTTAAAACGCGAAAATCAACACACGCTGTTTTGCCCAGCGAGCAAAATATCTCGTTTTCAGGACCAACCAGTGCCGAGATTTTTGCATTTAAAGTACACATTGTGTCAAAAGCCTGGGAAGGGCGGATTATTTTAATATCAGCAGTTTAACCAAATGCTGAAGCCCAGAACATTCCATTTTCCCTTTATTTCGTAATAAGAGTGTCCATATTACACACCCTCTCTCCTCGTAAAAGTTTTTCTTTCCTTCCTTAAGGAATGTTTCAAGTCAACTGTCATAGTTGACCCTTCTTCCCGTTTACACTCTAAAAATTCCTAACATTTCGTACATGTTAGTTCTTAGATTGTGTAGCGGGGACGAGATATAACTATTCATTCACACTGAAAAAAACATTATTTTATTACTAATAATAATAGCTTTTTTATAACTATCCATACGTTTTCATTCTTTGAATAATAGTTAAGATTGAAACTATAAATTAAATTTAAAGCAATGAAAGGAAAATATTTTGGTCAATTCTACATTAAATATTGACCTGTTTTACCTCTTTATCTTGTTGGCATCGCTTTCGAACATGATCTCCCCTGGCACAAACACATTAGCAGCTAAAAAGCTTCTTTTTTTTCGAGCCAGAAAATATTTCTCCCCTTCCAACTTACACACTCTCTATATTTCCAAAATAAGATATAACCTTTTCCCACATCTGGGGAGCGGCATCATCTTCGACACTTAATATCCTTGATTCTATCCAAAAGAGATCCATTCACGACTCGTCTAGACATATACGTTTATTTCCAAAGTGAAGATCGGGTATAGTCCATAATAGTTTCGTGTGTCATTTGATACATTGTAAGGGAAAATATTTTCACTTGCCGGATATAACACAAGTTGTCGATTGGTATACGTTTGTATGTAGCTTTCCCACGTACGTTAAGCTTCGGAAATAAACGTATAGTATAATTACAATTGGTTGAATTATATTGTCTACAGTAATATAAGAATTTTCTATTTTAATTACATGTTGTATTGAATTTTTCCAAATATCTATATATTAGCAACACTTTTCTTATTAATTCTACAACACTGGAATTTCAAGTTGGAGAAGTGTTTTCTGTCCTAACTTTTAATGTCAATTGATGCCACATGTGCTTTGTGGGATTAAAAACGCAGTAATACGGTGGAGGAAGCAGGACTGTATGTCCCATATTCTGTGCCATGGTGTCACATGCATATTCCCTTTTTAGATTGAATGCTTTTAGAATCTCTAGCTAGATGATCACCTTTTTTATATAGGAATCTGCAAAATATATATCGTTCTCTAACATGTAGTTTTGAATTTCCCATTTCGTGTTATTTGGGCCTGGAATTTTACGCAATTGGCGACTGTGATAGCTCGCATTGTCCATTGCTGTCACGCTCTTGGTAGGAATATTTGGTAAAAGGCTATTCTTAAACCAATTCTCGAAAAGTTCTGCGGTTGTGTCTTTATGGTAGTCTACGCAGTCCCTAATATTTTTTTCAGACAGCCATAAAGCATTTGGAACTCAACCGTTTTCTGATCGCGCATGTAGGATGGTTATCCTTTTTCCTTTATTAGATGAAGCTTCGATTTGGCATCTAGTGGAGGAATCGGACCATCCTTTTGATGGTGTATCACGCGTGTCAAACCAGGTCTCATCTAGGTAAATGAGGGGACGATTTTCAGATCGGTAGTGCTTTATGGATATTAGGCAGTGGCGTGCCGTGCCTTCAGATGCGGCGGGGGCACAATGACTTGAGGGCGCCAAATTATTTTCCTTTTATTGGAAAGTATGTGATCATAGTAGGGAGTGGATCTCCCGGGGGCGAGGTAAATTACCTTCCTTTTATTGGAAAGTATGTGGTCATAGTCGTTCATATATCCAAACATACTGGGTAATATTCCATTTGGCATTTCTTTAAAAAAAATATTTCAGTATAGACGTCAAAGTGAAAATACAATTTAAAATTCAAGCTTATATTAATTTTATTTGTCATTGACAATACTAATGGTAAAAGAACAGTTACTTGCATTTGTTAAATTTATGATACTATCTCTTCTTTCTTGACATTGTTTATTTTCTTTTTTGCACACCATTTACTAAATGTTTCCAATTCTTTGGCATAATAATATTTCGATTTCTGGTAACAGTTCGGCGTTCACCTTCTTGGTTTCTCCGAGAATGTCTTCCGGTAATTCATTAATTATATTCTCTTCAATTTATTCCTCGATCTCCATTTTCTACTCAAAGGTTTGCCCATATTCTTGTGAGTAAAACAGATGTTACTAAATGTATCTACTCTTTGCTACATGATCTAAGTGTCAGTTAATATGGCGATTAAAATAACGTTCAAAAAAGATACTAAAATCATGAAAATTTCTCCCAAACCACCGCCAAAAAGGGACTTGTTGACATGCGTTCCTCCTGTACCAAAATTCTTGTCTATCTCATCCCCCGGAGATTCGTACAGTTGATGCCCGTTATTCACCAAATTTGGAAGCTGCACAGGGCACACAGCTTCGAAGTGGCACAGTTTCGAAGTTTTGAAAAGTTGCGACGGGAACGGACGCCGCGCGCAAAAGTTTGTCCGTGATAAAGAAACCTTTATGAAATACATTTTTTTTAAGATGACAAAGAAAATGCTTGTATGTTTTTATCGCAAAAACTTTTTCTGAAATCAAAGTACATTATGAATGTTAGGGACTGAAGTTTGAGCTCTGAGCGATTAGCGACGGGCGTTTGATGAACATGAACAATTTTAGGAGATGTGATTTTGTTTGGTTGGTTATAATCGTAATATGTGGTAAGTTTGTAATTTAAAATTGTGATTTGGGAATTTTATTCATCTGTCAAATTAGAGACATTCTTACACTAAAATGACCAATTTTTTGTGTTGATTTAAATCAGCCCTTTTTTTTTGTAAAAAATACTATTGATAGAAATTAACTTTAAGTAGTTTCTGTTATATTTTTTGGTTTTTTTAGTTGCAAAATGTGCAGCGTAGTTATTTTCATTTTTTTAATAAGCTTAACAAATTGCCAGGCATTTATATCTAATTATTAAAACTGTTACAATTAAACACACAGTTGCTATAATTGATGATCGGCCCGCCCCCACTTGGTCCAGATTGTTTGCTTTTTCGAAAATGGATTCACGAAATTTTTTAAAAATATTTTCTCGATAACATGTTTCGAACCTACATTTTTTTAAAAATGCCCTGGCCGCTTTTTCAAAGATACTTTTTAGAAAACAGATTTATAAAATATCTTGAAAATATTTTCTCCAAAAAACCGGTTTTCGAAAGTATGTTTTTTTCAAAAATGTCTCCAGACAAATAATTTTTTAAACAGGTACATTTTTCGAAAATATCTTTTTTCGAAAACAATATTTAGAAAATTAAATTACGAAGTCTAGTATCTTGGAAAATGTTAATGAAAAAAAGACGAAAAAAGATCCTGAACAAACCCAAACGAACCTTTTTTGGGTTTGATCAGGTTTCCTTAGGTTTGGTACGTTACTTTTTCAAAACACACTTTTTCAAAAAGCCGTTGCTTGAAAAAATTAATACTATCCGAAAAAATTTAATTTTGAAAAAGATGTCCCTGAAAAAATGTATTTTTGAAAAGTGCTTCAAAAAAAAATTGTAAAAATTGGTTTTAGACAAACTGTACTTTCGTAACTACTCGTATATCCATCAAATGAGGAGAAGGCATAAAAAAAATGTTTATACTTTTAATCAAAGAAGTTGTCCTGTCTCGTGTAAGCTAAGATGTCCAACATTTCTAGCTGTTTTTCTTCTTCCCCATCTTTTTTTCGCACGTTATTCCCCCCATCTTGTAAAATTAAAGAGAGCTTCTCTGTTGACGTACTCTTGTCCACACTGTACACTGTACTGTTTTTCAGCAAGGAAGTTTTGAAATTGTCTTCAAAAGAAACTTTGGACCTTTTGGTGTTTTTTTGGGGTGAAAATTTCAATGTTTTGATTGATTTCCTCTAGCGTTGCTGTTCCAAATCGCAACGTTTTTCACGAAATTTAAAAAAAGACGCAGGTGGTTGAAATTGTTGTGTGCCTCCTCGGTATAGACAGAAAGTCTTCCTTGTCTTCCTGGTGCCCTCCAAACTCTTTAACGTCGGCTATCACTTACTAAACCAAACCTTCTTTCATCGGAAAACAACATGTTGCGCCACTGAGAAAATAGCCAGTCTTTCTCTATGTTCCTGAGCCTATTGAAAACGTGTGGCTACATGTCGAGGTAACAGCCTAGAGACAAGAAGGGCCTTCTTGGTCCTAAATTGTCAAATTGAAGTCTCCTCCTAATAGCGGTATAAGAAATTGGCCGTTCACACTTAATTTTTTTAAATATAAACTTTTTTTCATTTTTAAATTCTGCGTAAAATTTCAATTATATTTCATGTGCCCACTCCCTATTACTGTTTCCATTAGGGGTTGAAAATTTTAAATTTTACCAACATTATAATTGCCCGGTGTGAATATCTAAATACAGTTTTTACAGGGCGATAAATTGGTAGACAGGGTCCAATACAATGACCGGTCAGATTCCCCGATTTGACCCCTATAGATTGTTCTTTGTGGGGCTACCCCAAATCTAAAGTGTCAATAGACTAAATAATATTGACGACCTGAAAAACCGAATAAGGCAAAAAATTTGATTGAAAAAACCCCAAGTAGTGCAAAATCAGTGGCAATAAAAATAATTAAAAGAACATAGTATCGACTTTAAAATTCTTTTTTTAAGGTTTAATCAAAAATCTAATCAGTAAGTATATTTGATTTAGTAATCCGAGAAAGAACAATATTGAAATTTGAGGAAATTATAGAATTTTAAAAAACTTAATTTATTTTAGGGAGTTCCGTTTACTTGTGATGTCCTAATCAATATTGATCCGCCTTATTTCGTTTTTACTCAATATCCTTTCACTTAAGACTCTTTCGAAGTTTTGAAACGTAAAACCACACTTAAATTGACAAGTAATAGCCAGAGGCAATGTGAAATATTGGTCGAACTTTGGCAAGTTTTGCATTAATTAATTCAAATTCAGGCTTAGATCTAAGAATTCCCTTTCCCACTTTTGATGTCTGCTTGACGTGTCCTTAAGGAAATCAATCCCTCTTCGATCCTTAGGGACTTTTTTGTTTCATTTAACCTTTTATCATTTGTTTGAGTTAAAAGCTTATCAAATTACAAAATACAGATAAACTTGATTTTGCAAATCACACACACATTATTATATTATATATATATATATATATATATATATATATATATATATATATATATATATATATATATATATATATATATATATATATATATATATATATATATATATATATATATATATATATATATAATCATTATCATCATTTACATCTGATTCAACCATTTCTGTCTATTGTTGGCTATGCGGGTCCAGGTTAGTCCTAATAATTTTTTTATATCATGGCCTCATCTCAAATTTGGGCGTCTTCTTGATCTTTTCACGCCTCTGGGGTACCATTGTGTAATTCTCGTGGTCCATGTATTGTCAGTTCGTCTCTCCAAGTGTCCTGCCCATTGCCATTTTAGGGACTTGATCCTGTGGATTACGTCTATCACCTGGCTTTTCTGTCTTATCCACTCTACCCTCTGCAGTCCCTCCTAGTTATTACTAGCATACATCATTCCATAGCCCTCTGTGCTACCTGGAGATTTCTTGTTATGTTTGTTTTTAGTATTCAGGTTCACATCCGTATGTGATGACTGGTAGTATACATTAATCAAACGTTCGCTTCTTTAGGTGTAGTGGCATTCTAGATTTGAATATGATTGAGTTTCTACCGAATGCTCTCCATGCTAGTTTTATTCTTCTGTTGATTTCTGGTAGTAGAGATCCCGAGATGTGTATTAGTTGGTATATGTTTAGCCGCTAATTAATAATACATTAATACAATGCAAATACACTGCGCATATTAGATACCTAATTAGTTTTTCTTTGTCCAACCCAAATATTTTGAAAGAGTATATTTCACGGGGCGGTTCGAGTGTATTTCCATAGTGGGAGTGGCGTGACTTTATTGATGGGCCGTCGACAAATTTTGTCTCTTTTTAACTTCCTAAAGCGCGTATGTCTGTTTCTCTCTTAGTTTTAATGAATCTATATCGTCCATATAAACCTATGAGGCCAATTTAAAATACGACCCAGCCCGGAGCAAGCTTGGATATCTTTTGGCGATGGCTTGGTTTGATTCTTTCTTGGGGAGTTTCGCATGGAACTTGCACTTTTTTGAAAGAAAAGTTTGTATTTAAAAAATAAATTATTTGGTGGATCAATGAAAATAAATTTAGGTGGGACATTGACCAAATGACCTTATGGACGGGCCGCGCCTGGTATATGGTAGATTGTCCTGAAGCCACTTCTATAGCCAGCCTGCTCCCGTGGTTGTGCAGCATCTAGTGTTCTGTATTCTGGTATTTATGATCTTTCCACCCCACTAGACTCTTTTGGTGGGGGATACCTCAGAAATAAAGTTTATGTTGATAGACCTATCTCTTTGCAAGAGTTAATACGGGAAGAAATTAATGGAATACCACCTAAGATGTTTTTAGCAATTTTTGACCACATGAAGACGGCATTGCAAGAGTGTTTTGACCGAAATGGAAGGCACCTTAATAAATTCTTCTTAAAACTTTTAATAAGCCTTCGAAAAGGAAACTCTATTCCTCGGCAACTTGTATAAATGCTTTTACTTAGTAGAAATAGGGGTTTAGAAACATTCTGTATATAAACTTGAGACAGTAATTACAATAAACCATAAAAAAGTTATCGTTTATACAAAAGACATATAGCGAGGTCTTAGTTGTATTTTAAGACCAATAATGTGACATTTAGGACTCGTAGGCGTAAGCGAATTCACATTCAGGGCACTAATTACTATCTGCGTTCATTTAGATAAGAAAAAACTAAACATAATTATCTGAGTAAACCTAAGCTGTTTTTTGTCGCGAGAACCGAATTAAACGTCGTTTTTTCCCTTAAATGTAATTTATTAAAAGCCTAAAATTTCCCTTTCTTGACGCGTTAAAAGACGGAAATCTGTCCCGTCCTATTTTTGTCAAAAAATTTGAAAGGGAAAGATCGTTAGTAAGTGATTTATTACTGTAGAAAATCGGACGATGTATTGTATTCTCTTGAAGATGGTAATCGACTACTTATTTAGTCATTTACTAATTAGTTTCTATACATATACAGGGTGTTTCAAAAAACATGTGCCATCGCTTAAAGGAAGATTCTTTGAAAGAAATTAAGGCAAAAAGTTTATATGAACATGGATCCGCAGATGCTTTGTTTCAAAGATACAGGACGTTAAATTTTTAAATGGTCTTTACATGTTAAAACCGATGGTTGGGAAAACTATACCGGTAAGACTGTTAATAAAATTACATTTTTCTCCTAAACTAGATGAAAACTGAAAAAATATGAAGAGATAAGTTTTATTAAGAATTTAACATACTATTTGACCGATATAAGAAAATGTGAAAAAATCAGTGGCGTACATGTTTTTATTGGAAAACTATTGTACCGTTTTCTCATATGTACGCCCCTGGAGGACCTGTCAAAGTCTCTTCATGGTCAGAATTATGCTTAATTTAAGTGCTTTACACAGTGTAAATTTCATCAAATTTGATGAAGCCATTTTGAAAATATTTTGGAAAAACTGAAAAAATTCAAAAATTTAACACCCGGTATCTTTGAAACGAAGCATCTGCGGACCCATGTTTATATAAACTTTTTGCCTTAGTTTCTTACAAGGAATCTCTCCTTGAGCGATGGCACATGTTTTTTGAAACACCCTGTATAGGTATATATGATATTCTTAAATCTTCGGTAAATATTTCAGGGTTTCAAGGATTGTTGGCCTAATTTTAGATGAAAAAGTCTGTATAAATGTATGTTTTAAAATGTCAAGTTTTTAAGATACAGGGTTATAAAGTTCCCAAGTCAAGTACCAAATTTATAACTAGAGCTCCCCATGCCGGGATGAGCAAAACACTGAGCCACGGTATGTCGAAATATCGGCGTCGCAACGCAATCTAGTCAGTAAATGTATGTATTTCGTAGTTGTCCTGGCCTTGTAAGCAGGTGTTTTGTTTGCTCTAGAGTTTGGTAAAGCTTAGTGGACTGTATCTTTCTTTTTTGAACTTTTTTGTTTGGATAAAGCCTAACTCCCCAAGGTTGGATAAAATACTGATGGTTAGCGAAAAAATAATTATTTCATTATTAGCAATTTAACATTATAAAAAAAACATTCAGCGACCAGTGATTTATATCATTAAAGATGACTTACCCTTGGCTAGCAGGCTGGGTTCATAGGGGGGCTTCACGACGGCAGCAAAAGAAAAAGGGACAAGGTACTTTAGTACACTGGTTCTAAAAATCACGCATCTTGTACACTTCCTCCAGCGGTCAGAGAGACCCACAAAAAGTCACCTGGTTGATGTGATACACTGGATGTTTTTGCGCGCTATCGCGTTGGTTGGGTTGTCATGATAACGTTTTGAAGTTTTATTTATAAAGGTGTGTCGTGTCAGCAATTAAAGTTTTTCTTTTAAAAATATTGAAAATGTTCGATTCCGAGACCCTGTGCTAATAATGAAAGTTGTTGAATCGGGGAATAAAATTAAGAATCCGCCAACGTCGCGATTTTGCTAGTAGCAGCCTCACCAGTTAATTTAAACTAACACAATCGATCTTTTTCAGAGCTTCGATATCGAACAATTCTTTTCGCGAGTGTCTCTGTATTTTTGCGGGTTGTGGTTTAAAAGGAACATTACAAAATAATATTTTAATTCCTTTGTTGAGTTAAAATGTCTTTCTATGTATCTACACAGAGAAGTTATTCATCTCTTTCTATTCCACACAGTGTAAAATGAAGAATTGAGCAGCGCTTTAAGACTCGACCCAGTAAGTAGCCGGAAGAATCAAAAATTAATAAAGAATCTATCCTGCCACAAACATCAAGACGTAAAAAATTCTGCGACCCAAAAATTAACTTAGTTAATGCAAACTCAAGAAAGTTCGGCATCTGATGATGTCAGGGGATATTATTTGCCAATCAAAATTTGATTTAAGGATTATTTAAACTTCGGAAGAATTTTAAACGAAAAAAACATCGGCTATAACGTTCTTGGTCAAAAATTTGTTCGAAATATTATCCGGAAACAGGGCTGGTAAATGTTACAATAAGTGGCACAAAGTGAACGGATTTAGTATTCACTTTAAGATTTGGACACATGAACAATAGTGCGATTAAAACTTTTACTGGTTACCTAGGAGGTCTAAATTTAAAATCGTACTAAATTTTTCAAATCCTTTGTGTTGGTGTAAGACTAACTTTAACGCCGCCCAATCTGTTAAAGTATAATTCGCGATTATCTACTACGTAAACGATATAATAATGTATGTCTCTCAGTTATTTATGAATATTAATTACAAATTTGGAGTTTCCAGACAAACTTTTATTCCACAGAGAGCTTAATTGCTTATTAAAACAAATAACATTGTTCTGAATATTTTAAAATTCTGTTTGTGAATCTACAGCTAACTTTATAGTCTTAACTTAAGTCGACGCTTAATCTGTTTAAGTACGATTCACCGTTATTTAGTAAGTACCTAATATTATAATGTATGACCTTCCGTTATTTATATCCTAATTACAAGCTTCGAATTTCCGGACAAGCTTTTATTTTACGGAGAGTTTAATTGACAATTAAAACAAATCCCAGTACTTGATACTCTTGCTGAATCTTAAGTGTGAATTTTAAATTAATTTTTTAGGTTTAACTCAAATATATGTGTATAGATCCAATTTGTGTAAGTATGATTCACCATTATTTAATATAATAACGTATGACCCTTCGCTAATAATACAACCTGATTACAAGTTTGAAATTTCCGGACAAACTTTTATTTTACAGACACGGTAATTGCCAATCAAAATAAAAAACACGGAACTCAATTCTTTTTAGGAACACAAGTTAGCTTTTTTAGTTTAAACTCGCTACCTCCAATTTGTTTAGGTTCATTATTAAGTAAGTACACAAAATAATAACGTATGACCCTCCGTTATTCATGAAACTTAGTTACAAGTTCAAAATTTCCGGACAAAATTTTATTCCACAGAGAATCTAATTGACGATTAAAACAAAAACACTTATTCCATCCTTCTTGTACACCTTATGTAGTAGCTTTTTAGTTTTAGCTCAATTCTAAGTCCAATTTGTTAAAATACGATTTACCATTATTTAGTTAGTACATACTATATTACTGTATGACCCTCCGTTATTCATGAAACTTAATTACAAGTTCGGAATTTCAGGACAAAATCGTATTCCGCAGAGAATCTAATTGACGATTAAAACAAAAACACTTAATTCTATTCTTCGTGTAAGTCTTGTCTAGCTTTTTAGTTTTAACTCAAGTCTATGTCCAATTTGTTAAAATATTATTCACCATTATTTAGTTAGTACATAATATAATACTATATGACCCTCCGATATTCATGAAACTTAATTACAAGTTCGGAATTTACGGCCAAACTTTTATTTACAGAGACGCTAATTGACAATTAAAACAAAAATACTTAACTTTATCCTTTTTGTGAATCTTAAGTTACGTAACTTACTTACTTACTTACTAAGTTTTGATTCAAAAGTACGTCCAATGTGTTAAAGTATGATTTACCATTATTTAGTTAGCACATAATATAATAATATATCACACTCCGTTATGTATGAAACTTAACTACAAGTTCGCAATTTCCACAGAAACTTTTATTTCACAGAGGGTATAATTGGCAATTAAAACAAGAAACACTTAATTCAATCCTTCTTATATATCTTAGCTCTTTTAGGTTTAACTAAAATCCACATCCAATTTGTTTAAGTATGATTTACCATTATTTTTTGTCCATAATACAATAACGTATGACCCTCCGTTATTCATGAAACTTAACAAGTTCGGAATTTCCGGACAAACTTTTATTTCACAGACAGCCTAGTTGTTGATTAAAACAAATAACATTGTACGAAAGAGACACTTGAGTTAAGGCGGTTTACCCAACGTTATTTGTTCAAGTCGGAACAGTTGTAAGCAACAAAGCTTAAGTTAATCAAAAACAACTTTCTCGAAGAAAAAATACAACTCACAATCTTTGTTAAGAGGGAATAATGATGTTAATGAAAATGTAAAAATTTTCGTTTTGTTCTTTCAAAAAACTTTCTTAAAAATTATTTTTTCGAAAAACATTTTTGTCCAAGGTACATTTTTTGGAAAAGTATATATTTTTTCTAAAAACTGAGTTAAAAATTTAATAGAGAATATGCACATAAACCTGATTTTTTTGTATTCCCTGCATAATTTAAATATTTATGTTCGTTGTTTTTATCCGTTTATTTTAGTCTTTATTAATACAAAAATTTACTCTACTTTTTTCATACAAAATTCGAGACTTGGAACTGGTTGTGACGTTACATGTCACGTAAATACAAATGTTACAATGGCTAGTACATTGTGAATTCCAGTTTTAATTTATTTTCCTAATTATTTCCGTGGTTAAGAAATTTCTTGATTAGGAAACATTACATTTGAATAAAAGAAATGTTTAACCATGACCGGAACTAAATTTGTGCAAGGACAATTGGACAATTTGCTGAAAGTTCATGCTTGTATGACGTATGGCCGCTTATTTGTCTTTAAAATTTCGTTACAAATACTTACAATTTATTGTATTTCCAGAAAATGAAGTTAAAGATTGCATTACTATTTATAAATCTGATTATTACTTTCAGAAACTTAACACAATTTAATTGTGTTAGTATTCACTGCGTGGTTTTTTATTAAGAGTAAAGGGTTTTTAAAAGTTCTAAATAGTATTAATCAACTACTAACGAGTAATATAATGGGTACTAAAAACTAACCTTAGTTCAAATTAAAATACCGGAGAATGCATAAAACATGACAAATTAAATAGTAACCGTTTTATACAGGGTATCTAAAATAGGTGATACCACTATTGCTATCTCAGAAAAGGTAAAAGATACGAGGTCGGTTAAATTAGAGAAAATATGCCATTTGTAGTCCTTATTCATATTCCGTTTACGGAGTTGCCAAATTCTCTATAGTTTCTGATCTACAATAGATTTTTAAAAAATAGTCAAAAACTTAATTCTTATATTTTTTTTCTCGAGATATTTCTCGAAAACTGTTATAGTTAGAAAAAAAATTGTTTTAACAAAAATCACACGATTCTTTACCTTCTCTAAAGTAACGTTATTGTTTTGTTTATACCTTTTGTTTTTATTGGGTTACTGATTCCAACTTGTTTTTTTTTAAATATCGACCTGGACTTTTTGCTGCATTTTTTAAAAGAATACTTTATACCCTTTACAACCGTGTATAACTTGTATAGGTATGTTTTCCGACGTTTTAATCAAGAATAGCAACATCATCAGGATTTTCTATCAATACCGGACCTGGGATCTTCCATGTTAAGGCACAATTCACAACCTATCGCTATGGTTTGTGGTTTTCGTGGTTGTGAAATGGCGCATTAACTTGAAAAATGCCAGGTCTGTACTGGTAGAATATCCAGATGATGATGCAATTCTTCACCAAAACGTTGAAAAACATAGTCAAGTGATACACAGATGTAAAGGGTATGAAGTATTATTTTTAAAAATGCAGCAAAAAGTACAGGTCCGTATTTGAAAAAACAAGTTAGTATCAGTAACTCAATAAAAACAAATGGTATAAACAAAACAATAACGTTACTTTAGAGAAGGTAAATCGTGTAATTTTTGTTAAAACATTTTTTTTCTAACTATATTAGTTTTCGAGATATTTAAGAATTAAATTTTTGACTATTTAAAAAAAACCTGTAGATAGGAAACTATAGAGAATTTGGCAATTCCATAAACGGAATATGACTAGAGACTAAACATGACACATTTTCTCTAATTTAACCGACCTCGTATCTTTTACCGTTTCGGAGATAGCAATAGTCGTATCACCTATTTTAGACACCCTGTATATGTATGCCTGGCAGAGCTTGGCAAACTACTTGAAAAAAGTAGTGGAGTATAACTACTAACTACTTTAATAAGAAATATGAAAATAAGTTTATATAAATGCGGATTCTCAAACGCTTCTTTTTCGAGATACAGGGTGTTTAATATTTTCACACCTCAAGTATTCCGAGGAGTTAGGAGAAATATATATAGACAATTTAGAACATGTATTGAAGCACGGAGAAGCCATTTCCAGCATCTACTATAAACTTAAATCGAAAAGCACCGTTTCCTGAACAAAAAATATTTTAAAAAAAAACCTTTTCATTATTTGTTTTTATTGTAAGAAATAAATTAATTTTATCTCGAAAACGGTGCATCAGAACAAAAAAACTCAACAGACACTTTTCACGCAGAATTTATTGGGCTCTAAGAAAACGATATCAATTTTGCAAGAAATCAGTGGCGTGCCATTTTATTAATTAAACTTTGATTTAAAGTTAATTGTCCACTGACTTAAATTTATACATAAATTATTATTACTAAAATAGTTCCTTTTTGGTACAAAAATACAAAACTAAAACATATTAGTTAATAGGAGTAGATGTTTAAAAAATAATAAATTTTGGTTTTTAGAAAATTTTCAAAACCTGCAAATTCTATATTAGGTTTGCTTATCGCTTACTTACGTACACGTAATGTAATGATGTAATATAGGGAAGTAGTTAAATATTTTTAAAAGTAGTTAAATTACACAAAAGTAGTTAAAATACTTTAAGTAGTAGCAGGCGCGGCCCGTCCATAAGGTCATTTGGTCAATGACCCACCTAAAATTTTCAGTAATCTACCTAATAATTTATTTTTTAATTTTTTAAAACCAAAAAATAATCTTTTGTTTCAAAGTTCCATGCGAAAAGTCCCCAAGAAAGAATCAAGCCAAGCCATCGTCAAAGGATATCCAAGCTTGTTCCGGGCTGGGTCATATTTTAAATTGATCTTATAGGTTCATATGGACGATATAAACTCATTAAAAGTAAGAGAGAAACAGACATACGCGCTTTAGGAAGTTAAAAAGAGACACAATTGGTCGACGGCCCACCCATAATATCTGGCCACTCCCACTATGGAAATACTCTCAAACCGCCCCCTAAAATATACTATTTCAAAACATTTGGTTCGGAAAAAGAAAAACTAATTAGGTACCTAATATGCGACTTGTATTTGCATCGTATTAATAATATTAATTATTAGTGGTTAAACATAAAATATAAATACGATTTCTGTCAGGCCAGCGCTAGATATCAAATTTAACGGTATCGGACCGGTTTACTTACATAGCCAGCGTAGGGTAGAGGTTACGGTGTCAGGGAGCTAATCAAACGGTTGCGGGTTCAAATCTGTGTTGCGGCAAGAACTTCTTTTTAATTTTTTGTTATTTAAAAAATTAGATCGGCTCTAAAAGGCGCATTGGCAACAAGTTGTTCCTCGATAAAATATTTTTAAAATTGTTGGCAATCTCATATTTACTACAACTTACATCCTGCACGTGAGCACGTGCGTAGACAAATATCGTATTACTAGGTATGTCTAGTCGCCAGCATTGTATTTATTAAAGAAAACGGAGTTTCGCCAGCGTTCCTAATTTTATTTTACGAATAATCATACTTTTAGCTCAGGTTGGGTTTTTTTTCTGTTTATATTCTGGGCTTTTAATACAAGGCGCGACATCTATTGAAAACCATAAACAAAAAAGTGATACTAAAAGTCACAAACATCAAGAGTAGTAATGTTCAATATTCTGCAGTACCTACCTATTTTATGATTTTTGCAGTGTTTATTTGTAGGTAAATAATTTCTTGGCACATTATTAAAAAACCTTTCTTAATTAAAAAAGTATATTTTGCTTGTTGCGTTTATATCACTAGTTGCCCACAAAATTTTGACCCACCCGTGAAAAAACTCACGGGCCGCGCCTGAGTAGTAGTAGTGTAGTTAGCACTGAGTAGTTAACTACTTTTTGTGAATAGTTTATGCAGACTTAAAATAACTACTAGGAGAAAAAAGTAGTAAGAATACAATTACTTTTACAGAAAAGGTAGTTAACTACGTAGTGTTAAAATACACATTTCTTTAGTTAAATATCCTGGTAATTTTCTTCAAAATGGTATTTTTGATTTTGAAATGCCTCCATCAAACGATTTATGCAATAAAAAATACATGCATGAACAAAAAAATTGTTTTATAATAATTGCCTTTGCGAAAACTTTTCGTATATCGCTTCGGTAAGTACAACCGTTTTAACAATAACAAAACATTTATAATTATCAGAAAGAATATGTCCTAAAAGGCGAAAACACATTGCTTACATTTTTTATTACAAAATTTATTACTTGATATTTATCATAAATAAAAAAACGCCAGCGTTCCATGTTCCATCAACGTCTCTAGAACAATACAACACCATTTATAGCTAATTTCATTCTTTGAAAAGCATCAGCCGACAGCGCTGATAATAGCTTTGGCACATGAACTATAGGTTAGGATGTACAACAACTAGCACGCGTAGAGCGCCTAATCGCCCCCCGAGGGGGCTCTATAAGGTCGGTAATATCATCATTGTCATGCCCTGAAAGTTTCGTGTTTCTAGGCCATGTATTAAGGAAGATATCACACTCCTACGGACTGATGATGCAGAATAGAGCGCCCTTCGTAACCGTGTCGCTACACACATACAAACACCACACGTAGAAAGTATATTTGCTAACAAAAACCTTTTCGGACACCCTGTATACGTACATACAAACATACACACATATTAACACAAATGTATTCGATTTGCGTGAAATCCGACCAAATAAAGTTTATCTAAGTAATAATAGGAGTATTTGCCCATACCAAGACTTTTTGGACACCCTGTATACGTTCAAACTAACACCGACACGTTTAGATAGGAATATAGTCGATTTACTTAAAATCACAATTAAGTAATTTTATCTCGGTATTAACAGAATTATTTGCCCATACCAAGACTTTTCGGACACCATGTATACATACATACAAACATAAACACATATTAATACAAATATATTCGATTTGCGTCAAATCCGACCTAATAAAGTTTATCTAAGTAATAACAGGAGTCCCATACCAAGACTTTTCGGACTCCCTGTATACATTCAAACTAACACCCACACGTTTAAATAGGAATATAGTCGATTTTATTAGGTTTATCTCGGTACTAGTAGAAGTATTTGCCCATACCAAGACTTTTCGGACACCCTGTATACATACATATATACAACACATATAAAAACAAATATAATCGCTTTGCATGAAATCCGGTTTAATTACATTTATCCTGCTACTACTAGGAGTATTTGCTCCAACCAGGACTTTTTGGACAGCCTGTATACAAACATAATATATCTCCGTACACATAGAAATGCAAATATATACGATTTGCTTTAAATCCGACAATTAAGTTTATCTTTGTACAAATAGCAAAGGTATTTGTCCATACAAAGACTTTTCGGACACCCTGTACTATACATACATACAAACACAACAAACACGACACATAGTAATTTAAATATTTTCGATTTTCTTGAAAACCTGCTCAATAAGTTTATATTCGTACTAATGGCAACGATATTTCCGCATACAAAGACTTTTTGGACATTCTGTATACATACCAACATAAAAACAACAACACAAAGTATAAAATGTATTTTCGAATCGTTCTGGTTACTTTAAAACGATCCGAATCAAGTCATTTCCCTAAAATTAAATTCAAATTATTCAATAATAACTAATATATTGCCACAAAGGTATACACGCTCATGGTTAGAAAATAAAATGCATATTTTTTTTTTCGATGCCACTGAGCTCCATATTAGAATCTTCAATGATGCTTTGTAGCGTCATAGGAAAATCGATTAAAATGGTATTTAATCGGTATATTATGAAATGAAATGTCTTTCTACTGAAAGTATAAGGTCCCTAAATCCATTGCCCGGTAAATTTCAAGCCGAAGTTGGTCCAGAGTCATTCCTATTTCGAATCAAAATGCTGACATTTTAGCCGAATTGTGACATTTCATACATTATAATTAATACATTTTCCCGTATAGAAATTGATTTTTATAATGCAATGTAGGGTCAACAAAAATTTCAAAAAAATGATATTTAATGCCCATCTCGTGCTACGAAATGGTCAGTAATAGATAAAAAAACGTCCATTCTATCAATTCCATGTATATTCCAAGCCGAAACTGGCTCAGGACCTTTAAAATATCGCTAGAAAAACTGGATATTTTGACAGCTCATATTTAACTTCGATGTAAAGCGTCGCCAGTTCAATTGTTTTTTTTTTCATGGCATGGTTTAATATTCGCAGTTTTTAAAATTTTTCCTGCACCGAAGGAAGAAAACCTATTTATTTATAACTTTAACGCAAAAATATGGAGTTTTAATTAGTTAGCAGTGTTCTCAGATGATGACGGAAGAAAATAAACCAAAAAAGAGCTGTTAAATAAGAGAAATAATATATAATAATGCCATTTAAAGATGAATTTTGATGGAAAAAAAAACAGAAAAAATGTGTTTTTACCCCCTAAATCCGGCCCGGGATCGCCCATTCGGGATTCATTTTAAAGCCTGATTATATCCCCAAGGGATAGCGTTGAAAAAGTTGGAAGAAATTAGATAGGAAAAGATACAGAGTGATTCGAATGTAGAGATGTCATGAAAAAAAATGGTTAAAAACCGAAATTTAATTATCGATTGCTCCTTTTCTATTAAGAATTAAGGAACCAAAAAATATGAAAATTACGTATTTCGGCTCTTTCCGATAAGGCACATGGGATTTCGATTTGAATCCATTTTGACCCCCCAAAAATTTGAAAACCGTCAAACATTTGCATGAAAAATTGTAATTTCCAGTTTTTCCCAAATTTTTCCAATTTCCAGTCGTTTTAGGTATAGGTAAATGTATTGCAAAAAGAAAGTATTTGAGATTCTTTAGTTTTATGTTCAAATACGTTTTTCTGTCCGATGTTCCGGCTTCGACTTATTAAGCGCCAAAGAGGGGTCTACAAAGGGCATCTTTCGACATAAAAAAATTCAAAAGAATTACTTCCCATTTTCCGAATACCGCCAGTTTCAATAGGGTTCTGAAGCTCCCGGTCCTCTACAACCTCCGAAAACTTAAATCGATTTAATTAAGTTTTGCGACCTGTAATCGATTTCATAGGAATTCGCGGAAATTTCGACTTTGACGTTTAATAGCTCCGAAAAGGAACACCCTGTATAACTGCATTTTTTATCGAAGCTAGACGCACTATCCCTCTATTAACCCAGAAAATTTGAAGGTTCCACCTGCAACCATCTCGGAGAAAAAAAATTGAGATTGCCGAAAAACAGAATTGGACAACAAACATACATTTTTCTCACTCACGGGGCGTTATATAGAGCGCCTTTGGCGCTCTATAATGAATGTTCTTATTTTTTCCCTAAATTTTAAGAATTTTAGAGACCCTATTACAGGGACAATAGCTTGTCCGAGACATGTAATATCAGCTGAGCCTTTACAAAAGCCTCTTCTCAGCACGTTGCAGGCCCTGATGTATTCGGTGCCCAGAGGAGACCAAAGGGATAAGTGCTGTATTGTGCTATGAATTTATTTCTCAATTAATAATAGTTATTTACGGGATAAGTTTGTAAAGTGGCATCTAACAAAACGTGTCACCTCTTGGGGACGTGGCAAAATGTATCCAGTGACCACTACAAAATAGATTTTTCCTAGGGCGAAAAAAGAACCGTGCACTGTGTAGCCTTTAGCGTTAGTAGCCGTCATCTAATGTCTAGTAAAACAGAGTGTTGTTGCATTAAACTGCTAGAAATTTTAAATACGAATGGTTTACGAGGGGGTATTGATATCTAGTTGACCTGGAAAGTTTCTAGTAGACAAAATTAAATATGGTTGCTATGGTTACAACCAGTGGCGGCTGATGGGAAAATATTGTAAGTTTAACTGTTCTGCAATAAAATTAAATTACAGAAATAAATGGCGTGTAATTTTTTGGACGCATTTCATCAATAATAAACTCAAACGAATTGATAGGTAAAACTTTAAAAATATTAATCTAGCAGACCAATTACTATAACTCGGGTTCTGATCAACTTATCGACTTTGTTCAGCCGCCATATTTGGTTGCTAATTAGTTGCTAGAAGATAGCATAGTTTATTTTACCCCTCCCCCCACCAAGGTAATTATAAATGGTTCTATATTTAGTTGCTAATTAGTTTCTGACATTTTATGCTTTTTATTTTTTTTCCCTCCCCATTATACCCGATAACTACTGTGGTGCTAGAATAATTGTTTGTCTATTCAACCCTTCCGCGCAACTTTTGATCAATGAGAGATATCGACTTCGTTCAACCGCCATATTTAGTTGCTAATTAGTTGCTGGAAGATAGCGTAGTTTATTTTACCCCCCGTCAACCCCTAACTCCAGGATCGGCACCCCTAAAGGGATGAATTTCAATATGGCTCTGTAGGTAATTATAAATGGTTCTATATTTAGTTGCTAATTAGTTGCTGACGTTTTATGATTTTTATTTTTTTTCCCTCCCCATCATAACCGAAAACTACGGTGGTGCTAGAATAATTGTTTGTCTATTCAACCCTTCCGCGCAACTTTTGATCAATGAGAGATATCGACTTCGTTCAACCGCCATATTTAGTTGCTAATTAGTTGCTGGAAGATAGCGTAGTTTATTTTACCCCCCGTCAACCCCTAACTCCAGGATCGGCACCCCTAAAGGCATGAATTTCAATATGGCTCTGTAGGTAATTATAAATGGTTCTATATTTAGTTGCTAATTAGTTGCTGACGTTTTATGCTTTTCATTTTTTTCCCTCCCCATTATACCCGATAACTACGGTGGTGCTAGAATAATTGTTTGTCTATTCAACCCTTCCGCGCAACTTTTGATCAATGAGAGATATCGACTTCGTTCAACCGCCATATTTAGTTGCTAATTAGTTGCTGGAAGATAGCGTAGTTTATTTTACCCCCGTCAACCCCTAACTCCAGGATCGGCACCTCTAAAGGGATGAATTTCAATATGGCTCTGTAGGTAATTATAAATGGTTCTATATTTAGTTGCTAATTAGTTGCTGACGTTTTATGATTTTTATTTTTTTTTCCTCCCCATTATAACCGAAAACTACGATGGTGCTAAAATAACTGTTTGTCTATTCAACCCTTCCGCGCAACTTTTGATCTATGAGAGATATCGACTTCGTTCAACCGACATATTTAGTTGCTAATTAGTTGCTGGAAGATAGCGTAGTTTATTTTACCCCCGGTCAACCCTTAACTCCAGGATCGGCACCCCTAAAGGCATCAATTTAAATATGGCTCTGTAGGTAATTATAAATGGTTCTATATTTAGTTGCTAATTAGTTGCTGACGTTTTATGATTTTTATTTTTTTTCCCTCCCCATTATACCCGAAAACTGCGGTGGTGCTAGAATAATTGTTTGTCTATTCAACCCTTCCGCGCAACTTTTGATCAATGAGAGATATTTATAATTACCTACAGAGCCATATTGAAATTCATCCCTTTAGGGGTGCCGATCCTGGAGTTAGGGGTTGACGGGGGATAAAATAAACTACGCTATCTTCCAGCAACTAATTAGCAACTAAATATGGCGGTTGAACGAAGTCGATATCTCTCGTTGATCAAAAGTTGCGCGGAAGGGTTGAATAGACAAACAATTATTCTAGCACCACCGCAGTTTTCGGGTATAATGGGGAGGTAAAATAAACTATGCTATCTTCCAGCAACTAATTAGCAACTAAATATGGCGGCTGAACAAAGTCGATAAGTTGATCAGAACCCGAGTTATAGTAATTGGTCTGCTAGATTAATATTTAAGTTAGCTCACCGCGTGTATCTTGGAGGGATGAATAGCAACTAAATCGGGATTAGCGTAACTAATTAGCAACTAAATTTCCATTAGGTTAGAAATGCGCGACGTGACCATCGTGAGCTAGCTTAATATACGCTAATTACGTATATTAAGCTAGCTCACCATGGTCACGTCGCGCATTTCTAACCTAATGGATATTTAGTTGCTAATTAGTTGCTAATTAGTTACGCTAATCCCGATTTAGTTGCTATTCATCCCTCCAAGATACCCGCGGTGAGCTAACTTAAATATTAATCTAGCAGACCAATTACTATAACTCGGGTTCTGATCAACTTATCGACTTTGTTCAGCCGCCATATTTAGTTGCTAATTAGTTGCTGGAAGATAGCATAGTTTATTTTACACCTCCCCCCCCCCCCCCCACCCCGGTCAACCCTTAACTCCAGGATCGGCACCCCTAAAGGCATGAATTTCAATATGGCTCTGTAGGTAATTATAAATGGTTCTATATTTAGTTGCTAATTAGTTGCTGACGTTTTATGCTTTTTACTTTTTTTTTCCCTTCCCATTATACCCGATAACTACGGTGGTGCTAGAATAATTGTTTGTCTATTCAACCCTTCCGCGCAACTCTTGATCAATGAGAGATATCGGCTTCGTTCAACCGCCATATTTAGTTGCTAATTAGTTGCTGGAAGAGAGCGTAGTTTATTTTATCCCCCGTCAACCCCTAACTCCAGGATCTGCACCCCTAAAGGCATGAATTTCAATATGGCTCTGTAGGTAATTATAAATGGTTCTATATTTAGTTGCTAATTAGTTGCTGACGTTTTATGATTTTTATTTTTTTTCCCTCCCCATGATAACCGAAAACTACGGTGGTGCTAGAATAATTGTTTGTCTATTCAACCCTTCCGCGCAACTTTTGATCAATGAGAGATATCGACTTCGTTCAGCCGCCATATTTAGTTGCTAATTAGTTGCTGGAAGATAGCGTAGTTTATTTTACCCCCCGTCAACCCCTAACTCCAGGATCGGCACCCCCAAAGGGATGAATTTCAATATGGCTCTGTAGGTAATTATAAATGGTTCTATATTTAGTTGCTAATTAGTTGCTGACGTTTTATGATTTTTATTTTTTTTCCCTCCCCATGATAACCGAAAACTACGGTGGTGCTAGAATAATTGTTTGTCTATTCAACCCTTCCGCGCAACTTTTGATCAATGAGAGATATCGACTTCGTTCAACCGCCATATTTAGTTGCTAATTAGTTGCTGGAAGATAGCGTAGTTTATTTTACCCCCCGTCAACCCCTAACTCCAGGATCGGCACCCCTAAAGGCATGAATTTCAATATGGCTCTGTAGGTAATTATAAATGGTTCTATATTTAGTTGCTAATTAGTAGCTGACGTTTTATGCTTTTTATTTTTTTCCCTCCCCATTATACCCGATAACTAAGATGGTGCTAGAATAATTGTTTGTCTATTCAACCCTTCCGCGCAACTTTTGATCAATGAGAGAAATCGACTTCGTTCAACCGCCATATTTAGTTGCTAATTAGTTGCTGGAAGATAGCGTAGTTTATTTTACCCCCGTCAACCCCTAACTCCAGGATCGGCACCCCTAAAGGGATGAATTTCAATATGGCTCTGTAGGTAATTATAAATGGTTCTATATTTAGTTGCTAATTAGTTGCTGACGTTTTATGATTTTTATTTTTTTCCCTCCCCATTATAACCGAAAACTACGATGGTGCTAAAATAACTGTTTGTCTATTCAACCCTTCCGCGCAACTTTTGATCTATGAGAGATATCGACTTCGTTCAACCGACATATTTAGTTGCTAATTAGTTGCTGGAAGATAGCGGAGTTTATTTTACCCCCGGTCAACCCTTAACTCCAGGATCAAATACTTTCTTTTTACAATACATTTCTTGTACCTAAAGCCATTGGAATATGGATATATTTGGGAAAAACTGGTAATTTCGATTTTTCATCCAAATATTTCACGGTTAAAATGATTTAAATTAAAATCCCATGTACGTCATCGGAAAGAGCTCGTCGAAGGACATGCTATGCATATTTTTTAGTTTCTTCATTCTTTATAGGAAGGGAGCAATCGCCGATTAAATTTCGATTGTTGTAGCTTTTTTTTCCTCGACATCGGTACATTTGAATCACTCTGTATTTTTTCCTATCTATTTTTTTCCAATTTTTTAACAATATTTTATAAAGGCACAATCACACTTTAATATGAATACCGAATGGGTCATCCAGGAGCGTATTTAAGGCGTAAAATCCAAATTTTCTTGATTTTTTACGACAAATCCTATTTTTCACCGACATTATTCCATACTATTTTCCTAATTTAGTGATTCTTTTAGGGTTTATTTTATTCGTTAATTATCTAAAAATACCTCCCCCTAATTTAAATGGCTTATTTTTTCGTTAAACTAATAATTAAATAGGTTTATTTGCATCGGGGACATGCAAAATTTGAAAATTTGAAAACAAAGAATTGTAGTTTATTTACCCTAAATTAATAGCGTAAAAATTTCGCAAAAATGGTAGTTTTTGTTGCAAAATTAAAAGGTTCCTGGACCGATTTCGGCTTGAAATAGACATGAATAAGATTTTAGGAACCTTCTACTTTAAGTGCAGGGATATTTTATTAGATCAGTTTCGCATTAAATGCCATTTTTATTGATGTTTCGATGACCCTACAATACTGGAATTCGCCATGTACTCATTATGAGTCATAAAAACACCTTTGACGGCACAGCCAATGGGATCACGTTTTTCAAGTTTCGAAAATCGCGCGAAAATTTGCAGTAGAAAATCCTTTTTTTGTTAATAAAGACCAAAATAAATTAATGATAGCAACCGCCATAAACGTTTAATTTATGTAGAGAATATAAAAAAATATATATTTCAGATTTGTTTGGGTTATAGGCATATTCCCTATTGTCTTCGCATACCCTGTATAATGAAATCCCCGTTTAACGCAAACCCGATTTAAAAGGGTAATGTACTACTTCACTCCTCAAGAGTATTATAGGGCTTTGCAAAGGATACATTCATATTTTACGTCGTGCAAACTTCCCTTTTAGTTGATGAAATTTGCACAGGACTATATTTAACTTTGCAAATTTAATAATACAGAAAACCTAAAAGTTATTACCATCAAAAACAAGGAAATGGCAAGGAAGTGAAATTATATTTTGCTGTCATAGATTTTCAGATGGTATTTCTCGCGTTTTCTTAATTAAATCTTTTTTGTTCCCCATCTAACTTAGTCTGTATGGTTCCTAGATAAGGCCTAACTCAGAATATTGTTCCAACATTTGGGAAGTTGAATCACCTTCGACACTTAACATCTTTGATTCTGTCTAAAATATATTCGCCTCGTCAGTAACCCAGCCAGTCCCCACTAGAAAACTCCATTCTTTAATTCAAACACATTAAAAAAAAATGGAAATTGTTACCTATACAGCAATATCAATGTTACTCGATGGTAAAGTGGAAATTCTAGGTATTCCTCTTTCTGTTACTTAGTATGTTTAGTTGACAGCTAGAATCTCGAAAAGCTTTTAATAACCATTTCGGTGTAGTCTCAAAGGAACAACGTAAAAAGGGAAAATAATTTCGAGAATCAGTGCCAGAACAAATGAATTAGAGGTCTAAATAGTCGACAGCGTTAAAATGACTGCGGTTAAGCATTCGAAAAAGGTTAAACAGTGTTTTTACTCGAAAAGGGTCGACAGGGTAAAGACAAGTTGTTGGTTTTAATAAACTGCGTAGCGACCAATGATAATTTTAGGGTATTTGTGTGTCAATTTAAAACATCTGACTAATTTACATGATTTTTTAGTATCGGATAATGTTTGTCTGCAATCTGACTATTCATTTTGACGAATAGTTAACGTTTTACCCTCTTCAATATAAGTAATAGTCTCAAGTCCCTTCATTTGTAATAGTCACAGCCTATGTTTCTGTCTGTAATCTGAGTATTTTCATTTTAAGTAATAGTCAACGTTCAACTATTTTCAAAATAAGTAATAGTCACAAATCTCTTCATTTTTAATAGCCGCAGCCTACACAGAAAAAACACTATCGTGTATTGAATTGGATATCCATTCACTCAATGACACACTCTATTCCGTATTGCACAATACCAATTCGGTTTATTTCAATGATTAGTTTATCATTGTTAACCAATAGGTGCTTGAAATATAAGGCTTCATTGGTTTTTAATGGATCGTTGATGCCAGTAATACCCTATTCTAAATTCAATACAAACTATCATTGGTTTCACTACAAGTTTATTTGTAAGAATATCCACCGCATTTGATGCAAAATAGCTATTATTGTTTCAAATACAACAGTAATTAATTTAATGTAACTTCTAATAGAAAGAAAACATTTTTGTTTAAATTGAATCATATATGTATGAATGTATGGGTTTTGAAGAACAATTACTCTTATTTAATATAGGTAATAAAGAATTTCTATCACATCAATGGTTACACTTTTATTTGAATCAAATGAAACAAGCTTTATTATTTTAAAATAATTTTTATTTAGTATTATTAAACATACATTGTTTTAGACATTCTGTAAACATTTAAATATAAAAAAACACATTCTATTAACACCACACTGACGCGAACACCGTACACTTTTTATATTTATTTCACTCCAAATATAGGATCTGCTTCTTTGCATCTGCTGTCTGCTTTTGGCTTGTATGGTACAGGATGCAAGATGGAACACATTATTTGGTTCATAACAATGCATTCAAATCTCCTAAAGTTACAGCTAGATTTGGTGGAAACCATGTCTAAAAAATACAAACTCAACAATAAACTTGCGAGCATATTTAATGTTAATAGTTTTTTAACATACGTATCGGCTGAGTAAACAGTCTTATAATAGACTAGCCAAGAGAGATATACAAATAAAAAAACAAACTTATTCTTGCAAACCGTTTAGATTTGTTTTACTTACCATAAAACACTGAAATGATTTGCCCAGTCCCAGAGATGTATTATTTTTTGCGTATAAAGCAATAAACAAACAGGCTTCAAGCTTGAACGCGACGACTGAACGAACAAATACCCAGAAACAGTAAAATTTTAACCCCTCCCTCCGGGAGCAATAGAACTAATATTTCAGCCACCAATAGAACCCATTGAATTAATATTTTTTATTATTTCTCTAATACCTTATATATTTTATAACAGTTTTTATTTTAATTGAAATGATATGAGGATAATTCGCTTAATTTTTAGATTTTATGATTTGATGTTTTGTTGAGACAATATTAACTTTAATATAACTAATGTGACAGTGGTCAAGCATAATACTATTATTGAACATTGTTTACCATTAACCACAGTTAAATACGTAAACATATTATTTTATACTTCTTAGTGCTTTTTCTTTTGTGAAGTTGGCTCAATTTTTTGGAAAAAAATATGAATTAGTTAATTTTGGTGGCTATATTTAATAAAGTTTTAAAAAAATAATCAATAAATAATAAGCGAGAGATGTGTTTATAATAAAAATATTAAGAATAACATCAAAAAAAGCCAGTCGAAAATAAATTTTCTATTAAATTATTTTTTTTATTATTATATAACAGTGTGTGTAGGTGTTTTACAACCCTGGCAGTGACGTATGTTGTATTCTTGCCTGTAAAAAAATTGTAGCTAGGGAGAAATCGGCAAATAATAAAAAGAAAAGAATGCACGTCGCGCCCGTCATAACCAATCAAATTCCTTTCCCGAAATCCATTACCTTCAGATTGAAAACAGATTAAAAGGTATTTTCCACGACAAGACGTGCCAAAATACAATGGTAGCGGTAATTAAGGATACGGAACTCTCGAATATTATTTCGATAATATCTTTGACAGGTTGGGGGGCGGGTCCATATGCAGCATTATTATATCACCATTTAAAAGCTCTAATTGATCTGCAAATTACGAAATTAATATCGGGCGTTCTGGATTTCATCGTTCTGCTTTTCGGAAACCCTAATAGCTATTCTTTAAATCAAAAGTAGGAAATCAAGCTTAGGGTTGACGGCTAGTACAAAAGTGATACTAAATTTAGTACAAACGCGATAACGAATTATGTTTATTGATTTCGAATTAAGTAGGTATAGATCCCATTATTTTTATTTTAGAATCCCTGATTAGGGATTCTAAAGTTATTTATATCCCGGCAAACTAAACTGATCGAAATAAGTTAAGGATATTGTGGTTTCTATAAGAAAAATGTTCAGAAAAAAGTTGACATACGTCCATGTTCCCTCATCATTTCTAGAAATAAAACATCAACTTAAAAATGTTTAATATAAGAATTTAATTACATGTTTTTCTAATATTTAACAAAACAGAAAATATTTTTGAAAATTCAAATGTATTTAATGGAGCGAATAGAGAGAATAGCTGTATCAACATGATTTCTTCAAATCCTTATTGTATAAGGAATTTTTAGGTGGTGTAGTAGAGAACTGACTCTCAACTTTACGAATCAGTTATAGTTAAGTCGATATTTATTAATAACGCTTGGTTTAAGTTTCTATGTTTAAGAACTAAAGAGAAAGCTTCCTTCTTCCTAGTAGTTTCTTGCATTCAAAGTATTTTATTATCTTACCCTATTAGAAGAAAATACGGCAAATTTTGGTCTGTAATCCAGCGCTCGGAGGGGCATATCGTCCGGAGAATAGCTGTTTTACCATGATTTGTTCAAATCCTTATTGTATAAGGAATTTTCAGATGGTTTAGAGAACTCATTCTCAACAGTCATCCCACGTAGACTTCAAGCCTAAGTACTAACGTATAATGGGCGTCTGAAGAGAAGGGAAATGTAGTCTGTTGACTAGTGTTGACACGGGATTGGAAGGATTGGTGGTTGGAAAGGCAATTTGTTCCATAATCTGGAGACCCTAGGTATGAATGAGCGAGAGAAGTGATCTGTTCTAGAATTTTATAGCTGGACAGTAAAGGGATGCATACGTAACGCGCCTCTTGTTGTTCTGTTAGGAACAGTCAAGGGGGGAATAATACCGGCTAGTGCTTCAGAGCAAAATCCGTGGGAGTAGCAGTAGAAAAGGGATAAATCCCCAACAGCTCGGCGATGAGCGAGAGAAGGGAGTTTTCTCGTGAGGGCTGGGTCATTGACAAGTCGAATGGCTCTCTTTCGGATCGAATCAAGGATGTTAAGTGTCGAAGGTGATGCCGCTCCCCAGATGTGGGAGCATTACTCTAGGTTAGGTCTTATTTTTATTTTGTTTGTGGGTAAAATGGCAAATGGTAATAAAAATGAAAATTTATTGACTTTTTAATTTTCCACCACTGCCGTGCCTACACCTAACTGGACGCCAGAAGTCTGCACAGGTGCTGCTTTCCAACCAACCGTTCAAATAAAAATGAAGTTAGTAATATCTACATATAATGACGAATGAGTGGGACAAGATGAATAATGCGGTTGAATTTTTGCTTTCTGTTTATTACTTAGTAAAAGAAAATAGTTTTCAGCCCTTTATAGGACTATTAGTATTAACAAAATATCGTACGCCCTTAGTATTTTGCATTATAAGTTAGTAAAATACAACATTTCTGGGTGTTTAGTTTGGTGTTAGTTCTGATTTCAACAGCTGTTCCATAGATTGTTTTATTTGCGTTATAATATTTTAACTTTTTGAGATTGAAAATTTCGGAAGAGTTAGTAAGATTTCTGTGTTTAAAGGTAACAAAAATACTATTTCTTTAAATTATTGTTGAGAGATTTGGCAACACAACAACCTAGCCCACTTCTTTTATATGGCCATATGTTTATTACCAGTGATGCGCTGGGTTAATTTTTTTTGAGGGGCGATATCTAGCTTATTATCGTGAAGCGCCATTTATGACTAATATTCCTCCATCTTAATTTATACCAAGATATACCTGTTATGGTCTATACGTACTACAAACTCTGAAGATTTATGATTTGTATGAATTTTATTTAAACTTTAACGATTAACTATTTCTATTACATTTTTTTTATAGAAAGTAATTAAAGTGTCTTTTTTGTTAGTTGACAACGTTGACATTCATCGTTGCTATGGATTTGCCTATATTATATAAATTGTAGCTAAGGTTGTTCAAACTTGATGTTAAGGTCGTCTAAACATACTGCCCGCCTTGAAATCCATACGGTTTCAACGTTCTATGATTCATCATTAGGTAAGATGCACAGCTTTACAACAGGTCGCTTAAAGATGGAGGTTGCAGTTTTAATGGTAGCAGCCCTAACCACGCCATCAGAGCCAGGATGAACTTCGTTTACAACACCCAATTGCCATTTAAGTGGTGGTAGCCCATCTTCTTTTACCAGTACAACAGAGCCCGGTTTTAGCAGATTGGGAAAGCTTTGTTTCCATTTAGTTCGCTGTTGCAATTCAGAAATGTATTCCTTGGACCAGCGTGCCCAAAAATGCTGAACCATCCTTTGCAGCCTCTTGAACCTTGAAAGTCGATTCTCAGGAATGTGAACGTAGTCTTCGTCCGGGATAGTGGTTAGTCGTTGCCCAATCAAGAAGTGTGCGGGGGTTAAAGGTTGAGGATCTGAAGGATCATGGCTGAGAGGAGATATAGGTCTCGAATTTAAAATAGCTTCGATTTGTGAGAGGACTGTATAATATTCTTCAAAGGTAAGCGCATTTGTACCTATTACTCTTTTAAGGTGAAACTTTGTGGATTTTACTCCAGCTTCCCAGAGGCCCCCGAAGTGTGGAGCTCTAGGTGGAATCAGATGCCACTTGACACCGTCACAACTGAGTCGCGAATGAATTTGATCTTTATTTTTAACCAAAAGCCTTTCAATTTCATTTTTCGCCCCAACTAAATTAGTTCCGTGATCTGAATATATGTCAGAAATTATTCCGCGTCTAGAAAAAAATCGCCTTAACGCAGCAAAAAAGGCATTGGTGGACAAGTCTCCAACAAGCTCAAGATGTATCGCTCTTGTTGATAAGCATACAAACAGACAGACCCATGCCTTTACTGTTTTATAATTCCTTGCTAGTCTATCCTTTATTAATACCGGGCCCATAAAATCGATACCAGTAAATAAAAAAGGTCTGCTTGGTGTTACGCGGTGTTTCGGTAAGTTACCCATAATATGTTGAATGCTAGAAGTATCAAAACGAAAGCACTTTGTGCAAGATCTAACCACCTTTTTTACTAAGTTTCTGCCAGCAAGAGGCCAATAATGATTCCTTATAGAGGCCAGAAGATTTTGAGAACCAGCATGCAACAGTCTAATATGCTCATATTGCGCAATTAACAATGTTAACCTATGTTTTGCCGGCAAGATGGCAGGATGTTTTTTATGTTCTACAAATGCAGAATGTCTCAACCTACCTCCTACTCTCAAAATTCCCTGTCCATCCATAAATGGATTTAGCATTATTAATGAACTTTTATTTGAAACTTTATTGGTTTTAGACAAACTGCGTATTTCTTCTTTAAATTCCTGATATTGGGCCATTTTTATCAGTTGCAATAAACCTTTCCTTAATTCATTGCAAGTCAGAAAACCACTTTGTCTCATGCTTTTAGATACTTTACAGTTATTTATAAACCTAAGGCAATATGCCAGAACCCTTTGCAATTTACTCAGAGAAGAAAACCTATTAAAAATATCATAATCATTTATGTTAGATATCAGCGCAATTGACTTTGTGCGCACTTCAGGCAATTCTGTATTGTCAAGATGGACCGCGGCTATTGGCCACGAGTCATCAGACATAGAAAGCCAAGGGGGGCCATGCCACCAAAGATAATTAGAAATAAGACTTCCTGGACTGAGGCCTCGAGATAAGTGATCAGCAGGATTTTCACTGGTCTTTATATAATTCCACTCATCAGGTTTAGTGAGAGATTGTATTTGTGCAATCCTGTTTGCAACAAATATTTTAAAATCTAGAGAACGAGATTTAATCCATGCTACTGCAATTGTAGAATCACACCAGTAATATGTTTCTTCAAATGGAATATTTAAAGAATTTTTTACTTTATTAGCAAGCTCAACAAGAAGGAGCGCCCCACACAGTTCAAGCCGCGGTATAGTTACCACTTTTAATGGAGCTACTCTTGTTTTAGCACAAAGTAAACTGACATGACAGTCTTCTGCACTGTCAATAGAGCGAATAAAAATACAAGCCCCGTATGCTACCTCACTAGCATCCGAGAAACCATGAAGCTCAACAGAAATAGGATTTTTAATAAGAATAGTCCTAGGAACCTTTAAATCATTCAAGTCAACCAATTGGTTGTATAATGTTCTCCATTTGGTTAATACATCCAAAGGTACAGATTCGTCCCAAGACAACTTAAGCTGCCAGAGCCTTTGAATAATAATTTTTGCTGTAATCACCACTGGTGCAATAAGACCTAAGGGATCAAAAATTTGTGCTATGCATGACAAAATATTTCTTTTAGTGACTGGCCCTTCCCTGGTCATTTGACGAATTGAATATTTGAAAGTATCATTTTTTGAGTCCCAATAAAAACCCAAAGTTTTATTCTCACCAGACTCGCCAAAATGAACGGAAGTATCTTTTGACTTTGGATCCGTTGACAAGACTGCAGGCTCATTTGAATGAAATTTACGAAGATCAAATCCTCCTGACAAAAGAATTTGAGTAATTTGAGTTTTAATATTTTTGACCTCATCGATAGTATTGCCTCCAGTACAAAGATCATCAACATAAAAATCTTTAGCAATTATTTGACTTATTAAGGGATTAGATTGCTTACATTGCACAGAAAGTTCTTTAAGACACCTTGTAGCCAAGTAAGCTGCTGGACCAGTGCCATAGGTAAGTGTGTTTAGTTGATAAGTTTTTATTTCACAGGATGGATCAGAGCGCCACAATATCAGCTGAAGGTTGCGCTGAGTTTTGTCTACATAAACTTGCCGATACATCTTAGCGACGTCGCCTGTGAGAAGAATATTATGTTTTCTTGCTCGCAAAACGATGGCAAATAGGTCCTCTTGTACTGTAGGCCCTACCAAAAGAATGTCATTTAATGAGTAGCCACTGGAAGATTTACTTGGCCCGTCAAATACAACGCGTAATTTTGTAGTTGTACTAGCATTATTTAACACACAATGATGTGGAAGATAAAAGGAATCCATATTTTTTCGTACGTCTGTATTAATTTGAGACATATGCCCAAGCTCCTCATATTCATCAAGAAACCTACTATACTCAATTTTAAGCTGCTCATTTTTTTGAAGTTTTTTCTCTAGATTTAAGAACCGTTTTTTAGCTATTTCTCTAGACTCGCCTAACACTGAAGTAGGTTGTTTTAAAGGTAGCGACACCAGAAAGTGACCATCTAAATTTTGTTTAGTAGTAGTTTGAAAAAGGTTTTCACACACTTGCTCATCAATCGATAAAGATTTTTGAATATTTCTTTCCTCTAGTTCCCAAAATTTAGTCAAACTGTTTTCAAGATTTTGAGTTATGCTTAAATTACATGTAATTTGAGAATTAGGCTGATTAGAAGCTATGCTTCCAGAAATTATCCATCCTAGTTGGGTTTTTTGCATAACTGGTAAGTTATGACCTAGTTTAATTTGACCCGTCACAACCGATCAAAATGTCGATAGGACCAGGTTCATTAAAACTGGGATCAGCTAATATAATATTAGTGGGAATTTTAAGATGAGAAATATCTATGGCCATAAATGGTATTTTGTTAGTTATTTTTGGTAAAATTAAACATTTTAAGTTCATTTCATAAGAGCTTTGACGTGCTTGTATTGTGATATCAGTTTGCTTTAAGACCTTGGAGTTAGTTTGCCCTATACCTGTCACAGAAATATTAGTGCTAATAATATTTAAACCCAGCTTGGCACACATTCGTTCTGTGATAAAGCTAGATTCACTGCCACTGTCTAACATAACTCGACACGTATGACTCTCACCGTTTTTATCAAGAACATTGACTATGGCGGTTGATAATAATACCTTTGGCACACTATTTACAGAATGGTAAGCATTGACATTATCCTGAGCATTTAAAGTATTTTGTTTATGCTGGCCGGCATGCGGCATAGTAGGCTCAGGATTTTGCAAGTTGCCATTGAGAGCTTGATGATTTTGACTATTAGCCTCAGATTGAGTATTAGGTGTAAAATTAGTGTGCAATAAAGTATTATGCCTTTTTGAGCACTTTCTGCAAGGTTGAGAGCGGCACTGTTCAGTAGGGTGGTTATTTCTTAAACAGTTTAAGCACCATTTTCGTTTTTTAGCTTCAGTCATTCTTTTATTAACATTGAAATTGAGAAAAGTCTTACAATTATAAACAGTGTGATCCTTGCTACACAGAGAACAAATAGGTGCATATGTTACCGATAAACTATGCCTTCGATTACCTTTCTGATTATTATTTATTTGCAAACTTTCTAACACTCTACATTTATCATGTAAAAAGTTTGTAAACATATCAAGCGTAACAGCATCATGCTTGGAATATTCATTTTCCCACTCTCTCCCAGTAGAATTATCTAACTTTAAAGATATCATATGTATAATAAGTGCATCCCAGGAATCTACTGGTTGTTTTAGTACGTGCAGAGCCCTAAGATGACGATTAAGGCCATCCAAGAGGTTACGTAAACTTGTATGACACTCGACTTTTACATAATCGAGATCAAAAAGTGCTTTAATATGATTTCTGATTAAAATTTGTGTGTTTTCATATCTTTTAACCAGTAAATTCCAGGCTATAGAGTAATTAGCTGCAGAGCTTTCCAAAGATTTTAATAAGTCAGCAGCAGCACCTTTTAAAGATAACCGTAGGTAATGAAATTTTTGAACCTCAGGTATTGAGTCATTATCATGTATAAGAGAATGAAAAGTGTCTTTAAAAAATAACCATTGGTCATAGGCACCATCAAAATTAGGTAAAGGTATGGGAGGAAGCTTCACATTAGGTCCCGATTGTATATTTAGGCTTCTATTAGAGCTTGATGCCACGGTTCGATTATCAAAATCATCCCCCTGACTTTGCCCCCCACCTGGGGACGTTGGAGCATTGTCTTCCAGAGCAGTTTTCGCTTTAGAAATATATTTAAAATATGTATCTTCGAAATCTTTAGTTTCAATGTCAAACACGTCATCAGTTGTGTCGGTGCTAAGATTTTGAATATTAGTTTGAATCTCATAAAATATATCTAAGCAAGGCTCTATAGCTCTAATACGCAATTCAAGATCTTTAAGTTGTAGATCCTTTCCATCTGAGTTACCCTCTATGACTTTTTTAAAGCGCGTTAATCTAGCTTTAATATTCTTTTTTTCATTTTTAAGAGTATTGAGATTTGCAATTTCCTGATTATCAGGCATTGTTTTGGTTTATTTTTTATATAAAAATAAATGTTTTAGTTTTAGTTTAGATTAATCCTATTTAAACAACACAATACGAAGCAAGTTTAAATTAGGTAAAAATTAGGAAGAAACAAAGGTTTAGGGAAGTGATTGGAACGCACTGACCTTGATTCCAATTTTCAATTGCTTCTCTTTCCACTTGTATGATCCACTATCGCGGCTTGTCTCTACGGGAATTTTCAAATTGCCTTCGTAGAAAACTGGACAAAATGGACGTTTTTTAATTGGCTTTTTCTTGTGTTATCCAGCTCGACTGGACCATATGTTATGGTCTATACGTACTACAAACTCTGAAGATTTATGATTTGTATGAATTTTATTTAAACTTTAACGATTAACTATTTCTATTACATTTTTTTTATAGAAAGTAATTAAAGTGTCTTTTTTGTTAGTTGACAACGTTGACATTCATCGTTGCTATGGATTTGCCTATATTATATAAATTGTAGCTAAGGTTGTTCAAACTTGATGTTAAGGTCGTCTAAACAATACCAATATACACCCTGTATATATTCTACTGCCCAAAAAGAATGCCGAGTTGCTTTCGGAAAAGGATGCGAGAGCGCTACCGTACCCCAAAATATACTTTTTCTAATAAATAATAAAAAATAAGCAAGAAACCCAAGTTCTAAGTTAATGTTTACCTTTGAATGCCCCCCTATGTATGTATTTTTACGTATGTATACCCCCGAGTCATCCCGTATACTTTCAAACGTCAAACTCAATTTATTACCTGACCCTATACAAATATGCAAGTGTGTATTTTTGAAGAGATTCACTTTGCACGAGCTTTTTTGGGCTTCGGACAGTAAATTTAAAAAGGATTTTATTGGTCAAATGGAAAGTAAAACATGTTTACAAGCAGCGAAAATGACTTGGCGAAAAGGGCGAATCAAATACTACCCAAAATTTAACGGCATTCCAATTTACATAATAAAAACTTGCTTCTACATACAGGATACATTTTTTAACTGGAATAAATTCGGTAAGTACCTTTTTAACCGACTTCATGGGGAGCTTATCAAGTCGACCCGTATGTGTCATTTTTTTATGTATGTTCACGCATAATTCTTGAACGGATTAACTGAGTCCTCCCAAATGGTCCCATTTTAAGGTTTTTTTTTTTGCTAAAGTGAGTGCAAACCTAAAAAAAACTGCGAAAAACAAAGGAAAAACTCTTGAAATCGACAATTTTTGCGTGTGTACTTCGGAATGGCAGCACCGATTCAATAATTTTGTCTCCGTTGTGTTTAGCATGATGGTCTTGTTGATATTTGAATTTAAAAGATATTAAAGGGGTGGGGGTGAGAGGGGTAAATCGGAGCGACTTAGAATGTTTCTGAAAATGTTGACTAATATCTCATTTTCGGGGTTAATGAGGGCATAAAATTTAATTTTGTTTAGCATATGTTAAAAAAATTACCGGGAGCGGGGGGAATAAAAAGGGGAGAAGAGGAAATTGTCCAAAAATGTTTACTAATATATCATTTTCGGGGTTATTGAGGTCAAAAAATCTAATTTTGTCTTACAGAAGTTAAAAAAAATTAACGGGAGGGGGATGTGATAAAAAGGCGTGACTAGGAATTGCTTTAAAAATGTTAACTAACATGTCAATTTCGGGGCTAGCGAGATCAGAATATCAATACTTTTCTAACAAATTTTAAAAGAAAGGCTACGGGGGGGGGGGGGATAGAGAGAATAAATGGAGCGGCTGAGAATTTCGTCAAAAATGTTAACCAATAATATATCATTTTCGAGGTTATTGACGTCAGAAAATCTTATTTTGTCTAACAGATGTTTAAAAAATTAATGGGATGTGATAAAAAGGAGTGACTAGGAATTTGTTCAAAATTGTTAACTAACATGTCATTTTCGGGGTTATTGAGGTCAAAAAAAAATTAATTTTGTGTAGCAGATGTTAAGAAAATTGACGGCGGGAGGGGGGGGGGGAGTAAATAAAGAGGAGTGACTGCCAATTTCTCCAAAAATGTTCAATCCATCCGCTTTTGTCAATTTAATCTCTAAAAATCAGTTCTCATTTTTTCCTCATTTCCCATACGACAACCCACTAATCACATTGTTAACTAATATATATTTTTTTACTAATTTAACATTATAACATATAATTTCCAAGGTACTACGCCTATGGCAATATCCTCTCAAGGTCCCTCGGCGCTAGAGGCGTAGAACAAACGTGCCGCGGGAGAGATATCTTTCTGGTTGTTTATTTATTCTTGTGCAGTTATTATAATGCGTCCAAATCTTGCAAAGGTACAATCACCCGCCACACCTTCTGTGAAAAGAAAAGTGGCTACGAAACGAAAGTAAGTTTCTAAAAGTGATAAAAAAAGGAAACGTTAGTAACAGACATTTTAGATGCTGTATGCTGTACCTAAATATCATTTGGTAGGCAGGGAACTTGGCATAATTTCTACATTTCAGTTATTTTTTTTAGATAACAAAACACTCAGTCCTGATGAGAAGTTGGCCTGTTTTTTTTACATGTATGTTTTTGGTGGGATCTCACTTTACCTTTGTTTAATTCGAATGAGTGGAACAAATCTGTTACACACCTCGCAAAACTCTCAGTTTTTAAACCAAAACACACAAGTAGAACACTCTGTTTATACCCTGCTGTGAAGGTTTTCTCATTATTTTTTCAAACCTGAGTTTGACTGACACCTACAGAAATCTGGTCAGGCACGAAATAAAGTTACCTATATAAGAATCTTGTAGCCAAACACACGTGTGTTTCTTACTTTCATCAAAATATTTTCTTAGTCTATTTTTAACTTAATAAAAATGAACAAGAAGTTGCTGTGCTTTAATTTCATTTAATATAGGGCGTATCAGAAAACTTTAGGTGATTGATGACTTGTACAAAAACTTCAAATTTAAAACAACCCAGATAAAGTTTGTTTTTAAAAATAAACACTTATAAATATTACAAAGAGTGACTGACTATAATTTAAATAGTATTTACCGGCAGAATTCACTATAGCTGTGATCGGTCTAATTTGTTAGGTTCGTTCTTATCATGAATATGACGTATGCACTATCACGAAATTAATTTATCTAAAACGAAATTACCATATAGTTTTGTTTTTTATAATGCTGTATTTTTATCAGAAAAGTAGCATAAATCTAAAAATAATTCCATGAGAACGTGTTTATAAGTAGATAAGGCTAGACATTTTGCGCGACCTCGCGTAAGGGCATTTTTTGCGGCTGGCTTGAAATACCATCAGCGTGGACCCGGGCTTATTTATTTTAATATATACCTTTAGCATAGCAAAAAGTAAATATAATATTAAAAACATTGGTGAAAAACCTTGCCCCGATAAAAGGAAAACAAGGCAACCTGTCTTGTCGATCGGAACCTATCCCAAGGAGCCAATTACGATTACATAACGTCGATGACCACAAACTTGACCACGCGACATTGGCCAGTCCGCGGTTAGCTACTTGCCATTTCTCCACGCCCAGCGGAGTATCCTGTTTTGTCTATGTTACGTAGGATCGTAGACCAAAAACAAGTTTGAGTCGTGCGAAGTGTTGATCCATCTGGCACTGTGTGGGTGCAGTATTTTTCTAAAAATGTTTTCACAAAAGGATTATTTATTTTATGAAGTGGGAAGAAAGGATTCACATAAATCCATGTAGGATTCTTTTTGCGTTACATCATGTCGCCATTGACTAGATGGCCCAGGAAGAGATTTTAGCTTCATCTCTTCTAAATGCTGTGGACCGGTTACATGGCGCTCTATGTTATACTTTGTGCGCACAAACTCAGAATTATATACTGAATGGAATGCCTTGTTCATTTTCAAATAATATATCAGAATATGGAATAAGCAAGTCTAACTTTAGTTTTTTACTTGTACTCATTTTAATTACTTTTAAATCACTATTTAGCGCCTATAGCTTGTCTGTAATGCGTAATGCACACAGAAAAAAGCGCTTCCTTCTTATAAGGATGGTAGGTAGTTTCTATGCAATAAAAGAAGATAATTCATATAGACTAAGTTCAAAGAATTCTGTTATGATTTAGTCGATTTTTAGGGCACTCCTTAAGCCAAAAAAAGTTTGACAAATTATTTTCGTAGATATTTTTGATTATACTCTAATAAAAAAAATAAAAAATGTGAAATTTACCCATTATTGTATTTTACTTACAAATTTGTTTAAATTAATCATAATCAAATCAAAAAGCCCCGCCCTTATTTCGCCCAATCGCATAAATGCCGTTTTTTCCGATTTTAAAATTCCAGCTAAAGTATTAGGTAAAATTATTCGTCATTCTGGCATTTACCCCCAATTATGATTGCAGCAGGTGGTCCACATTTCCCAGCTGCTCAATTTCCATAATTAGAATTATCATTTTAAGTTAAATTTTCCGTAATTCCTAGAAGCGCAATAATTTACATTTATCAAACTTAAATTGCATTAATAATAAATGCAACTTCTGTATAGTATCTTTTTTAATACACTAAAAAAATATATTTTTACATATTATTTAATCGTTTTGTAATGGAATTGTCGATTTATGTTGAACGTTATCATAATAATTTTTTAAAAATTGTCACTTACTGAGTCTAAAACTTTTCGTTTGAAAAGTTTTTCTAAAATTAAGTCAACCCGTATTTTAAACCAAAACCGATTTCATATGACTTGGTCAGTTTTTTTGTTGGGCATTACAGAAACGAGACACGGCTGTGGCCATTACTTATACTTTTTTTCCAAAATAATGAACCAACTTCACAAAAGAAAAAGCACTGAAAACTATGAAATACTATTTTTACGTATTTTGTGGTTAATCGTAAACTTAATTTTGTTCAAAACTGGCTGATAAAAAGTAATATTTTTAGTTATTTATTACTGAGCGTAATGGTCAGCCTAACTGCGTTTGACTTTAAAGTAAGCGCAACTCCTTATTAACTGTTTATAAATTATCATTACGGATCCTTATACTGTGAAATTCCGCTGACTTCAAAGTTTAGAACTTCGGTGTACAAGTTACCTAACTTTGAACAAAATTACGTTGACCATTAACCACAGTTATAAATATGTAAAAATATTATTTCAGCCGGTTTAGTGCTTTCTCTTTTGTGAAGTTTTAGTAGTTTTTTGGAAACAATATTATTCCCATTTTTAGTTCACCTCTTTCCACCCCCCTCCCCTCCCCTTCATCTTATTACCCCCTCTTCAAATTTGTAATGCCCATGTTATATTGAATATTCAAACCTCAGTCACTCCGGAAATGGCACATTAGTTAACATTTTTGGAGAAACTGGCAGGCGTTCCTCTTTATCCCCCCCCCCCCCGCCGTCAATTTTTTAATATCTGTAACACAAAATTAAATTTTTTGACCCCTATAATCCCGAAAATGACATGTTAGTTAACATTTTTGGAGAAATTGCTAATCGCTCCTTTTTATCCCCCTCCCCCGTTAATTCTTTTAACATCGGTTAGGCAAAATTAGATTTTGACCCTAATAACCCCGAAAATTATATATTAATTAACATTTTCGGAGAAAAATATCGCTCTTTGTTATCCCCCGTCCCTGTTAATATATTTTCAGTACCTATTAAACAAAATTAGATTTTCTGACCTTGATAAAATCAAAAATGATACATTAATTAACATGTTTGGAGAAATTATACCAGCTGCTCCTTTTATTCTCTCTATCCCCTCCTCCCTTCATCAGGTAGGCTTACACCCAGAGTGGCTGACGAACAGATCACACTTTGACCAGAATCAACAAGAGCAAGAGCCAAAAAGTTCGAAAAGGATGGGTAAGATGTACTGGCTCGCGCCAAACTACTTTTACATATGTTGCTCCAAAACTTTTGGTTTCTAACATAAAGTAAAATAACGTCGAATTTGTTCGACAGTACAAGTGAACCACTGTACGATAATATAAGGAGGTTTTTCTACATATATAAATATATAGAAAATGGGGAATTTTCTTCGGTCCATATATTTAATATATGTCGGTAAACGAAAAAGCTTTAATTCTTTCACTAGTGCAAAACACAAAACCGTAAAATGACAAATAAAATAAAGTAGAACTATTTTTTTTGATTCTGGTCTGGGTGTCCTCCTGCTATCGCGATTTCTGGGCCCTTACTTTCCTCAAACATCATATATATATATATATATATATATATATATATATATATATATATATATATATATATATATATATATATATATATATATTTTTTTATAGGAATATTTTCTTGGGGATTATAGATCCGGAATAATCACTATTTTTTTATATTTTGTTTTTGTTTTTATTAACGTTTCGGTCAATTCTTGTGACCTTCTTCAGAATACAGTGCTGAAAAACCGCTCTAATTAGTAATCTTAGTCATAATGAACATAAAATTAACATACCTGTGAACGAAAATGTTTTTGGGGAATGCATCCTCTTAATTAAGATTTAAAATTGACATATAACACTAACATTGTGGACGACAGTTTAAAAACGACGAGAAACAATTTTAAAAATATCATGCAGGCAAGAAGTCTGCGTGTCTACTGCAATACTGGGATCTTTATAGATATAAAAATGGTGGTGAATGGAATTTCGTTCTTTTTTGTTTAAAAATTGCCTGAAAGATAATGTTTTCATTATTAAGATAGAGGGGAGCTGGATTCCTTTGGATGCCCTTTTTTTAAATTAATTATTAATAGTTATGTGTACATATATATTTTTTTAAATTTATTTTATTAGATTGTGATAGATCTTGCTGAGGTGTTTTGTATCCGATTTTGAGTTTATGTTTTTTGGATTTTTTTGGATTTCTATCATTTCGAAAATTTCACGTTTCTTTGTATTGGTTTCAGTGCGTAGGACTTTTACTTTTTCATAATTGAAGGTGTGTTTCTTCTCAAGCATATGGTTAGTTAGGGCTGTTTTGTTCTTCTTGTCATATTTGTGTCCATTCAATCTGTTTTTTAAAAGTTGACTTGTCTGTCCTATATAGACGCTATCGCAGTTATCACATGGTAGTTGATATACGACATTGCTTTTCATATTTTGTGGTATTTTTGATTTTAAGGAACTGAAACAACTCTTCAATAGATTGTAGCCTTTATGTGCGACTGTAACATTATGACTTTTGAAAGTGTTGTGTATTTTTTCAGACAACCCATTAATGTACGGTAATGAAAGATATGACATTTTTGTTGTTTTTAGTTTGGGTTGGTTCTGGTTATAAAAAATATGTATTCGTCTTTTAAAAATGGAATTTATTAGGTTTTCGGGGTAGCGGTTTAGCTTAAGGGCTTGTTTTGCTTTCTTTATTGCGTTTTCCCTATATTCAGGGCTTGAAAGCTTTATTGCCCGGTCAGCTAAGCCGATAACTACTGATTTTTTTTGGGATATTGGGTGTTGGGAATTGTAGTTGACATATCTGGAAGACCAAGTTTCTTTAGTATACCATTCCGTTTTTATGTCGCCATTATTATGGTGGAGTGTGAGGTCCAAAAAGCTTATTTTATTATCATGTTCTTTTTCTATGGTAAACTGAAGCTTGTTGTGGTAACTGTTGAAATGATTTAACGTGTCTTGTATTTTATTTGTTGGTATAGCTGTAATGCAGTCGTCAACATATCGATAGAAAAAGGGTATTTGAAAATTAAGGGTTTTTATTATATTTTCTTCAAGGTCCTCCATTACAAGTTGTGCAATGACGCTTGAGATGGATGCTCCCATGGCACAACCTTCTATTTGTTTAAAAATTTTGTTATTATAATTAAAATAGGTTGAGTTCAATGTCAGATCTACGGCTTCTAAAAAATCTGTTAATGGTATGTCAGTGAATTTACTTATTTTATCCCATTTCTTTCTTACTACCTCTTTAGCTAAATTTAAGGGGATGTTTGTATAAAGGGATACAACATCTAGGGATATTAGTATGTAGTCGTTTGGTAACTTTGTATTACTTATTTTGTTTTTAAAGTCGACAGAGTCTTTTATGTAATATTCATTTTTATTTATGACATTTTGTAAGATGTTTTTTAGAAATTTAGAAAGTTTTTCTAACGGTGATTGTATACAGGAAACAATTGGTCTAAGTGGAATATTTGTTTTGTGTAACTTTGGCAAGCCGTAAATTCTGGGGGCTTGTGCGTTTTGAATTTTTAGTTCTTTTGCCGTATTTGGAGATATATACATTAAATTTTCCCATCGAGATATCAAGGCGTTGTTTTGTTTTTGATAAATGTTGGTAGGATCGGTTTTTAGTTCTTTGTATGTATTGTTGTCCTGTAATAGATCATTCATTTTTTTATCGTAGTCCCTTTCATACATAATTACCGTTTTATTGGACTTGTCCGGTTTTAGAATTTTTATGTTTTTATTTTGTTTTATGAAATATTTTGTTTTTTTAAACTTTTGTACCAAGCTTTTTTGTTGTTTATTGTTTTTGTTTACTCTATGAAAATTATTTTTGTGGTTTGTAATAATGTTACAGCATTTTGATCTTAAGCTGTCTTTAGTATCGTTATCTGAATTTAGATGTGTTAGTGAAGTTTCGATATTGCTAATGAGGTCGGGTATAGGTATTTCTTCTGGTGTATTTAAAGGCATGGCAAAGTTTGGACCAAGACTAAGTATTTCATTCACATAATCGGGAATATCAATATCTGTTAGGTTTTCGATCCAGTCTGAGATATCGTTGGTTGCAGTTTTATTTTTAAGTCTGTCAAATTTATTTATATTTTTTTGCTTAATTTTTTCGAAAACATTATTAATTTTTGAGGATTCCTGAATTAAAAAAGTGTTTAGGATTGGTTCTGGTAGAAGACTTGTCAAAGAATTACACACTCCGGATATTTTGTTTTGCAAAATATGTAAGTTTTTTGTGGTATCCGTTATTAGTAAATTTAGAGTGCTTAGCACGAACATATTTAAAGTGCATTCCCTAAATTTTCGTTCAAGGTTTTTACAATCGAAGTTGATGTGTTGTGTTTTTATTTTTAAAAAAGGAGGCGTTATATTATTGTTCTTGCAACGCAAAAGGAATATTCTTCGGTTTTTTTGCTTACATTGCTGTAAGTTTAATCTTGAATATAGCTTCATTTGTACTACTGCGGCTTCTCCATATTTCAAATTGATGTTGGTGTATGACAGCATATTTTCACCCATGCTTATATATTTTTTATAGAATTTGTTTTCTTGGATCTTCTATATATTTTTTTATAGGAATGTTTTCTTGGGGTTTATAGATCCGGAATAATCACTATTTTTTTATATTTTGTTTTTGTTTTTATTAACGTTTCGGTCAATTCTTGTGACCTTCTTCAGAATACAGTGCTGAAAAACCGCTCTAATTAGTAATCTTAGTCATAATGAACATAAAATTAACATACCTGTGAACGACTGCATTACAGCTATACCAACAAATAAAATACAAGACACGTTAAATCATTTCAACAGTTACCACAACAAGCTTCAGTTTACCATAGAAAAAGAACATGATAATAAAATAAGCTTTTTGGACCTCACACTCCACCATAATAATGGCGACATAAAAACGGAATGGTATACTAAAGAAACTTGGTCTTCCAGATATGTCAACTACAATTCCCAACACCCAATATCCCAAAAAAAATCAGTAGTTATCGGCTTAGCTGACCGGGCAATAAAGCTTTCAAGCCCTGAATATAGGGAAAACGCAATAAAGAAAGCAAAACAAGCCCTTAAGCTAAACCGCTACCCCGAAAACCTAATAAATTCCATTTTTAAAAGACGAATACATATTTTTTATAACCAGAACCAACCCAAACTAAAAACAACAAAAATGTCATATCTTTCATTACCGTACATTAATGGGTTGTCTGAAAAAATACACAACACTTTCAAAAGTCATAATGTTACAGTCGCACATAAAGGCTACAATCTATTGAAGAGTTGTTTCAGTTCCTTAAAATCAAAAATACCACAAAATATGAAAAGCAATGTCGTATATCAACTACCATGTGATAACTGCGATAGCGTCTATATAGGACAGACAAGTCAACTTTTAAAAAACAGATTGAATGGACACAAATATGACAAGAAGAACAAAACAGCCCTAACTAACCATATGCTTGAGAAGAAACACACCTTCAATTATGAAAAAGTAAAAGTCCTACGCACTGAAACCAATACAAAGAAACGTGAAATTTTCGAAATGATAGAAGTCCAAAAAAATCCAAAAAACATAAACTCAAAATCGGATACAAAACACCTCAGCAAGATCTATCACAATCTAATAAAATAAATTTAAAAAAATATATATATGTACACATAACTATTAATAATTAAAAAAAGGGCATCCAAAGGAATCCAGCTCCCCTCTATCTTAATAATGAAAACATTATCTTTCAGGCAATTTTTAAACAAAAAAGAACGAAATTCCATTCACCACCATTTTTATATCTATAAAGATCCCAGTATTGCAGTAGACACGCAGACTTCTTGCCTGCATGATATTTTTAAAATTGTTTCTCGTCGTTTTTAAACTGTCGTCCACAATGTTTGTGTTATATGTCAATTTTAAATCTTAATTAAGAGGATGCATTCCCCAAAAACATTTTCGTTCACAGGTATGTTAATTTTATGTTCATTATGACTAAGATTACTAATTAGAGCGGTTTTTCAGCACTGTATTCTGAAGAAGGTCACAAGAATTGACCGAAACGTTAATAAAAACAAAAACAAAATATAAAAAAATAGTGATTATTCCGGATCTATAAACCCCAAGAAAACATTCCTATAAAAAAATATATAGAAGATCCAAGAAAACAAATTCTATAAAAAATATATATATATATATATATATATATATATATATATATATATATATATATATATATATATATATATATATATATATATATATATACATATTTTCTTCTGTGTGAATTAATGTACAGAAGTATTTAAGAAATATACAACAGCACAGCGTATTTACTGAAAAATTTGTGAATCTACAAGCATGTCTCTTACTTATTCAAGTTTTTAAACTCCTACATTTTCCTGCTTCCACAAGTTTATCGAAAAGTTTCGCCCTTTCTGTAACGTTTTTTTGTTAAGTACAATTTAAATAAATTTTTTTCAAGCACCTGAACATTTTCTGCCTACGCGAGCGATTTCCTCGTCAGTTTTTCGAATTTTTACAAAGTTTGTCGCTAGCGATAGCGGCACAATTTATTATCCTCAAAATATTATTTATTTACTCTCGGTAGCAAAAAAAGTTGTACATCTCCGGTGGAAATTTCAACTTGTTTGTGTGTATTTATTCTTACCCCTGCTAAAAAATTAAGGGCCGCACAGAAAAAACTGCTGTGCTAATAGTATTATTTTTGACCACTGTCACATTAGTTATATTAAAGTTAATATTGTCTCAACAAAACATTATTGAAATGATTTTTAAAAAAAATCTTTAAATATAGACTTAAAATTAAAACTTTTAAGGTAAAAAGCTAGATTTACAAAATTTTGTAAATATAACAAAAAAACCCGGGATTTTTCGTCCGTAACTGTACATTGATTAATCAATATCGGTGAGATTCACTATAGCGATGACGGGTCTAATTTGACAATCTCTGGCTTAAATTGATGTGCATTTTAGCAACATTATGCAAAATTTGCAAATCAAACAAACCGCAGAAATACTAGAATAAATAATAACTTTCCAATGGCAAATTATTAAAAATGACGGACTGAAAATTAATCAAATTCCAACTGATCAACTAGAGGACCTAAATTCAAGCGAGTACCTGCTAATTCTAAAACGATTTTGGTGAATCCCATGGCACAACTGTTATAATTATTTCAACTTTCTAATTTTAAAAAAAGCGTCAAGATCCTATAACTCAACTTTTAATTGCCTCTGAGTCTAAAAAAACCTTTATCTGTAAGAAAAAATTTTTATCGAGATAATTCCGATTTATGACAAGTGGTCGCTTTTATTACAGTAAAAAAGTCGAGAGATTAAAAGAAAGACTTCAAATCGATAAGAGAGCAAAAAGTAAAGTTATTTGTCAAAAATTGTTTTTATCCCGAACTTTTTAAACGTTTTCCCATGAGATTGACATAAAACGAAAAAGCCATCCATGACGACTTTGCGTTGAGACTTGAGTTGATGGAAAATATATTTCAGGACAATTATTTTCAAGGATGTTTTTTAAAGATTTGACGAAAAACGTGAGCAATGAGATATAAAATAATAAATAAGTGTGTCCACCGATCGTGGACTTGACATTTTTGACACGATTTGTTGCAGAAAAAGTTAATATTACAATACATCTAGTCGTTGCGAAAAATAACTGTTAGGGAATATTCATTTTTGTACGTCAAGGAAATAATATTTCCTTACGGTTGTTAAAGTACTTCAAAAGTTATTAAAATACGATTTTTAAAAGATTTTATTTTTGAACCCAGCTTTAGAAAGTATAAAATAAAATGATTTTCGGCATATTCATATTTTTGTCTTGCTTGTTTTGGAAGTAAATCCAATGTGGCAGTATTTTCGCTAGTTCTGGAAGAATTCTAAGAATAGAGAATTCATCGTCACTCAATATTTTGCACATTCTTTTCATAGATATATATGTATACATACATACAGGGTGGCCCTTTTAAAGTGTTACAAGGCAATATTTAAGAAACGGCTGAGTATAAAAAAATGAAATGTGGGGTGATGCAATAGGACTTTGGGGGACACTATTAGACATTATAAGTAACTTTGTAACCCTTCTCACTTTTTAGGGGTGGGGGTAACTTTTAAATGTTAAATGGAATGATGCGGTTTTCTTTTCAGATTCGTAATCTACAGAAAAAATTACGTTAAAAACATAATTGGTTGTAAATGTCAATGTCAGTATGTCAAATAAATTGCACAAATTGACAAAATTATAATTTTCCGCATTTTTCCGTTTACCTAATTAATATTGCATAATTTGAAGTTTCATATCAGCCTACATCAAGAATTGTATGACCAAGATTTTCAGAGACGGATGGACTTTTGTCACTGGCTTCAACGATCGATCACAGAAAACAATTCACTGGAAAATATAATTTTTTCTGACGAAGCGACTTTTACGAACCATGGCCAAGTCAATCGACACAAGATGAATATGCATTATTGGGCTGACGAAAATTCACACTGGATGCGAACAGTCGCTTATCAGCACTCTTGGTCGGTAAATACCTGGTGTGGGATATTTGGCGATGTTATTATTGGACCTCAATGTTTTGATGGAAGACTTCATGGACAGCGATACTGCGATTTCCTTAGAAATGATTTACCAAGATTAATGCCAAATATTCCAGAGCAACAACGTGGGTCAGTTTGGTTCCAGCAAGATGGTGCGCCACTACATTTCTGTCGAGATGCACGTAATATTCTCGATGCTACTTACCTTAATAGATTGATTGGACGTGGGGGCTAATGCACTGACCTTCTCGATCACCAGACATGACTCCCCTTGACTTTTTCTTGTGGGGATTTGTCAAAGAAAAGTCATGGTGGCAGCACCAGCTACAGCCGAAGATATGAAGCAAAGAATTAGGCGTGCAGTTCAAGGAATCACCCCAGATAAGCTGTTAAGAGTTCCAAATTCATTTCAGAATAGGGTTATTAAATGTCTAGAGCAAAATGGCCGTCATTTTGAACACCTATTAAAATTAAATATTTTTTTACTCTTACAGTATTTAATTTGTTGACTTTAACATACTGACATTGACATTGACATTAAATTATGTTTTTAACGTAGTTTCTTCTGTAGATTACGAATCTGAAAATAAAATCGCATGGTTCCATTTAACACTTAAAAGTTAACCCCCACCCCTAAAAATTGGGACGGGTTACAAAGTTACCTATAATGTCAAGTAGTGTAACCCAAAGTCCCGTTGCATCACCCCACATTTAATTTTTTTATACTCAGCCGTTTCTTAAATATTGCCTTGTAACACTTTAAAAGGACCACCCTGTATATACAACTATATAAACTAATCCTTTTAATTCACGAAATATCCAAAACGTTGAATGTGAATTATTTATTTAGGATGCTTGAAACTAATCCTCACTTCTGCGACCTAAATGTGTTTGATCAGATTTTAGAGAGAAATAGTGAATAAACTACTAAACGATGTTTTCTGTGTTCTATAATACTACTACCGCAAATACCACAGGCAATATAGAAATTGTTATAAATAGAATATAGATATATACATCTTTAGTAATAAGGAGGACAAAATCCTGTGTGCACCAGTGCAACGATACAAAACAATTTGGCACAAACTCCTACTTTACAATGAAAATTCTGAAAAATTATTGTAGAAAAATTAAATGATTAATTTCATAATAATATAATCCACGATATACCCTTGCCGGATGATCAGTCCCGTGTAGAAGTAATATTACCGTTTACATAATTGAGGTAGCTATGAAATAGGGTTGCAAAGTCAAAAATTAGTTGGGACAACTAAAAAACCTAGTAGAACAGAAAACCTATTGGGCAGTCTTTTAAAATGTGTTGTCACAATTTTTTTTAAGATATTGCAAGATTGCATGCTCGGCATTTTAATTACTGAACAGGTTATATCTAAAGAAGTTGAGGGTGAACAATATTTGGTTTCCTACAACTAATACAAAAACAACTTATTGTTTTTGTTGTCCTGGGTTTATTTTTGTGCAAAGATAACCTCGAAAAAGCTCTATTTTATTTTCTTAACGAACTTATTTCTGGTAACATGTGGGAGCAAATAAAACTTAGTCGTATATACCAAAGCATTTTTAAGAGTGTACCTACTAATGGGATCATCATCTCTAGTAATTTTATTTTAATTGCCAATTTTTAGAAATATTGGTAGGTACTATAATTTCTAATCTCCAATTTTTGAAAAAAATTACACTGTGTTTAGTTTTTGAATTACTTTATAATATGATAAGATATATTTTTATTGGTAAATAAAATACAGAATTAATCACTGACGTTTCACTATAATTAGCGTTAGTCTTACAGGTTACAAGGTTTTTCACAAACCCTGTATATACAAAAAAATATTTTCCAAATAAAAACTACTTCAAAAGTATAATAATATGATAAGCTGTACACTAGTTTTTCGATAACAAATATTTTTAACAAGCTACGTCCGACAAATACCCTATGTGCACTACACATACAGCCCGGAAAAGGTCAGGGATCTAAACTGGCTGGCTAGGTCTCCCGACCTCACCCCACCAGACTTTTTTTGTGGGGATACCGTAAAAGTAAAGTTTATGTTGATAGACCTACGAGGGTTAAAACAAAAAATACGGTAAGAACTTAATGGAATACTACGTGAGATGTATTTAGCAGCTTTTGACCACATGAAGACCATAAGGTCATTTGGTCAATGACCTACCTAAATTTATTTTCAATGATCCACCTAATAATTTATTTTTTAAAACCAAACTTTTCTTTCAAAAAAGTGCAAGTTCCATGCGAAAACTCCCCAAGACTCAAGCCAAGCCATCGTCGAAAGATATCCAAGCTTGCTCTGGGCTGGGTCGTGTTAATTGGCCTCATAGGTTTAAATGGATGGATATAAATTCATTAAAGCTAAGAGAGAAACTGCCATACGCGCTTTAGGAAGTTAAAAAGAGACAATTTGTCGCCGGCCCACCAATAATATCGGGCCACTCCCACTATGGAAATACACTCAAACCGCTCCGCAAAATATACTCTTTCAAAACATTTGGTTTAGAAAAAGAAAAACTAATTAGGTAGCTAAAATGCGCATTGTATTTGCATTGTATTAATGTATTATTAATTAGCGGTTAAACATAAAAATTTATAAATGCGATCTCAGCCACGCCAGCGCTAGTCATCAAATATAACGGCATTTCTTACATTACCAGCATAGTCCAGAGTCCAGAGGTAGAATCTTAGCGAGTTGACCAAGAGGTTGTGGGTTCGAGGTTGGGTTAGGGTAGACTTTTTTAATTTTTGTTGTTTAAACATTTAGATCGGGTCTAAAAGGTGTATTGGCAACTAGTTAGCACTTGTTCCTCGATAAAATATTTTAAAGATTATTGGCAATCTCATATCTACTACAGCTGGCAGCCTGCACGTGCGTATACAAAGATCGTATTAGTATAGTATAGTCGCCAGTATTGTATTTATTAAATTAAACGGAGTTTCGGCAGCGTTCCTAATTTTATTTTACTAATAATCATACTTTTAGCTCAGAATAAGCACCACCATTTATTCTGGGCTTTTAGTGCAAGTCGCGACCTCTAATGAGGAGACGCTAAAAGTATCAAAACGGGAAGCCGCTAACTATCTAGAGTACTAAAACACATAGAAAAAAGTCATAAATATTTAGAGTAGCAATGTTCAATATACAACAGTACCTACTTTATGATTTTTTTCGGTGTTAATTTGTAGGCAAATAATTTCTTGGCAAAACTAGGCACATTATTAAAAAACCTTCCTTAATTAAAAAAGTGTATTTTGCTTGTTGCGTTGATATCACTAGTTGCCCACAAAATTTTGACCCACCTGTAAAAAAACTCACGAGCCGCGCCTGTGTTTAACCGAAGTGGAAGGAACCTAGACATTATAACTTTTAAAACATAAAATCCGCATATATACTCTGTGTATTTTGACCTTAATAAATTATTTTTAAGACTACAAGAAAATTCAATTTCAAAAGGGAAATTCATCTTGGGCAGCTTGTATTTAAGAAACAAAAGATAGAAGGAAATGTTTCTGCAAAAAAAGGACCGCAGCCGCGTTAAATTCAAGTTTACGAAAATGAAATAAGGCGAGTTAATCTACTTCTATAATTATGTTGTCATTTATACTGTTCTTTTATTGGATTTGGAGAATAGGGGGATTATATTTCCGCCCTGCCTCCTACTGTACCGCATTTATTTCACAGTAATCTAAAGTTTTTTCTTGCGTGTGGAGCTGTATAGAGTTGATTCAGCATAAAACCAAAGAAACATATAGCTACCCGCTATGCGTAGCTATAATTTCCTTTGATAAAACTAAAAATTGTGCATAGGCCCTAGTCACAATTTGAAGAAAATGGAAACCACCGACCTTAAGTATATCAATCATATTTCTCTGACCCAATTTGTTTGGTTTCTAATATTAGTAACATGGCTTAATTAATATAACTAAGATGTATAGCAGGACTTAGCTGATAAGTGGGATGTCCCTACTAAATATGGCGATCGGGAGAGTCCATAACGATGTCACACCCTCTTTATCCTTGCCTTTATGAACCCCGACAATAACTCACTAGTGAGTGAATTATCTACAAGGATTTCGGAAACCCGATGTCTAACTTTATTAAAGTCATGTAGGTGTGTTTACAGTGGATTATATTATTATATTGGAAAGTTCCTAAATCAATTAGGGTATAGTAAAAGACTTTAAAGACTGAAGACTAAAATATGGTACAGGCCTCTATTTTTTATGTTCGTTTGGAAGGAACTTTATATTTAAGTGAATAGCGTTTATTTCGTTCTCCAGTAGGCAAGGAAATTTATTTGATTTTTTAATTAGAGATATCTTTGGCTCTGCAAATTTCCATACTATAACTTTTATTGTTTGTTAAGCTTTCGTTAATAATTTTGCCCAGAAATTCATAAAAACTGAATTAAAGCAAAAAACGTTAAATTTTATTACTCTTTGCTTAAGATTTTTTTTTATTAGCCAACCGTATGTCCTACTCTAAAGCGCATTCCCGCTAGTGTTGATCTATTCGATAGCAAATTCTCTGGAGATTCCAAAAATGTATAACTTGGTGAGATCCATAGAGAAAATATATAATAGAGAAATAATGTCATTTGCGAATGTGGCAAATTTACCGAGCTGAATCCGTAAACAAAGACGGTCTTCTGCGGGCTTGCGCCTTGTCGAACGTTTGCCTTGTGATAGACAGGACCGTACTTCAAAATTTATTTCACATGACGTGAATCTTGTATCGAGTAATAAATGCTAAATATATTACTTGTAATTATTCTTTTTATTAATGATAAAAATGTAGCCATTAGTGAGATTTTAACAAAAATTGTATAGTTTGTTGGCTTAAATCTGAGTTTTCTTGCTATACAAATCTGTCTATAATTCCTCGAAAATAGCTCAGTTTATACATATACAGTGCGTCTCTTTAATGTCCCCCTCTTCATATTTTAAACGTTACATTTACAAAATTGAAAGTTGAAATAAAATATAAACATAGTATTCTAAACAATAGGAATAAAATATGCAACTGTTTTAAGAAGTAAAATAGTAAATAAAAATATTACCAAAACTATGTGTATATTTTATTGGATTGGCATCCCATCCTGTATAATTATTGAACAAACCAAGTTCTATGGTAAGATGTAAATATTTTTACACCTATTTACAGTGTGTGCACTTGATACTTTGGTGAAAGCGCTACTTACTTACGGCCCCATGTCAATCTAATCCACTGATATCTTAGCGATCCTTTGGCGAAAGCGTTTTTTTCTTTCGCCATCCCTTTTAAAATACCCTCTACCCTAATCCACTAGTATTTTTAGTGCCCCTTTGACGAAAGCGCAAATATGCCTTTTGGACACTCACCCTTCTAATCCACCGATATCTTAGCGATCCATTGGCGAAAGCGCTTTTTTCTTTCGCCATCCCTTTTAAAATACTCCCCTCTACCTTAATCCACTAGTATTTTTAGTGCCCCTTTGGCGAAAGCGCAAATATGCCTTTTGGACACTCACTCACCCTTATGCAATATAGGGGAAGGAGGCATTGACACTATATATGACCTTCTTACACCATCTTACCCCTTATACAATGCCCCTAATACACACACACCCCATCAGTGCCTTTCTGACACCTTGACCACACTCAATATACGTCACTGATAAATATTTCTACTTCTCCGTGTGTGTGTTCACTTCAACACCGGAGTGCATTTAAGATAAAAGTTAGAAAATTTATTTGGTTAGAGTTAATCTTAATAACTCAAAACTTAAAAGTATTTTTGCAAATAGAAATAGCAACTTCAGCATTTACAACAGGTGTATTCCATGTGTTTCCTTCAGTGATTACAACTGGGTCCGGTTCTGATCGCCGAGTTGCGTCATTGAGTTCAACAACCACTTTTGCTAGACGTCCCGAGTGCGCATGCCTCGAGAGGACCGTCGTTTAAAAATCTGACTGGCGCCCAATGCGTACAACCGCACTTTTTCGTCCATACATTGGACGGATTCAGCTGGTGTCGCGAATACGTTGTGATGGTCTAAATATATTTTGTCTATGGTGAGATCACGTTCAAGATTCTGTCAAAAAATACATAAAAATTGAATTAAGGCAAAAGCCTTATTATCATCTTTAAAAGTTTTTTATTAATCAACCGTATCTGCTAATCCACAGCGAATTCCCGCGAATATAGCTTTATCCGATCGAAAATTTTATGAAGATTCCAAAAATGTACCATGTATTAAGGTTTCTTTAAAGATTCCATCCAGAAATTCAAAAAACACTAAATTGAAACTTTACTCGATTCATCTAACATAAATAATTGTTAATCTTGACGCATCCTAATAATCTCGAAGTACATACTCGAACTACCCTCCTGACACAAAGTAATTCGTCCCCAAATACTTACAGGAAACGTGCTGGAGCATAGCCTGCCGTTCCTGAGTGGACAAATTCAGTTTGCACGTGCTTATCATGAGAGAGAATTCTGTTAATAGACAGACCTTTATCTGAGAATTGCACCGGATAGAAAACTTTAACGTTTATAGACAATAGTTTTAAGCTTTCCATATTACGAAAATTTTTTCAAAATATTTATTCTAAAACCAATAATTATTTTGGAAATAAGATTTTTTTTCATAAAACATCTTCCACGTTTTTTCAAAAAGCATTTTTTTCGAAAATGCATTTTTTTTATGATAATTCCGATTAAACTTTCAAAGTAGACAACCAGAAATACTTGCACAAGCAAAGGCGGCTGTAATAAAATGTTTGAACATATTCTTTTTTATTGACAACAACATCGTTTTTATTTGTCTTTTCCTAATGTCCCTTTTGCTAACAAGGATAGAACGAAATCGGATTCCGTTGGGAATTTTATTAGGAAAGAAAAGAATTTTGCGATTATTAATCTTTCAAATTATATAACCAGCAATACTTCCACAGGCGAGGAGGGCACTAAAAATTTGAACATATTCTTTTTTTATTTGTCTTTTTCTAATGCACTTTCGCCAACACGAATAGAAAGAAATCTGATTCCTCCGTGATTATCAGGACAGAAAAGATGAATATTGTGATTGTTAAAATATGTTCTGGTGTAAACTGTCCATGGAACTGACCAATAGGGTGAATTCTTGTTCAATTGTTTTTTCTGTCATCATTTTCAAATTAAATTGGATAGAATAGAGAAACTTCCCAGGCTTAGATATCAATACAGCCTACAGCCTTTTTAAATCAGTCATAAAATGTGTTGGCGCCAACATTCGCCTCTACGTTTGGTTCCAACGTTTGTCGCATCATGTAGCAGATTGATTTGCCAAATTTTAATCTGTCCATCTCGGTTCCAGTGTTGGATCCAACACTGTACGCAACTGTTTCAATGTTGGACGCGTCGTGTAGCGCCGGCTTTACAGTACCTATTTAGCGTCTCTCTATATATATATATTTACAATACATTATACATGCTTGCAAGTCTTGCAGCATGTAAATGTATGTTTTGTCAGTGTATTAACTGTTAAAATATAAATTTCAATTTTTGATGATTTTTTTACAGTGTAATAACTGACAATACTGTCACTGAACAGATTACAACTAGAGATCAAAAGAACTTACACACTATTTCGCTTCTGTATAGTTTAGGAATTTTCTGACGCCAGTATACCTTTGGTATTTGAAGTGAGTGGTCGCGCTCTCATTTCTTTTGCTTTATTACGGCCTCGTATATGCAAAATGTGTTTTCAGAAACTGTGCTGTCGAAAAATGGTATTGTTCGATAAAATACCTTTAAAAATTGTTTTTCAGAAATTATATAAATAAATCAGACATTGTTACATTCCGAAGACGTTGCAAAACATAAAAGTAACGCTTATAATTTTGTTTTTTTACTTAATTAATCTCCGTGCTTGCGCTGTTACAAAGCAGCGTCATTCTCTAACCACCAGCTTTAAGCGACATTACTGTCGCATAAATCAGAGTTCTGTTGGTAAGTCGGCGATAAATAATGTCGATTTTCGTCATTTTCTATTTCTTCAACGTTGATTAGTTTTGCTAAGGCAGTTTATTTACTGTCAAACCCATTAAGACCGGTAAATTTCGAAAACAAATTTGGAAATTGAAATATCTGGCGGGCGAATGTTACAATTCGTTTTCATATCTATTTTACAGAAATTTGGTGTTATTAGAGAAAGCTATAGATTTAAGAACAAAGGGAAGATGCCATTATTTACATTTAGAGCAATCAGAGATGCCAGGGTGACTCTTAATTTGGCCGACTATATGGTCCCCCACCTACTTTTCGAGAACGGCTGTTTTAGAGCAATTCTGTTGTTATGTGGGCAATTAATTTTGACACATCAACATCGGCAAGAAAAAAGGGTATTTTTTCGCGAGATCCCGCTGACCAACCGTGAACGGCCGGGAACTAGAAGTCACGTGATATCTGCATTGATATATTAAGTGGCATACACGTGACACGCTGTTCAAGGTAGATCAACGAGATCTCGCGAAAATACACTCAAGGAAAACACAACCTAGAGAGCATGCCCGCAGTTTTAAATCGATAGACGGGTTAGATGCTGCAGCTGCGTTACCAACTTGTTGTCAAAGTCGTAATTATTAATATTATTATTAGTAGTTGCCTAGCCATTGAGTTGTGAAATACGTCCTCGGACAGGTTTGCTCAGTTTTAGGTATCATCAGTATCTTTTTAAAATTTTTTGCTGAGTTTTTTTACTGCGACTGCGCGATTCGTGTAGGTATAAAATTTTGGCAGCACCGCATACAACTGACATTTTATTTAAAAAGATACTGATGAAACCTAAAACTGAGCAAACCTGTCCGAGAGCGTATTTCACAACTGACTTTATTATGCAATTTTTATTTCTCCACGTTTTAAAGCCGGTCTGGGTTAGCTTTTATTTCTTATTCTTAATTTACAACTTTTTCAGGAAAATAAGTAAACCTGGCAACACCGGACACAAAAATAGTGTTGACAGGTGGAGAAATAATGGCGGCTAATGGCGAGTTAAAATGGAATTTTCGAAAGAAAAAAGAAATTTTCTTAGCTATTTTTGCCTAAATGTGGTGTTTTTTGCTACGAAAAAAGTTTACAGATGTCTATAAGTGAAAGAGTCGAAATTTAAAAATATCCATAGAAAAAGCTAAGAGTTTAAAATTTTTTGGAAAAACCATATGAGACCGCCAAAACCTGATTTCAGATTCGTGTTCTACGGCCCAAAATTAGGGTCTGTGCAAAATTTCATCAAAAAATTCGGTGGTTCCATTAATCCGAATAACGACCAAAAAAAAAATTACCTGTGAAAGAAAAGCTATTCTGTTTGTAAAACCGAAATGCTTTAAAAACTTATTTACCCATCATTGTCAATATCAATATCTGATGTAAATATGTAAACGACCCCGCTGGACGTGAGGAAAACTGGGAAGTTCTAGTTATGAATGAACGGCTGCCTCTCCCCGTACTGAAGGTCAATGGGAGCCTCTAACAAAATTTCAGCCGAATGCGTCAAGGCGTTTAAGCGTATAGTTAACAATAAAGAATTTATCTGAAGAATGTAAAGCTTTGAAAGTTCTAAAACGTAATTTCTATAAGTTCTCAGAAAACTTTTAATAAAAACTCGCCTCGAAACAAATTTCTGATCTTTTTGATTAAAACCTTCTCTTACATCGCATTTAACAAGATAAAAGGAACAACGAAGGTGTGTACTGGAATTGAAATAGGTAAAAGACAAATTTGTATACTTCTGTGTTATCAAGTTGCTTTGTAATTTTCAATTATTTATGGCTAATTTAAGACGGAAAGGAAACTAAGCAACTACGTGTAGGTTGGTTTTAATTTTATATATAAAGTGGTTTCGAGTTTGGAAATGTTAGTTGAACCTGCTTAAAGTCCTTGGATGTCTACACTGCGTTGCTGAAAAAAGGCCTAGTGAGTACTGGGCGGTATAGGAAACAGTTTCATCCTCCTCTAGACATTATTAACGTTGGAAATCATCATCACTAACGATTTCTGGTGCCCTTTGTTGAGTAAGTCTTCTGAGCTGTCTGTGCCGAGTACGAAGAGACTGGAAGACGCCGAGACCTCCTTTGGCGTCATTCTGGCCTCCTGTTTCTTTTAATATAACCACAGCCGTCTTTAACTCTCGAGCCATGAAGCACAGACGTCGTAAACATCACCGCCCGTGGGCTGATTTTATTTTGTTAAGAATATGTAGAAACTGAACTAAACAGTACCTACCTATTTACTAAAGTTTTTGAACAATTTAAAACAAAAATTCTGTTGTTATGTGGGCAATTAATTTTGACACATGGACATCGGCAAGAAGAAAGGGTATTTTTTCGCGAGATCCCGTTGACCAACCGTGAACGGCCGGGAACTAGAAGTCACGTGATATCTGCATTGATATATTAAGTGACATACACGTGACACGCTGTTCAAAATAGATCAACGGGATCTCGCGAAAATACACTCAAGGAAAACACAACCTAGAGCGCATGTCCGCAGTTTTAAATCGATAGACGGGTTAGACGCTGCAGGTGCGTGGCCGACTTCTTGTCAAAGTCGTAATTAGTAGGTATGTTTTAATGTTTGATAGGCTAAGTTAAAATTATTAATATTATTATTAATAATTACCTAAATATCTTAAAATAAAATTCGGTAAGCTTATATTAAATGTATAAATGTATCGCGAATCGCTAATATTGTTTTAATAATAAATTGGTCAGATTTAAATTATTGGTGAGCCAGAATTTGCGACAAACCGACACACGGCGCGGCGGCGGCAATCAAACCCAATGAAAACATTATACTTATTTTTTTCGTTTTAGTACATCTAAATAATAACAGCTGGTTTTTAAAAAGTATTTTTTACATAAGATTTTATTTTCAAATTTTTGTTTACGTCTTAACCTATGAATTTCTGATAATGCATCATTATTACAAGACCTTTTACCTATTATCATATTCTACTCGTCGAACCCTTTCACTTGATTCCGATATCAAGGGGATTGTAAAGAAAAAGTTAATCTGCCATCTTGTGGCGTCCGCCATATTGGGTTTAAAATGACGTCACTTAGCTTATCGCGTTCTACTCGTCAAACCCTTTCATTTGATACCCATATCAAGGGGATAGTGAAGAAAAAGATAATCCGCCATTTTGCGACGGATTGGATCCAGAACAATTTTATATATTGCATTGTCACCGGACTTATACATGTGTGCAAAATTTCAAAGCTCTAGCTTAATTAGGACTAGTAGAAATTTTTTGTTGCAATATTTAACCTAAACACCACAAACTAACAGGTGAAATTTAAATAAAAGCTTGTAATTGCTTTTCTAGTTCTCGATGACGTAGACTTCCTAGAACATTTTTACACTTTTTGCTTCAATACATTAAGATTTTTTTGTTAAAACTATCAAACTTACGTGCCCAACTCTGTACCATACCAATTGAAAAATTCCTTTTCAAACGTTTTGGTACGATTCCCTTTGATTAGCAAATTCTATTATTGGACTTTTTCGGTCCGGTTAAGAGGCGCGTCTTGCATTTCAAGCAAGTAAAAAGCGAATTTCTGTGCGTTTGATATCCTTACAATTCGAATTATTTGTTAATATATGTTGAAATAGCCGCTGAAGCAAAAACGTTGTATCAGGAAATTTTCTGGAGATTCCAGAAATATATAATTTATTAAGATTTCGTTAAAGATTCTGTCCAGAAGCTACTAAAAACTAAATCTAGGTACATTTTTATGGCCCTCATTTCAAGAAGTTTTTATTTAATTGGAACCATGGAACCATTGGAACTAAGGACTCATTTAACGGCCTTGGAGTTACCTTTCAGAGACAATTGTCTTTCAATCAACACATTGATAGCATCGTTCTCAAGAGCTTCAGGATGCTTGGTTTCATAAAGCGCAACACCAAATATATCCACCACACGAAAACTCTTATGTGTCTCCACAACTGTCTCGTTCGGAGCATCCTTGAATACTGTTCGGTTATCTGGATCTGGACCGCAGGCTACACCACTCATAAAGATAGACTCGAGAGGGTTCAAAACACAAAGTCCTTATTGTACAAGCATCGTTTCCCCTCGTCGGATCTCTCCCACGAGACCAGACTGATGTTGCGTGGGATGAAGAGCCTTGAGCGCTCCTGCTTTTTTTTTGTACAAGCTTCTGGACGGCCAGATTGGTTGTGCCACAGTATTGGGGCTAGTTTCACTATTTGTTCCTGCAAGGCGCACAAGGCAGCAACAACTTTTTATGAAGGCTACCACCGGACCAACTACGACCAAACCGCCTTTATCAACAGAATAGCGTGGTACTACAATTCTGTATACTCTGACTGCGATATTTTTAACAGTACTTCGTCAAAACTCAAAAGATTAATAATGTTCAAATAATTTTAATTGTTTTATAATCTTTCCTGTCTGTTAGTTTACTCATCATGCTCATGCTTTTCTTTTCTTTCTTATCTTTTAGGTATTCTCTGTGTTTTGTTTGTATTACTTTGTTTTTTATTTTCTCTGTACTATTTGGAATTTACATTCCGTAGTGTATATATATATATATATATATATATATATATATATATATATATATATATATATATATATATATATATATATATGTATATATATAATGTGAGTTTTAACATTAAATATGGACTATTTGAATAATATAACACATTGTTGTTCTTTACAATTTTATAAATAAAACCTTTTCTTGCAGAAATAATTATTGTTCTTGGTGTTTTGCCCCGTAGCAATCCGGAGCAAATCTGTCGTTTAATAATAAAGATTTTTCGGTGTTTTTCACACAATCTGACAATTGTGTTTATAAGGAAATTTTTCCTTTGAAACAGAATAAAAACATCTACGACATTGGGAAAGTTTTAAAAGAATTTCGTCTCGAATTTTTTTTTAATATTCTACTTGATGTAATGTCCTTATCTTATACGCAACGCCTTTGAAAGCAGTGCCTGCGGAGCTGCTTAAAATATAATATAAAAAAGCAGGAATAGAGAACGAGAAACCATACGACAGCAGCTGATAAATTTAAAATATTCCTCGTTATGGGTAATTGCCCCAAAAGTGTTGTTTCTTCGCTAAAAAAAAGTAAGAACAATCAAATTATTAACAAAAATTTCAACGTGTTAGATACTAAAATATGTGAGATGTGCTTAAAAAGGCTCTTTTATATATTTTATTGCAAATTGCAAAGCTAGAAGTGGTTTTATTAATAAAATTGTAAAGAACAATATTACTTAAATAGTTTTATGTTAAAATACACCTTATTTTATCTGAAGCATACAATTTAATAGCATATCATTATATACATATATATATATATATATATATATATATATATATATATATATATATATATATATATACAGTGTGTCTACGTAAGTTGGCGGCATATGGGAAACTTTTTTATTGTTAATTTTACGAAAAAAAGTTATTCTTTATAAAAAGTTCTGCATGGTCCAAAACCTAAAATGCAACCATCAGATATCAAATTTTATCAGTCGTATACGAGGTTTGTCAAAAAATGTGTTTTTTGCTCAAGAGTAAAGTACATTTATTTTCGACAATATCGAAAATTATTATAAAGAAAAGACGTTTAGAATTAAAAATAACTTTGAAATATTCAACATTGTTTATTTACGTTAAAAAACTATTTTTTTCGACATTTTCTCTGCGATAACGTTGAAAATTTAAGTTTGCACATTAACGCATAATTAATCTAAGTAGAGGGATATGATGCTCCCCGAGTCTCCGCATGCGCAGTAGGGTCGACCTTGAACGCCCAGGTGTGCTATTGTTATTTGGCCTTGATATGCGCAGGTGTTATTCCAAGGTCAAGGTCAAGAACTTGGCCTTGAACGCGAGCAGATGTTTCTTTGTTTGGTGATGACCAGGTGTACGATGCTTATTTCAAGGTTACATTTGCGGTGCATATTTTCAATGAATGCGAGCAGCTGTTTCTTTGTTTGGTGATGACCAGGTGTACGACGCTTATTTCAAGGTTACATTTGCTTGGCCTTGAACGCGAGCAGATGTTTCTTTGTTTGGTGATGACCAGGTGGACGACGCTTATTTCAAGGTTACATTTGTTTTGTATTTTTCGAGGTCGTCGGATGTATTCCTCCCACCATAAATAAATACTTGACCTTGGATTACTTCCTAATAAATATGGCTCATTTCGAAAATAGCTTTCATTGTCACTCATACATCGTATGCGTTAACTGTTGCTTTGGCATATAAAGTATTGTGTTTGTGGTGTGTTCTACAAGTGTTTATTCAAGGTACTTGACAGTAATTGTTTTTATTGTATTTTAAATCATGAGCATTTCAAAGCAGACCATAGCCGAAATTAATAATATGATAAACCAAGATATTCAATTTCTGGAACGTAGAAAATTCTCTACATTAACGGTGGGCAAAATTTATATGATAAAAAAAATTAATTCTTTGACTTCACGTTTTGGAAAAGCCATTATCGTCACATTGTTTGATCCAACACATCAAGCAATATTTGAAACATTTTTACCATCACGCGTAGCTGAAATTCTGACAGAGGATACTATTGAAATGATGAATAACTCCGGTGATCAGTACACCTTAACTTATTTGGGGCAAAGCTCACATGTATTCTCTGGAGGTAATACTAGAGCGTTGTTAAATTTTGGTTGTTTGTAATATATTGTTGATTAGGCTATTTTAATGTTGATTTAAAATGTAATAAAATAGTTCTTGTTAAGTATATATCGAAAAACACACACTCACACACAATCACATGTCCATTATTTTCTATTTAAGATGTGTGACTGCCCTACTGTCATTGAAAATCGAGATATGTACATTAATTGGTTATCATGTAAATTAAGAGAGCTGGCTGAAGAAATACTACACTTTGCAAATTATGGTAAATCCGATGTGGGTTTTAGTGAAAGTCAGTATAGGAAGTATATGAAAGACGCCGTAAATTTCACGGCTGGAGCACATACGTGCGAGAAATACCTATATGGAACCATTGATCTGGACGAATTTTGCGCTGGAATGATAAATGAAGAATTGGGAAGCTACCTATTCGAAGTGCCTCATTTACCCGATGAATTAGCTAGAAAATATGGTTTGGCTCCCGCAGATGACACCACTATTCTTGATGACCTTGGAAATAAAGCAGTCACCAATGAAGTTGATAGTAAAGCATTGGGTACTGTTAGCGATGACGAAATGGAGTGTGTTCAAGAAGATGAAGAAAATCTTTAATTCATTGTATAATATAATAACATGAGATGTTAAATAAATGATTATGTACCTAAATTATTGTTTAATTTTTTTATAAATAGGCAACCTTCACAAAAATCACATCAGTTTAAGCTAAAAATGGGTCGTGTTAACAACACAATTGATAAATTTGGGCGCCAAAAATTTAATGACCAAAATCACATTGTTCTTGTTGGACAACCAGGAGTTGGATTTAGATTGACCGATGATGGTCAATATGATATACAAGGGAAATCTCTAACTAATGTAGCACCACCAAAGAATCCTGGGGATGCCGCTAATCAGGAATATGTTCTTGAACAAAGGCGTGAAATTATTAAAAAACTTAGTGAATTAGTGAATAATGATGTTTTGGAATATGTTAGAAAAGAACTTAATGAAATGAATAAAAAGCTTGCTGAAGAGGCGAATGAAGATTTTTTGCAATCTGTTACAAAAAGACTTAAGGAAATCGATTCAAAATTGTTGAATCAAGAAAAAGCTATTCAGCGTATACGTATTACGCGCATGTAGATAAAGAAACAAGTCTATTCTGTGTATGGTGACCTCGATTTTACATGGGATATGAGAGTGGAGGGGTTTGAAGGTCACCTAACAGATACAAATAGAGGCACAAAACTTTCTTGTTTCAGTCTGCATTTCAGTACTTCCAGAATACTGCATAGTAATTTATTTCCTCAAAATGCAGTCACCAAAAAGTGAACGTCAAATTGCAGTTGTTCGCCCATTCTCTGTAAACGGTCGTCAGATGTGTGCCAATTGCGAAAATTGGGAATTTATTAGTGGAATAATGGGTTTCTGTGAATGGTGTCAAAATGAGTACCATAAGAAACATGGGATGAAATCACCGCAACAAATATCTCGTGAAAATTCTAGTGAATCTCTGCAAAGTCTCGCTGTCTCAGTGGGAGGTTCATCAGAACATAATAATCACGATACGCCGGAATTCAGTCAAGAAGGGCAGCGCTGGACTTCTTCAAGCAATTTTGAAGATCTCGAAATAATTAACGAATCACCGCAAAGTCCTGTTTTCTTAGAAGGAGGAGGAGGAGGAGTAGGGGGAGGAGGTTCATCAGAACGTAATAATAGTGAGACCATGGAATTCGACCAAGAAGGGCAGCGCTGGTAATTCCGAAAAATAGAGACAATTTAGATATAGTGTAAAAGTTTCTTATGATAGTCATGTAATTTTAAATTTATGTGAATAAGTGCGTTTTTCTAATGATAGTGTGGATGTATTATTTAAATCTTAATAAAAATCTTTTTGTACTAAATATGTTTATTATTCACCATACATTTGAATTAACAAATCGCTCTTGATATATATTATTTCTGTGGTTCCGTTCTAAAATCCTCGCTAGCATTACATCCATTTTTGCAATTCTCCTTTGAAAACGATATCTATTAAGTATTAGTTGCTGAAAATTACTTTGTCTGGCTTGTCTATATGCAAAACACCAAACAGACATACGGTGGATAATATTTCTTTCTTCGTCAAATCTTACTTGCTTCATGGTGTATGGTAAAATGAATTTTTATTAGTTATGTCAATTATATATAGGCTGAACATAAAGAGAGTGAATTAGTTTTACTTTAAAATGGGTCGTGTTAACAACACAATTGATAAATTTGGTCGACAGAAAACTCCTGTTTGTAACAAGTTATCGCGAGGGTTGCCCGGAATCGGATTTAAACTTACTTCAGATGGACATTTTGATATAGAGGGAAAATTATTAAGGAATGTTGCCCAACCGATAAATGATAATGATGCTGCTACCAAAGAATATGTCCTTACGGAAGTTCATCAACTTGGTTCGCAGATAAATACCATACTTAGTAATGTGCTAGTACCGGTTTTTCAAAAAATGTTTGAAGATGATGAGACCAAAATTACGTATCTTAAGGAAAAAATGTATCAAATTCACTCACTTGCTGCACGGTATACTACAGCGAAGATAAAGGATCCAAAAAAACCAAAATGGAAACCAACCTAGATAAAGTTCTATTTAAAAACATAATTATACTGTTAAATTGAAAATAAAACGCATAATTATGAAAAGCAATATTTATTATTATCATTTATAATGCATACATACGTAACGTAAAACCTATTTGATAATATTTATACAATATCTGATTTGTCTATCCAAGAATTAAATTGATTTGGAAAACCTAACCATTTTACAAACAATTGATCGTTTTGATTGTTCTTGCGTTTTCTAAGAATTTTCTCAACTAAATAAACACCAGGGCTAGCTGTCTTTTGCAGTTCTGCTTCGTAAAAACATCCTTTAATAGGTTGACCTTCCAATGATTGTAGCAAGTAGGTAGGTGGATTTGTAATATTAACTTTTGCTATTTCAAACAGTTCCGTGGACCAGGAAGGCGTATATCCTTTGTCAAATACACCTTTGTACTTGCTAATGCGAACAATGTCACCCAAATGAAATTTTTTTTTCTTCGGAGCAATTTTCAAATAGTCATATGCTTTAATAGGGGTATCCTCTTTTACACTGTTAGGCTTCATTCCAATGGTGCGGTGTTTAGTGTTATTATAGGTCTTCGTTATAGCTGGTAATATTTGTAACCATCTGTAAGAACCTCTAGCCGAGAATTGTTTATATAACTTATTTTTCAAAGTTCTTATAACACGCTCCACAATTGCCGCTTTTTTCGTGCTATATGTGGAATAATGGTTTATATTATATTTTTTCATGAGTGCTTGAAAGGTGCTATTATAAAATTCCTTTCCTTGATCACTCTGTAAATTGTTTGGTGCATATGATGCTTCTTCAATGATGCTTTTCATGGCATTCGTAACTTCAACACCGGTCTTATTCTTAACTGCTTTGGTGTACACGAATTTGGAGTAACAATTTATACATACAACAATGTAACGGTAACCATCATTGTCAGTAGCATATTGCTGCATTTCCGCCAAATCAATTTGCCACAAATCTCGATATCCTTTTATGACCGTACGTCTTCTAACAAAATTTTTTCTTGCTGTCCTATGTAATTCATTTACGACTTTAATTTTTTCTCGGCTAGGATCCATATTATAAGGTTCCACGTCTTATCAGACACTGAGGATGGCAACTACGTGCAAAACTTAATATATTATTCCTTCTTCTCGAAGCTCTTCCATAATTGACATAATCTCATTATCATGTCCGGTATGTCCAGCTACTTTTGACCCCCACAATAATCGTAATCTATCCACTAACTCCTTAGGTTTATTCCAATAAACATATTCAGATGATTTCGACGATAGGCGCTTTTTTGCTGGTAGTTGGATTTTGTTGTCGCCTTTTTTTCTTCCTACACCACCACCCAGTTTGGTTCCCATAATTAGCGGTTTTATGATTCGTAAATATTTTCTCCATCGGGTTTCCCTTAAACCACGTTTCTTGTCATAACCGTCGTAGGCCGCATCCGTCAATTTCAAAATGGTTTGGTATTTTCGAAGTACATCTAGACTAATTTCGTCTTCATTATCTAAGCATGCTGGATTTTTTAGAAAAATCAAATCGTAAAGCTCAGCCGTTCCATCGAATTCAGCAATGTTTGTTTTGTTCTTGTATAACACCATCTTTCCGTTTGTTAGAAAACGAACCACCAAGTTGCCAATATATTTTGTTGATTTATTGTCTTTTTTACCAAAGCGTACACCATACACGGTATCATAACGGGACGGTTCGAATTTTAATCCATTTAAATAATCTTGAATAGTTTTTGCGGCTGAACTGCTACCACTTGATGTGTGTGGTGATGTGTAAGATGATGTTATCGTTGATGGGGAAGGGGTTTCGAACAGTGACTCACGATTTCCACGTTTTGGTGTAGGAATTTGTGTTTTTTGCGAAATCGGTGTAGATGTTTCAAAATCCGCTTCTGTTGGATGTTCTTCAAACAGTTTCGCCATTCCCACCGAGCTGCTGCTGCTGCTACTCCGACTTTGTGGTTTAGTCGTAGTACTTGATTTTTTAGTTGCGTACTGTTGCTGCTGCTGCTTTACGGCTTTAGATATAGATTCTAGTGGTTTAGAAACTGGTTCATAAAACTTTTCCAAATCATGTTCATTCTGCACTTTAGCTGCTTTAATTTGTTTAAATTTTTTTCTAACCGCATTTGTAGTTTCCAGTAGCTTTCGTTTTAATTCGATTTCTTCATTCATGATGCTTTCAAAGCACCGTTCAACGATGAAATGATTATCCAAGTTATTATTATAGGAATATATAACTATCGAATCCCTTGCGGTATCTGCCCGAATTTACATCACTGTCCTTGTCAATAACTAAAAAACCATATTTATTATCCCAACATTTAGCACACATCTCTTGAAATTGTGTAAACGTCAGGTCGGGTGAAACGTGATCGGAAAATATATGTTTCATATTCATCTCATCTTGTTTAAACATAATAATGAAGTTGGCATTATCCCGGACGAGCTGCTTAGGAACACGAGAATACGTTTGCGCCAAGTAAAAGGCATCCACATTTTTGTGACGTCCCATGCTAAAATACGATCTTATAACGTCCTGTTTCTCACACATAACGTCATCAAAAATAAATATTGAATTAGGTTTAGCATCTGACGGTTCCACAATGTTATTTGCGTCGCTAAAAGCGTAGTAGCCAAGACCTTTGATTGGTGATAAAATTTTCTTTAAATATTCATATTTCGGTTGATAGAGCGACTTTGAGTAGATATAAACATTTTCGAAACGCAGTCCCGAGGGGTGAGTAAGCAGCGAAATCATAACATTTGTTTTTCCACAGTTTGAAGGTCCTATTAATAATCCACGAATAGATGACGGTAGCAAAGGACCATGTCTTTTAAATAATTTTTGTTCTAGTCCAGATCCGACCTTTACATCGAGATTATCGACGGGAAGTTTTTGTTTAAGATTGACGATACGCATCTTAACAAAATCTATATTTTATACTGAACTTGCACGTAAACTATCATTCAGATGTCGCTCGTCAGACGAAGTAGACGGTCTCGTTTATCAAGTAAGACTGGAAGCGGTATTGTTAATTCAGTAATTAATAGGCTACCGTTTGAGTTACACATTCCCGGCTATCAGTATTGCGGGCCCGGGACGAAAGTAGTAAAACGTGTGGCAAGAGGAGATCAAGGAATTAATTCTTTGGATGTCGCATGCAAAAAACACGATTTAGCCTATTTGCGTAATAGTGAAAATTTAAGTGCTCGCCACCAAGCAGATCAGGAACTCGAGCAAAGCGCGTGGAAAAGAGTAAAATCTAAAGACTCTAGCGCTGGTGAAAAAGCTGCAGCTTGGTTGGTAACCAACATTATGAAAGCGAAACAACGTTTTGGTATGGGTGTATCATCATCATCAAAATCGAGAAAAGCATCCACTAGAGGTAAACGTCGCTTCCAGCGCCGCCGCCGCCACACTAAAGGTAAAGGCGTTGGTAAACATAAGCGACTACACAAAGTAGCTTTTGGATCATCTATTAGACGACCCGTTCGATCAGAATTGTTAAAAGCTGGTGGGAAAAAACTTGTCGAGAAAAATATCATGAAAGCATCGAAAATAGCTGCAGTAGCTGCACGTAAATCCCTAAGAATAGCCGGTGGCAAACGAAAAATTCGCACGCCTAGAATCATTCCAATTCCGAAGACTGGGGGGATATTACCGTTAATACCAATATTTGCAGGACTATCGGCCTTAGGTTCATTAGCAGGTGGTGCAGCAGGCATCGTGCGTGCCGTAAAAGCAGTAAAAAAGTCGACTGCAGAAAAAATAGGTACCGGCTTACATCTAAGTTCAAGAGGAAATGGATTATACTTGAAACCATATCGCACAGGTTTGGGATTATATATAAACAACGGCAAAAATAAGAAATCAAAAAACTAATAGAATCCCTACCTCAAAGACCACTATCCAATATTGATATAGAAAAGTACGCCTTAAAAATGAAAATACCACACTTTCGAGGCGTATATATGAGAGATTCATTACCTGTACGCGGTCCCAAACGTTATGAGGCCGCCATTATAAATTTGGATAGTATGTCGGGTGTAGGGACTCATTGGGTAGCATATAGAAAAAGCAATTCTAATGTAACATACTACGATAGTTTCGGTGATTTACCCCCACCTATGGAATTGGTACGATATCTGCAGATGGGTTCCGAAGCGACGAAGAAAATTTACTATACATACGACCGTCAACAAGAATTCGGAACAGTCTGGTGTGGACATTTGTGTTTGAAGTTTCTTTTACAATCGTAAAAAGTATGTCTTTGACACCCCAAATGGAACGTGACAACTACACCAAAATGTTGCTATCACTTAAAGCATATCGTGAAGTCGGAGGATTACAAAAAATGACTGCCGAACAGTTAGAAAATACGCCCAAAGAAGTGTTGATCGCATTAGCTCCAAATGAAATAGCACTAGTTTGGGATAGGTTACCTAATCACCTAAAAAGTGACGTCGATATATTGAAATATCAATACTGTTTCGAACATTATAATAGCAATAATTCAGATTCGGACGAGGGCGATGGACCGATACCAAAAAAAATATTTTGTTGTTATTGCAAAATTAACGATGTGAATATAAAGGCAGAAAACAGTTTAAAAACGTCCAAAGGAATAAAGCAACGCTTCAGCTTAAATCCATTTAACTGTTGCAAACAGCAATAAAATAGCTACACAAATAGTTTCGTGGTCAGTCATGTCTTACACATTCACTCTAACAGGACATACAAGTGTCTTAAGTGCGGATTTTTACCCACCCATCGAGTTAAATACAACAGACAAATATGGAGTTGCACTGCTGGGATTTTACACATATAATTCGATTTTTAATATCGACGAAAGCAATAATTCATTCAGCCATTTGAAAACAGCGATACCAAAGTATGTAAGGATTCCACCAGGAGCTTACGAAATTAATGAAATAGCAAAAGCCATGTACACCGCTTTAAAAGAGTCATGCAATGAAGTTGGTACCGATTTATTTTCATTAACAGCCAATAATAATACGTTAAAATGTGAGCTAAAGTCAAAATATAGCATCGATTTTCGAGGTAGCAATAGTATCGGCAAAGTGCTCGGATTTGGCTCTGTGCTGCTGCAAGGTGGACAACGACACGAATCAAGTACCATCGTGGACATAATGAAAGTGCGCATCGTACGTGTGGATTGTAATATAATTTCCGGAGCATACCTGAATTCTTTGGAAAGTCATACGTTATTTGAATTTGATATTGACGTCGAACCCGGTTACAAAATCTCTAAAGAACCGCAAAATAATATTTATATGCCGATAATGCCGGATGGTCGTCAGTTTATCGACAACATTACTCTACGCATCTTGGACGATAGCGGTGATTTGATCGATTTTCGAGGTGAGAAAATAATAGTTAAACTAGAGTTGAAAAAAATCGTATAATGGGTTTTTGCTTTAACCGTCAACTGCATAAGCTGTCAACAATTCAAGATTCAGTTAAACGACATAAAAGTAAGCAGACAACACAGTCAAGGTTCATTCGCAAGTCAGACGGACGATCGAAAACACATCCGCACAGCAATCGCCAGCTCTCCGCGAAAGATTGCAAATTTCTACAATCGATCGGTTTGAAAGTGAGAAAAATTAGAAAATGATGGCCGCTAGCAGTGACAAAATCGAAGTTTTTACCGAACCCATTTTTGATAACTCCATTATTAGTTTTCAAGAACACACATATAAACCTTACGGTTCTCCAACATTCCGCAATTCCGATGAAATTCGTATACCTGTACACTTTCAAGATATCATTTTGGATATATCGGATAGTTACATTTACATCGAAGGAACATTTAAACCCAAAGATGTTAGTAAAAAATGTTATCTATCAAATAATGCCATCGCCTTTCTATTCGACGAATGTCGTTATGAAATGGGAGGGGAGCAAGTTGCCGTCGTTCGGAAACCCGGAATTACCACAACGATGAAAACTATGGTGTCATTGGGTGCCGCACAAAATAGAGCTCTCATGGCATGCGGATGGGGTCTAGACGAAGCAAATCAAGGGATACTAGATTCCACAAGTAACATGTTCTCCGGCAAGCTTCCTCTAAAATATCTCATGGGTTTCGCAGAGGATTATTCAAAGGGTATTTTTAACGTCAAGCAAGAGTTGATTTTAATTATCGCCCGCACTTTCAACAATTGCTATATCGGCGAAGTAGATGCAGACATTTCAATTGAAAAAATTGAATGGAAAATTCGTCACATTATTCCAGACGATCGACAGAAGTTAAAGATATTATCACGCATGAATAAAGGTGGCAGTAACGCAAACGTTCCAATGGCTTACCGTAAATGGGATCTTTACGAGCTACCTTCTTTGAGAGAAACATCGTCAGACGTTTGGGCCTTAAGAACTAGCACGAGTCTCGAAAAACCGAGATATTTGATTATCGGTTTTCAACCAACTAGCTCGTCCGACAACAGAGCAAAAGATAGCACACAATTTACAACGGCCGATATAAGTGATATTAGGCTCTATCTGAACTCTGCCGTATTTCCGTACGAAAGATGGAATTTAGATTTTTCAAAGAAACTGTATGCCGCAGCCTATTATAATTATGAGAATTTTCAAGCTAGCTACTACCAGCGAGAACTGAGCGATCCTATGATGAGTTTTGCCGACTATCTGAAAAATCCGTTATTCGTAATCGATTGCAGTCACCAACCAGAAGCCGTGAGGACGTCCACAGTGGACGTGAAATTGGAGTTTGAAACACGCAAAAGTAAATTTCCTAAAGACATTAAAGTGTACGCGTTAGTTATTCACGATGCATTTTTTAGCTACAATATACTTAATGGTTCTGTTACTAACAAATCAATACATTAGTTTGAAGTTATGTAATTCTCCAAATTATATATTTTTACATATTTAAAATAAACTTATAAAGGACATATTTGCGTTTTATTTTTACTATTGCCTTATTTTAATACTTCAAATGTGGGGCTTTGGTAAATAAGGTTATGAGGCGAAAAATAGAGAGAAATTTAGGAGAGGGGTGGGGAAAAGAAAGTATATAAGACGGGATTTAGAAAATTAAATTCACTCGAAGCCACAATGTCGTCAAGCTCGGATAATGGTTATTCTAGTGACGACGAGCAGGCAGTCGCACCAAATGTGCAACATAGGCTCGTACGCAGACCGCGTAGGCTTAGACCTAGGTATTGCATCATGCAATCCTACGTCTCATGGGGGTCTAGAGATTTGTGTATGAACTGCTACACGAGAGGATTTGGAGCTGCGATTATGGATGTTCATTTCGTCACAACCCATTTTACAGTGGGTTCGCGAGGTGATCAAAGGCGGAACCACTCGAGGTGTGCTTTGTGTAGGGAGAGACTGTTTACCGTCGTTCATCAGCAGTCTTGCCTTATTTGCAATAGAATGTAAATTCTATTACAAATAAAGCTCCTCATACGACAACCCTGCCTGTCCCCTGACAAAATCAGTCCTTTTCAGGACTACAGAATATTTGATCGTAGTTTGTAGTTAAACACTATGTTTCCTAAGGAAGATATTTCTCGAAGGAAAAATTGTGTTAGTTTGGGTGAGAGATGCATTATGTGTTTAAATCATACATAGATGGCGAGAGAAAGAGCATTTGCAAGATTTAGCTTGTAGTTTTTATGTATGATAAGAACGCATATGCCTCTAGTTATTCAAAGTGACATAACTTTCTATCAAGAAACATATTTTAAACAATAAATTCACTCTGGGTTGATACGCTCAAAAAGATACATCTGAATTTGTGTCGTTTCACATAGAACGTTGGCAAACCTGCTCTTAAGTATGACAAAAACAGACGTATCCTTTCAGTGTAACAAAATATTTCGAACAAGAAATCTATTCTATAGGAAATATTTTGTTACTCTGAAAGGATATGTTACAACTGTTTAGCCCCACTCTCACCCCCACTCTCACCCCCCACCATCCTAAATGCTTTTAAAAGCGGGAGCAGCCATCACAATTTTCATTTCTCAACCAGCCATGAAGTGGGACAGGCTGATGTTAAGGACGACAAGGGAGTCCAAAATAAGCGAGTTTTGGGAGGCTTGGCGTTTAAAAAACGCGAATAAGCCAACGGCTATCGTACAGCCGATCCCAAGACCGCAACCACCACCGGAGCCGGCTCCAACAGAGCCCGTGGAAGTGGTGGAAGGACCACAGATGCTGCTGGGTCCTGAAGAAAGGGCGGCTCTGTTAGAAGAGCTCACGGAGCGTCGCCGGAGCCGTCGCAGCACTCGGCTGGAGGTGCGAAGACGGCGAGCTGCACCGCGATCGGTGCAGATCGCGAGAGGGGAACAACCACTCTAGGTTTCCCTCTCCAACCCACCGTGAAAACGGCCCTTTTCAGGGCCACAAAAGATTTGATCGTAGTTTAGATATTCTTAGTCACTTTGTGTTTGACACTGAATCGGTGAAAAATGCAAAGATGACCAAGGATGACATTTTCAGGACGTTTAAAAATAGACGTTGGCATTTTTGCATAACTCTTTTCGATAATTTACCTAGAAGTGTCTAAAACTTATTTTAAGTTAAAGGTCCAAGATCCGTTAAAATTGTTATTTTTCTAACTTAAAAATTGTATCCATTTAGTTATTTCCGAGACGTATATTTTTGGAACTAAAAATCGATATTTGTCGACCCACTAAGATTTTTATTTTTGTATATTTTTAACAAAAAAAGCAACCACATTAACCCTTATATAACAAAAATATTTTTATTTCGGATCAAAGCAATGACAACAAGCACATAACTTGTGGGTTTGCTCAGGTTTGCTTGGGTTTGTTTAGCCAATACAAATAATAAGAATTTTGTTATTAATATTATTATTATTATTTGATAGTTCAAGGACATTTCAGAACATTTGACATAAAACTTGTTATGATCAAAATGATCAGACTAATCAAAATTTCAAGAATTATGGGGTTTGATTGGGTTTGCTCATGAATAACGGGAGAAGTGTAGCTCAGATCGAAAAAAGTTATAGGAAAATATTTTAGAGTAAACTTTTTGTGATTGGAAATGACTTTTCAATTTTTAATTTGGAAAAATTGAAAAAGACATTTTTCAGATTTCTAATTAATTCAAAGGGGTAGTATAGGGAAGCTGTGGGGAATAGGGCGAAGGCATGAGGGATGGGTGGCATAATCGTTTTTAAATAAGACCCGAGTGATTTGAGTCATTAAAAGTAATAAGAGGTCGGTCAAAAAAAGACCTAGGGAGTAGGTATGTATTTTAGGGAAAACAGGGAACTATGAAAAGATAGTCAGGTCCAAACTAATGTGAATTGTACAATTTGACTGTTATTCCGGGGTTCGGGGGCGAGGCCCCCAAACCCCGGGGGCGGCGCGGAGGTTAGGTCGCTTCGCGACCTAACGACGCTGCTACGCAGCTAGCGCCGCCCCCGCCCCCCCGGCCGCCCCCACCGCCCACCCGCTGGCCCGCCTCCGTTGCGCAAAAGCCAAACGGGGTCCAGGGGCGGTAGCCCCTGGCGGGGGTTTGGGGGCGGAGCCCCCGATCTGGGGGGGGCCCGGGGGGGCACGAAGTGGCCACCCCGGGATTTTTCGAGGTTTTTGGGGGTCTTTGGGGGTCTTTTGTGCAATTTTAGACCTTCCAAAACTGAATTTTATATATTTCTTTTTCTTATATCTTTGCACGTAAAACACCCTTCAGCGTTTAAGTTTGTCATCTCCTAAGGGTTCTATCATATCTTGGTAGTCGTCATAGAATCGCACCATCATCCCCTCCTGTATTTTTAGCAAGGGTGGGGGAAGCTGAGGTCTTTAAAAGCAGCTCGAGTCGACTGCTTACTTCATTACATTCGCTCATCTCAACATGGCATCATCAGATGATGATGGATACTTAAGCGATGATACTCCTAGGAATTTGGATAATTGGGCACTTAGACAGAGGAAAGTTTTCCCCGTCCGATCCCGCCGGGTGTGCAAGATCTTAAACCTGGTGAAGGTGGGTGATGACGGCTGGTGTATTGGCTGCTATGCCGACTTGGAAAACAAGTCGGCTGGTGACCAATTCTTCAGTGGTCATGTAACCCAAGATTTCGGTAGTCGCGCGCACATACCGAACTGTAAAGGTTGTGGAGTAGCTCTTGGTACTCTACAACATAAGAGTGCGTGCCTTATTTGTAATCGAGCCTGATTACAAATAAGATTTTATCCCTTGAAAAACGGTCCTTTTCAGGGCCACAGAATGTTTCATCGTAGTTTTAGTTACCTAATGCCATAGTACATGTGGTGTTAGGTAGAAAATTATATAAGTCCAGTCGGATCGACTATAATTTTCCTTGCAAAATCCGTCCTTTTCAGGATGACAGGATATTTTGATCTTACTTGTATTTATCTAATGCCACGGCATCTGTACAGGATATTTTGATCTTACTTGTATTTATCTAATGCCACGGCATCTGTGACATTAGATAGAAATTATGTAAGTCCAGACGGATCGAGCATAAGTTTCTTTGTCGGTCACCTTTCCACAACACAATTACACCATTTTTGAGAACTAAAAGCAGTTTTCGACAGTGAAGTCCGCCAGTATCATTTTTGGATGGAGGGCATTTGTATAATAAACTCTAGTTTGTTGGCGGTGGAAAGGTGGGGATGGAGTGGTGGAGGGGGTAGATTATCTCTATTTAAACGGTTACGAGCGGGTCACAGAATCACTTCATTTTTAAATCTTAAAGTACGAAGATATAACTATGGATTTCGAAAGACCATTGAGTCGCGGTTCATCGGTTTTTAGCGATGATACCGTTGACATGAATGATGTCGATATGGATGACCTACTCTTGGACATCGAACGACTTCTAGACGTCGAGGCAGAAGATATGTTTAATGCCTGGGAAGATGAGCGGGCGGTCGAAGAAGCAGATGTGGGTCTGGAATTGCCAAACATGGATTGGCAAAATGGGGAGTTGTCGGCTGAAGACATGGAGCCAGACTCCAGCACTGATTGGGTGCCACCACCGCCGCCGGAAGGTCATGACGGTCCGGCCGATTCATCCACTTGGTGGATCACGGACCATCAGGATGATGATGGTCCAGCTGATTCCACCAACTGATCCCGGAACCATGCCCTCCCCGACCTACCCCGACAAAATCAGCCCTTTTCAGGGCTACAAAATATTTGATCGTAGTTTGTAGTTGATTCATGTCACATCCCAAGTAACATGATATTTCTCAAGAATTAATTTCTTTTGGAAAATATTGTGTTACTCTATAAAGACATGTACGTTCTTACCATACGTTAGAACTAGCTAAATTTCTAGTAAGTTCTCTACGAAAATGCCGAGAGTTTGGTCTATTATCTTACTTGCAATAAAATTCACATTTTATTACAAATAAGATGCATGTTCTCAGGCATTGTAACGGGTAGCCTCTCTTCACAGACATAACACTTTATCGCATACTTAAGTTGTGTGCATCTAATGATTACACACCTAAAGTTACGGCCCTACATTTTTTCGTCTATTCTTTTTTCTATTTTGCATTTTTATTTTATTTTGTGTAACTTTCGCATACTTATTTTAGAAATAAAAAATATTGTTTCATTTAACTTTTTATTATCATATATACAAAAACATTTTATTTTACTTATATATACAACACTATTACAAAAATAACTTAACTCTATATTTACAATAAAATTCTAAAATTAATTATATGGAAAATTGTCCAATAACTTAAGTCTTTTTCTACACACTTCCCCTTCACTTTTACACTGTTCAATTTTCGCCTGCAGTTCCTTAATCTGTCTCTCGTATTGCGCCACATCACTATCGTTCTTTTTTAGTTCATCAACTAGTTTTTGCCTCGCACTAAAAGCCACGGAGAAGGCACACTTCTGGCTTGGAGAAAACTCTTCCATCCAGTCCGGTATCGGCACTTCTGCAGAAGAAGCAGCAGCAGGTTGACGGGGTTGACTAACCGCCTCGAATAGCCGCTTGCACCGCTTCTTTAATGGTTTGCGGCACATTCCACGCCCAACTATTGGCGATATCGGCGCACTCGCGATCGGCGATTTTTCGTCAGCGTCGGCCACCAACACAATCGGAGGCATGGACTTCGGCGGCTCGGGCGTTGTCGAGTTTGGGCCTTCATTAATGATGACGACCGGTGACAGAGGCTTCGGTGGTTGTGACGTCTCCAAAAAATCGGGGTATTGAACTGGCACTGTTGGTCGCTTGAACACGAATTTCTTCTTCTTCTTCTGTTCACCCTCCATAGCTGCATAAAATTGACTTTTATTGTTGCCGGCTGTCTTTGGCAATTTCAGCAGCTTTTCCAACTTCGTAGTGGGTTGCCGCCTCGCCTTCTTTACCACCACATCACTTATGATATTGATGCGCCCGCCGTCCTTCTCCGTCCAGTTGTTGACGTAATCAACCGCCGAAGATACTTTTTTTTCACCCACATTCTCTTCTTCCACAAACGCAGTGTTTAGCACGTCGTCATTGTGCCACTCGTCAAACACACCCGGGGTCAGCAGGTCAATAACGTCCTGCCCCATCAACTCTGCTTGGATACTTCCATCCAAGTTAAACGCATTTAACAACGACTCACTACCGGAATTCATTTTTCTAACTAACTCACTGCACTTAACTGACGAATGTATTTACTTGGCGAACTGTTCTAGCGAACTATGAAATGCTCTGCCTAGCAAACCAAATTTATACTTATCACCCCACCATAAACTCCCCCACCCTATCTGACGGTTGATGCTTTAGAGGCCAAACAAGTTAATTCAACTTACAAGGTTGCGTTCTACGGCTAAACAGCGATTCAAGGACATATTTTCAAGGTAATCGTGTGTCCTTACTTCTGTTATTGTTTGTGCTCTCAAGGTTATATGACCCAGACAACCCATATTTATAGACACTCTCTTTCCTTCGATGCCTATTATCAGAAACTATAATGTTGCCCGCAGATCAAGATAACAGTCGTCCAGCTGAGACTTTTTCGGGAGCACAAATAATAATTTCTGCTGTTTGCTATAATTGTAAAAGAGAAGTATATATTTGGACTGACCACATGCAATCTTACAGTTACATTGAATTGTTGAGAGTAAGGATTGTTAAGTGTCATTACTGTGGAACGCTGATGTGTCGACGAGGGCCGATTAGCAGATCTGATATGTTGAGAAGACAATGGATGCTACGAGAAGTTTACAAGCCAGACATTAATTAATTTTTATTTTTGTAACTTTATTACTATATTGTAAAATAAAACAACATATTATTGAAACAATTATCTATGTATTTTCCTATCCTGCGTTATAAAATTTCAACTATTGCTATTACTATAGTGGTTAATAAAACTACGTGACATTGGAGTTAATATTTTTTTATTTTTCTAAAACATAGACTTTCCAACATTTTTCTAATTATAACTAATATTTTCGGGTAAAAAACTTTGCATAGCTTGTATTAACATATTTAGGTTATCTTCAGGGTTTGTTTCGTAAAACTTTATGTCTGGGTGCCCCCAAGGTAGAGTTTTTGTTGTTGATGGTATAATATAACGTTTATCGTCGTGGTGACATAAAGCAACTTTATTAATTATTTCGGTATAAACGTCGTGTTTATAACTTCGAAAGGTTTTCATTTTTCGAAATATCTGACCACCACGTTCTACGATATTCCGATAATCTTCCAGGTGAAGCTGTTTTTCAATTACACGTTTTTTTATACCTTTCGCTTTTTTAATTTCGCTACTGATTGAGTTTATGTAATAAGCTTTGGCTCCGGTACCATAAAAACTTATTATTGGATCACCTGGAAATTCATCCTTCATTCTACCTACTACTGACTGACTTTTTTTTATGTTAAAAATATTTCCTTCGGTATAATTGGATGTATCGAATTTATCCGGATTTTCTGCAATTATACGATAAAAATTTTCGGTGTAAACTTTTAATATTAACGAATCTGTGTCGGTATACAGTAAAGAAGCATTTTTGCCAAATTTTGCTTTAATGAATGAGTAGAAAAAATCATAAATTACTGTTTTCGACATGTCCAGTATGGAAAATCCGATATAAATTGGTTTATTATAAGTTACCTTTAATCGATCCATATGAATGGCAACGAATTCTTTATTAAAAACCGTTGAACTTTTAAAATAAGGACGAGAAATTAATGCTCGTGCCCCAATTTTATTCCTGTCATTTTCCCATCGGGTGACTAGTTTTATATCATTACGATTCTCCACATTTTCCATGGTCTTGCCGAAAACAGCATTAATGATTAATTTAAAAGTGTCTTTACCAAACTTTGTTGTTGCCCTATTGCGCAAATCTGTATTTAAGTCGATATATGTCTTTAACCAGGGGGATTGATTAAATTTTAAAATTCTGTGTGTTTGCATTACCATTAGGCCGTTATTGATTGCTTGTTTTAATGTTCGGTAATGAATGATGTATTTCTTTTTATCGTTTAAATTCGGAATTAACTTTGAAAATTTTGCCGATTCCGTGGGTGGTACAATATTTTCAACTAAAAAGGGTAAGTCGGAATGATCATCATATAGCGTATCCGGATAATGAACGTCAACTTCCAAAACGTATCCTTCTGGACCATTATCGTCCACATCCATAATATTTAAATTTAAAATTTCATGCTCTGATAACCATCTAAAGCCGCCAAATGGTAATGCTTGCGACATACTATGACCGTACAGATTTGTTGCATCAAGATAAACAATGAAAGATGATGGCTCGTTAGGATCGTAGTTTGGTACATATATGTTGTTGGCAGCGTGCATCCTTTCTGAACACTGACTTATACCGCCTCGAATACCTTTTTTGAAAAAATGAACCGTGTCGATATCGGTCAATAGCTCTAACTCTACCTTAGAAATACGCAACATACAATCAAACGAATAACTTGGAAGGGTATGGTACTGTGCTGGATCCAGTTTATACGTTTCTAAACAAGTATCGCGAAACTGTTCAAAAACATCGGTTAATAATAAAACATCAGATTTCAAATATAAATCCGAATAGTCCCCCAAATTCTTACAATTAAATGTGTCCCACACCTTTTTAGCTCTATCATAATCTTCATCGCTAATGTGCTCCTCTGACAAACTATCATAAAACTGATTTTTTGTGGGTAAAGTTGGATGGTTCATTTTGTCTATTGAATCGACAAAACTATAGGGAAAAACACCTTTTTTACGCATTAAATTAAACTGCTCATTATCAGAAAAATATTTTCCTGTTTCCCTGAAACTACCCACAGCTAATCCATTACCCAAATTTTCCAGTGACGTTGATAGAAATTTAAAACTATCGATGAACCGCAATTTCAAATATTTTTTCTTTATTGTCCCACTTTTATTATCGACATAATCGTGAACGTAAATACTTTTCGTAAACGAAATATACTTTTCCTTGCTTTGAGCTAAAACATCGATCTTGTCTCCGTGACGACACAACTCTTTAATAAACATGTGGCAATCGTACCCGCTCAAGTTATGAAATATAATTGGAATAAAATTGGGTAACTTATAATTTAAATTGCAAATCGAATGAGCAGCACCAGGTCTTTTTTTCCCAGTTATGTGACAGTGGTCCTTTACTTTACAATTATTATTTTCAAAAGGTCGTTCACATATACCACATTTTGTGGCATTATTGAACTCCGCTATTTGGTCAGCCGTTAAAGTTTCCATTGCTTTTATATCTCTTAAGTATGTATTGTAAAGAGATCTTAAATCACTTTCAAGTCGAGAAACGAAAACCTGGGCTGCGTCGTTTCCCCGGTAGAGCTCAAATTTTGAAATCGAATCGTCAAAGGAGCACTTAATTAAATACGCAAAAGAATACGGTTCATGTTTGATGCTTTTGACTAAGTAAGAATTTGTGGGATTCGGTTCCACTGTATCCAGTGGTTTAAGCACCGATTCAAAATCCGCGTAAACGACAAACGGTACACGCATTTGCTTTTCTATGTTGTCAAATTTTAATATATTTTCACTTACACTCCTTCCAAATTTATCTATTTTTAAATTTAGTGATGGTGTTAATGAATATTTGTGGTTACAGTCATTTTTTTGGTGTGATATCAAAGATGATGGTGAACTAAAATATATCAAACAACCATCACAAAAATACATTTTATCTCTACGTGATGTAATTTGACTGGAACATAATTTCGATAAGTCTTTTATCCAACAATAATGACTTTTAGAACAACGCGTATCACAAATATGTTCATCATCATCTTTAATACTACAATCCTTTGTTATTAACAACAAGTTGACATGTCTGTTAAGTTTTCTACCCGAATACCTTAATGGACCGACAACTTCGTACTTTAACATATTATTTTCGAAATTTTTTTGCAAACCATAAACGTTAACTGAAATATTATTCATTTCTTCAAATTTTGATATATCACGCAACTTTACTGGAAATTCTATACCTGTAAAATTCAGCACTCTTGAATAGTGTGGATAAGATTGAATCTGTGATGCCATTCTAGTGGTGGGGCACAAAGCAGACACGATTGACCACGCAAAACAACACTCATCTTGATTAAACACATTGATGATGGCTTTTTTCAATTCGATGAATCGGGGTAACTTTATATATGAAGATCCACCAAAAGGTTTATACTCGTTGACATTTACTTCCAGGTATAGAATTTTTTCCAGAGCCCAACCTACGAAAACAAAAAGGAATGACATAAGTATTTATTTTATTTTTAGTCGTTAATTTATAACATACCTGAATCTTTTTCCTGAAACTCAGTCGATTGAGTCTTCATGGCTTCCACTAATGATTGATATATTTCTTCCAAATCGCTTCCTGAAGTGACAATTTCATTGCGTGTATTAAATGACTTGTCACTGTACATATTATCTTGTGTTGGTAAAAGATACCGACCAACAACCACCATATTAACTTTCAAAGCACAACGCACTCTTACTAGGTCACTTACTACCTCTAACACTCTTGCTTTAATTTCATCAAAAAATAATGAATAGTCAGTATGTTCATTATCACTTGATATACGGTATGTGGCAATCCTATTTCTAAAAGCACTGGACACTAGCTCAACACCAGCTGATATTGGTGAACATGCATTACTTTTATGGTGTATTGTTCTTTGATGACCTGCCATTCGATTTGCTGGTATGGTTATATTGCAGCAAGTGCAAGTACGCACCTCGGATGTTGATGCCCCATCGTCAACTTTTCGCTGTTTTCCACCATGCATATTTTCAAATCGTGCTACGCACGATTCTCGTTTATGTCGTAACATATTATAACTCCGAGTAAATGATTTACCACAATTTTCACACACGTACGCCATGACTTTCAAATTAACTTGCTTGAACCGTTTTACTCAACACAATGTTCTATACTAAAATTTAACCCCCCCTACCCTCATATATACCGATCCACATTTAGACCCAACCCACTCGACCGTCATACCAAAACATGTTACACCCCAGTAATAACTCAAGGTAAACTAACATCATAAACGTAACCTTGAAATAAGCGTCGTCCACCTGGTCATCACCAAACAAAGAAACATCTGCTCGCGTTCAAGGCCAAGCAAATGTAACCTTGAAATAAGCGTCGTACACCTGGTCATCACCAAACAAAGAAACAGCTGCTCGCATTCATTGAAAATATGCACCGCAAATGTAACCTTGAAATAAGCATCGTACACCTGGTCATCACCAAACAAAGAAACATCTGCTCGCGTTCAAGGCCAAGTTCTTGACCTTGACCTTGGAATAACACCTGCGCATATCAAGGCCAAATAACAATAGCACACCTGGGCGTTCAAGGTCGACCCTACTGCGCATGCGGAGACTCGGGGAGCATCATATCCCTCTACTTCCTGAAATTGAGCTTCCTTGTCAATTTCATACCGGAGAAAACGAAAAACCCCTCCATTTTGTCCTATTTCTTCAGGAAATCTCTTTTTCGTCGGAAACTTCAAATTCCCGAAGAGATACGACGAAATGGATGGTTTTTTCGTGTTCTCCGGCATCAAATTGACTAGGAAACAACCCATTTTCAGGAAAATCTGAGACCAAAAATTTTGATTTTTTTACAAGGGGGGAGTCTTCTGTATAAATATTTTTTTTTTCAAAATTTTTCAACTCTCAGATTGTCCTGAAATTGAGCTTCCTTGTCAATTTCATACCGGAGAAAACGAAAAACCCCTCCATTTTGTCCTATTTCTTCAGGAAATCTCTTTTTCGTCGGAGACTTCAAATTCCCGAAGAGATACGACGAAATGGATGGTTTTTTCGTGTTCGCCGGCATCAAATTGACTAGGAAACAACCCATTTTCAGGAAAATCTGAGACCAAAAATTTTGATTTTTTTACAAGGGGGGAGTCTTCTGTATAAATATTTTTTTTTTCAAAATTTTTCAACTCTCAGATTGTCCTGAAATTGAGCTGCCTTGTCAATTTCATACCGGAGAAAACGAAAAACCCCTCCATTTTGTCCTATTTCTTCAGGAAATCTATTTTTCGTCGGAAAATTCAAATTCCCGAAGAGATACGACGAAATGGATGGTTTTTTCGTGTTCTCCGGCATCAAATTGACTAGGAAACAACCCATTTTCAGGAAAATCTGAGACCAAAAATTTTGATTTTTTTACAAGGGGGGAGTCTTCTGTATAAATATTTTTTTTTTCAAAATTTTTCAACTCTCAGATTGTCCTGAAATTGAGCTTCCTTGTCAATTTCATACCGGAGAAAACGAAAAACCCCTCCATTTTGTCCTATTTCTTCAGGAAATCTCTTTTTCGTCGGAAAATTCAAATTCCCGAAGAGATATGACGAAATGGATGGTTTTTTCGTGTTCTCCGGCATCAAATTGACTAGGAAACAACCCATTTTCAGGAAAATCTGAGACCAAAAATTTTGATTTTTTTACAAGGGGGGAGTCTTCTGTATCAATATTTTTTTTTTCAAAATTTTTCAACTCTCAGATTGTCCTGAAATTGAGCTGCCTTGTCAATTTCATACCGGAGAAAACGAAAAACCCCTCCATTTTGTCCTATTTCTTCAGGAAATCTATTTTTCGTCGGAAAATTCAAATTCCCGAAGAGATACGACGAAATGGATGGTTTTTTCGTGTTCTCCGGCATCAAATTGACTAGGAAACAACCCATTTTCAGGAAAATCTGAGACCAAAAATTTTGATTTTTTTACAAGGGGGGAGTCTTCTGTATAAATATTTTTTTTTTCAAAATTTTTCAACTCTCAGATTGTCCTGAAATTGAGCTTCCTTGTCAATTTCATACCGGAGAAAACGAAAAACCCCTCCATTTTGTCCTATCTTCTGTATAAATATTTTTTTTTTCAAAATTTTTCAACTCTCAGATTGTCCTGAAATTGAGCTTCCTTGTCAATTTCATACCGGAGAAAACGAAAAACCCCTCCATTTTGTCCTATTTCTTCAGGAAATCTCTTTTTCGTCGGAAAATTCAAATTCCCGAAGAGATATGACGAAATGGATGGTTTTTTCGTGTTCTCCGGCATCAAATTGACTAGGAAACAACCCATTTTCAGGAAAATCTGAGACCAAAAATTTTGATTTTTTTACAAGGGGGGAGTCTTCTGTATAAATATTTTTTTTTTCAAAATTTTTCAACTCTCAGATTGTCCTGAAATTGAGCTTCCTTGTCAATTTCATACCGGAGAAAACGAAAAACCCCTCCATTTTGTCCTATTTCTTCAGAAAATCTATTTTTCGTTGGAAAATTCCAATTCCCGAAGAGATACGACGAAATGGATGGTTTTTTCGTGTTCTCCGGCATCAAATTGACTTGGAAACAACCCATTTTCAGGAAAATCTGAGACCAAAAATTTTGATTTTTTTACAAGGGGGGAGTCTTCTGTATCAATATTTTTTTTTTCAAAATTTTTCAACTCTCAGATTGTCCTGAAATTGAGCTTCCTTGTCAATTTCATACCGGAGAAAACGAAAAACCCCTCCATTTTGTCCTATTTCTTCAGGAAATCTATTTTTCGTTGGAAAATTCCAATTCCCGAAGAGATACGACGAAATGGATGGTTTTTTCGTGTTCTCCGGCCTCAAATTGACTAGGAAACAACCCATTTTCAGGAAAATCTGAGAACAAACATTTTGATTTTTTTACAAGGGGGGAGTCTTCTGTATAAATATTTTTTTTTTCAAAATTTTTCAACTCTCAGATTGTCCTGAAATTGAGCTTCCTTGTCAATTTCATACCGGAGAAAACGAAAAACCCCTCCATTTTGTCCTATTTCTTCAGGAAATCTATTTTTCGTCGGAAAATTCAAATTCCCGAAGAGATACGACGAAATGGATGGTTTTTTCGTGTTCTCCGGCATCAAATTGACTAGGAAACAACCCATTTTCAGGAAAATCTGAGACCAAAAATTTTGATTTTTTTACAAGGGGGGAGTCTTCTGTATAAATATTTTTTTTTTCAAAATTTTTCAACTCTCAGATTGTCCTGAAATTGAGCTTCCTTGTCAATTTCATACCGGAGAAAACGAAAAACCCCTCCATTTTGTCCTATTTCTTCAGGAAATCTCTTTTTCGTCGGAAAATTCAAATTCCCGAAGAGATACGACGAAATGGATGGTTTTTTCGTGTTCTCCGGCATCAAATTGACTAGGAAACAACCCATTTTCAGGAAAATCTGAGACCAAAAATTTTGATTTTTTTACAAGGGGGGAGTCTTCTGTATAAATATTTTTTTTTTCAAAATTTTTCAACTCTCAGATTGTCCTGAAATTGAGCTTCCTTGTCAATTTCATACCGGAGAAAACGAAAAACCCCTCCATTTTGTCCTATTTCTTCAGGAAATCTCTTTTTCGTCGGAAAATTCAAATTCCCGAAGAGATACGACGAAATGGATGGTTTTTTCGTGTTCTCCGGCATCAAATTGACTAGGAAACAACCCATTTTCAGGAAAATCTGAGACCAAAAATTTTGATTTTTTTACAAGGGGGGAGTCTTCTGTATAAATATTTTTTTTTTCAAAATTTTTCAACTCTCAGATTGTCCTGAAATTGAGCTGCCTTGTCAATTTCATACCGGAGAAAACGAAAAACCCCTCCATTTTGTCCTATTTCTTCAGGAAATCTATTTTTCGTCGGAAAATTCAAATTCCCGAAGAGATACGACGAAATGGATGGTTTTTTCGTGTTCTCCGGCATCAAATTGACTAGGAAACAACCCATTTTCAGGAAAATCTGAGACCAAAAATTTTGATTTTTTTACAAGGGGGGAGTCTTCTGTATAAATATTTTTTTTTTCAAAATTTTTCAACTCTCAGATTGTCCTGAAATTGAGCTTCCTTGTCAATTTCATACCGGAGAAAACGAAAAACCCCTCCATTTTGTCCTATTTCTTCAGGAAATCTCTTTTTCGTCGGAAAATTCAAATTCCCGAAGAGATATGACGAAATGGATGGTTTTTTCGTGTTCTCCGGCATCAAATTGACTAGGAAACAACCCATTTTCAGGAAAATCTGAGACCAAAAATTTTGATTTTTTTACAAGGGGGGAGTCTTCTGTATAAATATTTTTTTTTTCAAAATTTTTCAACTCTCAGATTGTCCTGAAATTGAGCTTCCTTGTCAATTTCATACCGGAGAAAACGAAAAACCCCTCCATTTTGTCCTATTTCTTCAGAAAATCTATTTTTCGTTGGAAAATTCCAATTCCCGAAGAGATACGACGAAATGGATGGTTTTTTCGTGTTCTCCGGCATCAAATTGACTTGGAAACAACCCATTTTCAGGAAAATCTGAGACCAAAAATTTTGATTTTTTTACAAGGGGGGAGTCTTCTGTATCAATATTTTTTTTTCAAAATTTTTCAACTCTCAGATTGTCCTGAAATTGAGCTTCCTTGTCAATTTCATACCGGAGAAAACGAAAAACCCCTCCATTTTGTCCTATTTCTTCAGGAAATCTATTTTTCGTTGGAAAATTCCAATTCCCGAAGAGATACGACGAAATGGATGGTTTTTTCGTGTTCTCCGGCCTCAAATTGACTAGGAAACAACCCATTTTCAGGAAAATCTGAGAACAAACATTTTGATTTTTTTACAAGGGGGGAGTCTTCTGTATAAATATTTTTTTTTTCAAAATTTTTCAACTCTCAGATTGTCCTGAAATTGAGCTGCCTTGTCAATTTCATACCGGAGAAAACGAAAAACCCCTCCATTTTGTCCTATTTCTTCAGGAAATCTATTTTTCGTCGGAAAATTCAAATTCCCGAAGAGATACGACGAAATGGATGGTTTTTTCGTGTTCTCCGGCATCAAATTGACTAGGAAACAACCCATTTTCAGGAAAATCTGAGACCAAAAATTTTGATTTTTTTACAAGGGGGGAGTCTTCTGTATAAATATTTTTTTTTTCAAAATTTTTCAACTCTCAGATTGTCCTGAAATTGAGCTTCCTTGTCAATTTCATACCGGAGAAAACGAAAAACCCCTCCATTTTGTCCTATTTCTTCAGGAAATCTATTTTTCGTCGGAAAATTCAAATTCCCGAAGAGATACGACGAAATGGATGGTTTTTTCGTGTTCTCCGGCATCAAATTGACTAGGAAACAACCCATTTTCAGGAAAATCTGAGACCAAAAATTTTGATTTTTTTACAAGGGGGGAGTCTTCTGTATAAATATTTTTTTTTTCAAAATTTTCCAACTCTCAGATTGTCCTGAAATTGTGCTTCCTTGTCAATTTCATACCGGAGAAAACGAAAAACCCCTCCATTTTGTCCTATTTCTTCTGGAAATCTCTTTTTCGTCGGAAAATTCAAATTCCCGAAGAGATACGACGAAATGGATGGTTTTTTCGTGTTCTCCGGCATCAAATTGACCAGGAAACAACCCATTTTCAGGAAAATCTGAGACCAAAAATTTTGTTTTTTTTACAAGGGGGGAGTCTTCTGTATAAATATTTTTTTTTTCAAAATTTTTCAACTCTCAGATTGTCCTGAAATTGAGCTTCCTTGTCAATTTCATACCGGAGAAAACGAAAAACCCCTCCATTTTGTCCTATTTCTTCAGAAAATCTATTTTTCGTTGGAAAATTCCAATTCCCGAAGAGATACGACGAAATGGATGGTTTTTTCGTGTTCTCCGGCATCAAATTGACTTGGAAACAACCCATTTTCAGGAAAATTTGAGACCAAAAATTTTAATTTTTTTACAAGGGGGGAGTCTTCTGTATCAATATTTTTTTTTTCAAAATTTTTCAACTCTCAGATTGTCCTGAAATTGAGCTTCCTTGTCAATTTCATACCGGAGAAAACGAAAAACCCCTCCATTTTGTCCTATTTCTTCAGGAAATCTATTTTTCGTTGGAAAATTCCAATTCCCGAAGAGATACGACGAAATGGATGGTTTTTTCGTGTTCTCCGGCCTCAAATTGACTAGGAAACAACCCATTTTCAGGAAAATCTGAGAACAAACATTTTGATTTTTTTACAAGGGGGGAGTCTTCTGTATAAATATTTTTTTTTTCAAAATTTTTCAACTCTCAGATTGTCCTGAAATTGAGCTTCCTTGTCAATTTCATACCGGACAAAACGAAAAACCCCTCCATTTTGTCCTATTTCTTCAGGAAATCTATTTTTCGTCGGAAAATTCAAATTCCCGAAGAGATACGACGAAATGGATGGTTTTTTCGTGTTCTCCGGCATCAAATTGACTAGGAAACAACCCATTTTCAGGAAAATCTGAGACCAAAAATTTTGATTTTTTTACAAGGGGGGAGTCTTCTGTATAAATATTTTTTTTTTCAAAATTTTTCAACTCTCAGATTGTCCTGAAATTGAGCTTCCTTGTCAATTTCATACCGGAGAAAACGAAAAACCCCTCCATTTTGTCCTATTTCTTCAGGAAATCTCTTTTTCGTCGGAAAATTCAAATTCCCGAAGAGATACGACGAAATGGATGGTTTTTTCGTGTTCTCCGGCATCAAATTGACTAGGAAACAACCCATTTTCAGGAAAATCTGAGACCAAAAATTTTGATTTTTTTACAAGGGGGGAGTCTTCTGTATAAATATTTTTTTTTTCAAAATTTTTCAACTCTCAGATTGTCCTGAAATTGAGCTTCCTTGTCAATTTCATACCGGAGAAAACGAAAAACCCCTCCATTTTGTCCTATTTCTTCAGGAAATCTCTTTTTCGTCGGAAAATTCAAATTCCCGAAGAGATACGACGAAATGGATGGTTTTTTCGTGTTCTCCGGCATCAAATTGACTAGGAAACAACCCATTTTCAGGAAAATCTGAGACCAAAAATTTTGATTTTTTTACAAGGGGGGAGTCTTCTGTATAAATATTTTTTTTTTCAAAATTTTTCAACTCTCAGATTGTCCTGAAATTGAGCTTCCTTGTCAATTTCATACCGGAGAAAACGAAAAACCCCTCCATTTTGTCCTATTTCTTCAGGAAATCTCTTTTTCGTCGGAAAATTCAAATTCCCGAAGAGATACGACGAAATGGATGGTTTTTTCGTGTTCTCCGGCATCAAATTGACTAGGAAACAACCCATTTTCAGGAAAATCTGAGACCAAAAATTTTGATTTTTTTACAAGGGGGGAGTCTTCTGTATAAATATTTTTTTTTTCAAAATTTTTCAACTCTCAGATTGTCCTGAAATTGAGCTGCCTTGTCAATTTCATACCGGAGAAAACGAAAAACCCCTCCATTTTGTCCTATTTCTTCAGGAAATCTATTTTTCGTCGGAAAATTCAAATTCCCGAAGAGATACGACGAAATGGATGGTTTTTTCGTGTTCTCCGGCATCAAATTGACTAGGAAACAACCCATTTTCAGGAAAATCTGAGACCAAAAATTTTGATTTTTTTACAAGGGGGGAGTCTTCTGTATAAATATTTTTTTTTTCAAAATTTTTCAACTCTCAGATTGTCCTGAAATTGAGCTTCCTTGTCAATTTCATACCGGAGAAAACGAAAAACCCCTCCATTTTGTCCTATTTCTTCAGGAAATCTCTTTTTCGTCGGAAAATTCAAATTCCCGAAGAGATATGACGAAATGGATGGTTTTTTCGTGTTCTCCGGCATCAAATTGACTAGGAAACAACCCATTTTCAGGAAAATCTGAGACCAAAAATTTTGATTTTTTTACAAGGGGGGAGTCTTCTGTATAAATATTTTTTTTTTCAAAATTTTTCAACTCTCAGATTGTCCTGAAATTGAGCTTCCTTGTCAATTTCATACCGGAGAAAACGAAAAACCCCTCCATTTTGTCCTATTTCTTCAGAAAATCTATTTTTCGTTGGAAAATTCCAATTCCCGAAGAGATACGACGAAATGGATGGTTTTTTCGTGTTCTCCGGCATCAAATTGACTTGGAAACAACCCATTTTCAGGAAAATCTGAGACCAAAAATTTTGATTTTTTTACAAGGGGGGAGTCTTCTGTATCAATATTTTTTTTTCAAAATTTTTCAACTCTCAGATTGTCCTGAAATTGAGCTTCCTTGTCAATTTCATACCGGAGAAAACGAAAAACCCCTCCATTTTGTCCTATTTCTTCAGGAAATCTCTTTTTCGTCGGAAAATTCAAATTCCCGAAGAGATACGACGAAATGGATGGTTTTTTCGTGTTCTCCGGCATCAAATTGACTAGGAAACAACCCATTTTCAGGAAAATCTGAGACCAAAAATTTTGATTTTTTTACAAGGGGGGAGTCTTCTGTATAAATATTTTTTTTTTCAAAATTTTCCAACTCTCAGATTGTCCTGAAATTGTGCTTCCTTGTCAATTTCATACCGGAGAAAACGAAAAACCCCTCCATTTTGTCCTATTTCTTCTGGAAATCTCTTTTTCGTCGGAAAATTCAAATTCCCGAAGAGATACGACGAAATGGATGGTTTTTTCGTGTTCTCCGGCATCAAATTGACTAGGAAACAACCCATTTTCAGGAAAATCTGAGACCCAAAATTTTGATTTTTTAACAAGGGGGGAGTCTTCTGTATAAATATTTTTTTTTTCAAAATTTTTCAACTCTCAGATTGTCCTGAAATTGAGCTTCCTTGTCAATTTCATACCGGAGAAAACGAAAAACCCCTCCATTTTGTCCTATTTCTTCAGGAAATCTATTTTTCGTCGGAAAATTAAAATTCCCGAAGGGATACGACGAAATGGATGGTTTTTTCGTGTTCTCCGGCATCAAATTGACTTGGAAGCAACCCATTTTCAATATTTTTTTTTTCAAAATTTTTCAACTCTCAGATTGTCCTGAAATTGAGCTTCCTTGTCAATTTCATACCGGAGAAAACGAAAAACCCCTCCTTTTTGTCCTATTTCTTCAGGAAATCTATTTTTCGTTCGAAAATTCCAATTCCCGAAGAGATACGACGAAATGGATGGTTTTTTCGTGTTCTCCGGCCTCAAATTGACTAGGAAACAACCCATTTTCAGGAAAATCTGAGAACAAAAATTTTGATTTTTTTACAAGGGGGGAGTCTTCTGTATCAATATTTTTTTTTTCAAAATTTTTCAACTCTCAGATTGTCCTGAAATTGAGCTTCCTTGTCAATTTCATACCGGAGAAAACGAAAAACCCCTCCATTTTGTCCTATTTCTTCAGAAAATCTATTTTTCGTTGGAAAATTCCAATTCCCGAAGAGATACGACGAAATGGATGGTTTTTTCGTGTTCTCCGGCATCAAATTGACTTGGAAACAACCCATTTTCAGGAAAATCTGAGACCAAAAATTTTGATTTTTTTACAAGGGGGGAGTCTTCTGTATCAATATTTTTTTTTTCAAAATTTTTCAACTCTCAGATTGTCCTGAAATTGAGCTTCCTTGTCAATTTCATACCGGAGAAAACGAAAAACCCCTCCATTTTGTCCTATTTCTTCAGGAAATCTATTTTTCGTTGGAAAATTCCAATTCCCGAAGAGATACGACGAAATGGATGGTTTTTTCGTGTTCTCCGGCCTCAAATTGACTAGGAAACAACCCATTTTCAGGAAAATCTGAGAACAAAAATTTTGATTTTTTTACAAGGGGGGAGTCTTCTGTATAAATATTTTTTTTTTCAAAATTTTTCAACTCTCAGATTGTCCTGAAATTGAGCTGCCTTGTCAATTTCATACCGGAGAAAACGAAAAACCCCTCCATTTTGTCCTATTTCTTCAGGAAATCTCTTTTTCGTCGGAAAATTCAAATTCCCGAAGAGATACGACGAAATGGATGGTTTTTTCGTGTTCTCCGGCATCAAATTGACTAGGCAACAACCCATTTTCAGGAAAATCTGAGTCCAAAAATTTTGATTTTTTTACAAGGGGGGAGTCTTCTGTATAAATATTATTTTTTTCAAAATTTTTCAACTCTCAGATTGTCCTGAAATTGAGCTTCCTTGTCAATTTCATACCGGAGAAAACGAAAAACCCCTCCATTTTGTCCTATTTCTTCAGGAAATCTCTTTTTCGTCGGAAAATTCAAATTCCCGAAGAGATACGACGAAATGGATGGTTTTTTCGTGTTCTCCGGCATCAAATTGACTAGGAAACAACCCATTTTCAGGAAAATCTGAGACCAAAAATTTTGATTTTTTTACAAGGGGGGAGTCTTCTGTATAAATATTTTTTTTTTCAAAATTTTTCAACTCTCAGATTGTCCTGAAATTGAGCTTTCTTGTCAATTTCATACCGGAGAAAACGGAAAACCCCTCCATTTTGTCCTATTTCTTCAGAAAATCTATTTTTCGTTGGAAAATTCCAATTCCCGAAGAGATACGACGAAATGGATGGTTTTTTCGTGTTCTCCGGCATCAAATTGACTAGGAAACAACCCATTTTCAGGAAAATCTGAGACCAAAAATTTTGATTTTTTTACAAGGGGGGTCTTCTGTATAAATATTTTTTTTTTCAAAATTTTTCAACTCTCAGATTGTCCTGAAATTGAGCTTCCTTGTCAATTTCATACCGGAGAAAACGAAAAACCCCTCCATTTTGTCCTATTTCTTCAGGAAATCTCTTTTTCGTCGGAAAATTCAAATTCCCGAAGAGATACGACGAAATGGATGGTTTTTTCGTGTTCTCCGGCATCAAATTGACTAGGAAACAACCCATTTTCAGGAAAATCTGAGACCAAAAATTTTGATTTTTTTACAAGGGGGGAGTCTTCTGTATAAATATTTTTTTTTTCAAAATTTTTCAACTCTCAGATTGTCCTGAAATTGAGCTTCCTTGTCAATTTCATACCGGAGAAAACGAAAAACCCCTCCATTTTGTCCTATTTCTTCAGGAAATCTCTTTTTCGTTGGAAAATTCAAATTCCCGAAGAGATACGACGAAATGGATGGTTTTTTCGTGTTCTCCGGCATCAAATTGACTAGGAAACAACCCATTTTCAGGAAAATCTGAGACCAAAAATTTTGATTTTTTTACAAGGGGGGAGTCTTCTGTATAAATATTTTTTTTTTCAAAATTTTTCAACTCTCAGGTTGTCCTGAAATTGAGCTTTCTTGTCAATTTCATACCGGAGAAAACGAAAAACCCCTCCATTTTGTCCTATTTCTTCAGAAAATCTATTTTTCGTTGGAAAATTCCAATTCCCGAAGAGATACGACGAAATGGATGGTTTTTTCGTGTTCTCCGGCATCAAATTGACTTGGAAACAACCCATTTTCAGGAAAATTTGAGACCAAAAATTTTTATTTTTTTACAAGGGGGGAGTCTTCTGTATAAATATTTTTTTTTTCAAAATTTTTCAACTCTCAGGTTGTCCTGAAATTGAGCTTTCTTGTCAATTTCATACCGGAGAAAACGGAAAACCCCTCCATTTTGTCCTATTTCTTCAGGAAATCTCTTTTTCGTCGGAAAATTCAAATTCCCGAAGAGATACGACGAAATGGATGGTTTTTTCGTGTTCTCCGGCATCAAATTGACTAGGAAACAACCCATTTTCAGGAAAATCTGAGACCAAAAATTTTGATTTTTTTACAAGGGGGGAGTCTTCTGTATAAATATTTTTTTTTTCAAAATTTTTCAACTCTCAGATTGTCCTGAAATTGAGCTTCCTTGTCAATTTCATACCGGAGAAAACGAAAAACCCCTCCATTTTGTCCTATTTCTTCAGGAAATCTCTTTTTCGTTGGAAAATTCAAATTCCCGAAGAGATACGACGAAATGGATGGTTTTTTCGTGTTCTCCGGCATCAAATTGACTAGGAAACAACCCATTTTCAGGAAAATCTGAGACCAAAAATTTTGGTTTTTTTACAAGGGGGGAGTCTTCTGTATAAATATTTTTTTTTTCAAAATTTTTCAACTCTCAGATTGTCCTGAAATTGAGCTTCCTTGTCAATTTCATACCGGTGAAAACGAAAAACCCCTCCATTTTGTCCTATTTCTTCAGAAAATCTATTTTTCGTTGGAAAATTCCAATTCCCGAAGAGATACGACGAAATGGATGGTTTTTTCGTGTTCTCCGGCATCAAATTGACTAGGAAACAACCCATTTTCAGGAAAATCTGAGACCAAAAATTTTGATTTTTTTACAAGGGGGGAGTCTTCTGTATAAAGATTTTTTTTTTCAAAATTTTTCAACTCTCAGATTGTCCTGAAATTGAGCTTCCTTGTCAATTTCATACCGGAGAAAACGAAAAACCCCTCCATTTTGTCCTATTTCTTCAGGAAATCTCTTTTTCGTCGGAAAATTCAAATTCCCGAAGAGATACGACGAAATGGATGGTTTTTTCGTGTTCTCCGGCATCAAATTGACTAGGCAACAACCCATTTTCAGGAAAATCTGAGTCCAAAAATTTTGATTTTTTTACAAGGGGGGAGTCTTCTGTATAAATATTATTTTTTTCAAAATTTTTCAACTCTCAGATTGTCCTGAAATTGAGCTTCCTTGTCAATTTCATACCGGAGAAAACGAAAAACCCCTCCATTTTGTCCTATTTCTTCAGGAAATCTCTTTTTCGTCGGAAAATTCAAATTCCCGAAGAGATACGACGAAATGGATGGTTTTTTCGTGTTCTCCGGCATCAAATTGACTAGGAAACAACCCATTTTCAGGAAAATCTGAGACCAAAAATTTTGATTTTTTTACAAGGGGGGAGTCTTCTGTATAAATATTTTTTTTTTCAAAATTTTTCAACTCTCAGATTGTCCTGAAATTGAGCTTTCTTGTCAATTTCATACCGGAGAAAACGGAAAACCCCTCCATTTTGTCCTATTTCTTCAGAAAATCTATTTTTCGTTGGAAAATTCCAATTCCCGAAGAGATACGACGAAATGGATGGTTTTTTCGTGTTCTCCGGCATCAAATTGACTAGGAAACAACCCATTTTCAGGAAAATCTGAGACCAAAAATTTTGATTTTTTTACAAGGGGGGTCTTCTGTATAAATATTTTTTTTTTCAAAATTTTTCAACTCTCAGATTGTCCTGAAATTGAGCTTCCTTGTCAATTTCATACCGGAGAAAACGAAAAACCCCTCCATTTTGTCCTATTTCTTCAGGAAATCTCTTTTTCGTCGGAAAATTCAAATTCCCGAAGAGATACGACGAAATGGATGGTTTTTTCGTGTTCTCCGGCATCAAATTGACTAGGAAACAACCCATTTTCAGGAAAATCTGAGACCAAAAATTTTGATTTTTTTACAAGGGGGGAGTCTTCTGTATAAATATATTTTTTTTCAAAATTTTTCAACTCTCAGATTGTCCTGAAATTGAGCTTCCTTGTCAATTTCATACCGGAGAAAACGAAAAACCCCTCCATTTTGTCCTATTTCTTCAGGAAATCTCTTTTTCGTTGGAAAATTCAAATTCCCGAAGAGATACGACGAAATGGATGGTTTTTTCGTGTTCTCCGGCATCAAATTGACTAGGAAACAACCCATTTTCAGGAAAATCTGAGACCAAAAATTTTGATTTTTTTACAAGGGGGGAGTCTTCTGTATAAATATTTTTTTTTTCAAAATTTTTCAACTCTCAGGTTGTCCTGAAATTGAGCTTTCTTGTCAATTTCATACCGGAGAAAACGAAAAACCCCTCCATTTTGTCCTATTTCTTCAGAAAATCTATTTTTCGTTGGAAAATTCCAATTCCCGAAGAGATACGACGAAATGGATGGTTTTTTCGTGTTCTCCGGCATCAAATTGACTTGGAAACAACCCATTTTCAGGAAAATTTGAGACCAAAAATTTTTATTTTTTTACAAGGGGGGAGTCTTCTGTATAAATATTTTTTTTTTCAAAATTTTTCAACTCTCAGGTTGTCCTGAAATTGAGCTTTCTTGTCAATTTCATACCGGAGAAAACGGAAAACCCCTCCATTTTGTCCTATTTCTTCAGGAAATCTCTTTTTCGTCGGAAAATTCAAATTCCCGAAGAGATACGACGAAATGGATGGTTTTTTCGTGTTCTCCGGCATCAAATTGACTAGGAAACAACCCATTTTCAGGAAAATCTGAGACCAAAAATTTTGATTTTTTTACAAGGGGGGAGTCTTCTGTATAAATATTTTTTTTTTCAAAATTTTTCAACTCTCAGATTGTCCTGAAATTGAGCTTCCTTGTCAATTTCATACCGGAGAAAACGAAAAACCCCTCCATTTTGTCCTATTTCTTCAGGAAATCTCTTTTTCGTTGGAAAATTCAAATTCCCGAAGAGATACGACGAAATGGATGGTTTTTTCGTGTTCTCCGGCATCAAATTGACTAGGAAACAACCCATTTTCAGGAAAATCTGAGACCAAAAATTTTGGTTTTTTTACAAGGGGGGAGTCTTCTGTATAAATATTTTTTTTTTCAAAATTTTTCAACTCTCAGATTGTCCTGAAATTGAGCTTCCTTGTCAATTTCATACCGGTGAAAACGAAAAACCCCTCCATTTTGTCCTATTTCTTCAGAAAATCTATTTTTCGTTGGAAAATTCCAATTCCCGAAGAGATACGACGAAATGGATGGTTTTTTCGTGTTCTCCGGCATCAAATTGACTAGGAAACAACCCATTTTCAGGAAAATCTGAGACCAAAAATTTTGATTTTTTTACAAGGGGGGAGTCTTCTGTATAAAGATTTTTTTTTTCAAAATTTTTCAACTCTCAGATTGTCCTGAAATTGAGCTTCCTTGTCAATTTCATACCGGAGAAAACGAAAAACCCCTCCATTTTGTCCTATTTCTTCAGGAAATCTCTTTTTCGTCGGAAAATTCAAATTCCCGAAGAGATACGACGAAATGGATGGTTTTTTCGTGTTCTCCGGCATCAAATTGACTAGGAAACAACCCATTTTCAGGAAAATCTGAGACCAAAAATTTTGATTTTTTTACAAGGGGGGAGTCTTCTGTATAAATATTTTTTTTTTCAAAATTTTTCAACTCTCAGATTGTCCTGAAATTGAGCTTCCTTGTCAATTTCATACCGGAGAAAACGAAAAACCCCTCCATTTTGTCCTATTTCTTCAGAAAATCTATTTTTCGTTGGAAAATTCCAATTCCCGAAGAGATACGACGAAATGGATGGTTTTTTCGTGTTCTCCGGCATCAAATTGACTAGGAAACAACCCATTTTCAGGAAAATCTGAGACCAAAAATTTTGATTTTTTTACAAGGGGGGAGTCTTCTGTATAAATATTTTTTTTTTCAAAATTTTTCAACTCTCAGGTTGTCCTGAAATTGAGCTTTCTTGTCAATTTCATACCGGAGAAAACGAAAAACCCCTCCATTTTGTCCTATTTCTTCAGGAAATCTCTTTTTCGTCGGAAAATTCAAATTCCCGAAGAGATACGACGAAATGGATGGTTTTTTCGTGTTCTCCGGCATCAAATTGACTAGGAAACAACCCATTTTCAGGAAAATCTGAGACCAAAAATTTTGATTTTTTTACAAGGGGGGAGTCTTCTGTATAAATATTTTTTTTTTCAAAATTTTTCAACTCTCAGGTTGTCCTGAAATTGAGCTTTCTTGTCAATTTCATACCGGAGAAAACGGAATACCCCTCCATTTTGTCCTATTTCTTCAGAAAATCTATTTTTCGTTGGAAAATTCCAATTCCCGAAGAGATACGACGAAATGGATGGTTTTTTCGTGTTCTCCGGCATCAAATTGACTAGGAAACAACCCATTTTCAGGAAAATCTGAGACCAAAAATTTTGATTTTTTTACAAGGGGGGAGTCTTCTGTATAAATATTTTTTTTTTCAAAATTTTTCAACTCTCAGATTGTCCTGAAATTGAGCTTCCTTGTCAATTTCATACCGGAGAAAACGAAAAACCCCTCCATTTTGTCCTATTTCTTCAGGAAATCTCTTTTTCGTCGGAAAATTCAAATTCCCGAAGAGATACGACGAAATGGATGGTTTTTTCGTGTTCTCCGGCATCAAATTGACTAGGAAACAACCCATTTTCAGGAAAATCTGAGACCAAAAATTTTGATTTTTTTACAAGGGGGGAGTCTTCTGTATAAATATTTTTTTTTTCAAAATTTTTCAACTCTCAGATTGTCCTGAAATTGAGCTTCCTTGTCAATTTCATACCGGAGAAAACGAAAAACCCCTCCATTTTGTCCTATTTCTTCAGAAAATCTATTTTTCGTTGGAAAATTCCAATTCCCGAAGAGATACGACGAAATGGATGGTTTTTTCGTGTTCTCCGGCATCAAATTGACTAGGAAACAACCCATTTTCAGGAAAATCTGAGACCAAAAATTTTGATTTTTTTACAAGGGGGGAGTCTTCTGTATAAATATTTTTTTTTTCAAAATTTTTCAACTCTCAGGTTGTCCTGAAATTGAGCTTTCTTGTCAATTTCATACCGGAGAAAACGAAAAACCCCTCCATTTTGTCCTATTTCTTCAGGAAATCTCTTTTTCGTCGGAAAATTCAAATTCCCGAAGAGATACGACGAAATGGATGGTTTTTTCGTGTTCTCCGGCATCAAATTGACTAGGAAACAACCCATTTTCAGGAAAATCTGAGACCAAAAATTTTGGTTTTTTTACAAGGGGGGAGTCTTCTGTATAAATATTTTTTTTTTCAAAATTTTTCAACTCTCAGATTGTCCTGAAATTGAGCTTCCTTGTCAATTTCATACCGGTGAAAACGAAAAACCCCTCCATTTTGTCCTATTTCTTCAGAAAATCTATTTTTCGTTGGAAAATTCCAATTCCCGAAGAGATACGACGAAATGGGTGGTTTTTTCGTGTTCTCCGGCATCAAATTGACTAGGAAACAACCCATTTTCAGGAAAATCTGAGACCAAAAATTTTGATTTTTTTACAAGGGGGGAGTCTTCTGTATAAATATTTTTTTTTTCAAAATTTTTCAACTCTCAGATTGTCCTGAAATTGAGCTTCCTTGTCAATTTCATACCGGAGAAAACGAAAAACCCCTCCATTTTGTCCTATTTCTTCAGGAAATCTCTTTTTCGTCGGAAAATTCAAATTCCCGAAGAGATACGACGAAATGGATGGTTTTTTCGTGTTCTCCGGCATCAAATTGACTAGGAAACAACCCATTTTCAGGAAAATCTGAGACCAAAAATTTTGATTTTTTTACAAGGGGGGAGTCTTCTGTATAAATATTTTTTTTTTTCAAAATTTTTCAACTCTCAGATTGTCCTGAAATTGAGCTTCCTTGTCAATTTCATACCGGAGAAAACGAAAAACCCCTCCATTTTGTCCTATTTCTTCAGAAAATCTATTTTTCGTTGGAAAATTCCAATTCCCGAAGAGATACGACGAAATGGATGGTTTTTTCGTGTTCTCCGGCATCAAATTGACTTGGAAACAACCCATTTTCAGGAAAATTTGAGACCAAAAATTTTAATTTTTTTACAAGGGGGGAGTCTTCTGTATAAATATTTTTTTTTTCAAAATTTTTCAACTCTCAGATTGTCCTGAAATTGAGCTTCCTTGTCAATTTCATACCGGAGAAAACGAAAAACCCCTCCATTTTGTCCTATTTCTTCAGGAAATCTCTTTTTCGTTGGAAAATTCAAATTCCCGAAGAGATACGACGAAATGGATGGTTTTTTCGTGTTCTCCGGCATCAAATTGACTAGGAAACAACCCATTTTCAGGAAAATCTGAGACCAAAAATTTTGATTTTTTTACAAGGGGGGAGTCTTCTGTATAAATATTTTTTTTTTCAAAATTTTTCAACTCTCAGGTTGTCCTGAAATTGAGCTTTCTTGTCAATTTCATACCGGAGAAAACGAAAAACCCCTCCATTTTGTCCTATTTCTTCAGAAAATCTATTTTTCGTTGGAAAATTCCAATTCCCGAAGAGATACGACGAAATGGATGGTTTTTTCGTGTTCTCCGGCATCAAATTGACTTGGAAACAACCCATTTTCAGGAAAATTTGAGACCAAAAATTTTTATTTTTTTACAAGGGGGGAGTCTTCTGTATAAATATTTTTTTTTTCAAAATTTTTCAACTCTCAGGTTGTCCTGAAATTGAGCTTTCTTGTCAATTTCATACCGGAGAAAACGGAAAACCCCTCCATTTTGTCCTATTTCTTCAGGAAATCTCTTTTTCGTCGGAAAATTCAAATTCCCGAAGAGATACGACGAAATGGATGGTTTTTTCGTGTTCTCCGGCATCAAATTGACTAGGAAACAACCCATTTTCAGGAAAATCTGAGACCAAAAATTTTGATTTTTTTACAAGGGGGGAGTCTTCTGTATAAATATTTTTTTTTTCAAAATTTTTCAACTCTCAGATTGTCCTGAAATTGAGCTTCCTTGTCAATTTCATACCGGAGAAAACGAAAAACCCCTCCATTTTGTCCTATTTCTTCAGGAAATCTCTTTTTCGTTGGAAAATTCAAATTCCCGAAGAGATACGACGAAATGGATGGTTTTTTCGTGTTCTCCGGCATCAAATTGACTAGGAAACAACCCATTTTCAGGAAAATCTGAGACCAAAAATTTTGGTTTTTTTACAAGGGGGGAGTCTTCTGTATAAATATTTTTTTTTTCAAAATTTTTCAACTCTCAGATTGTCCTGAAATTGAGCTTCCTTGTCAATTTCATACCGGTGAAAACGAAAAACCCCTCCATTTTGTCCTATTTCTTCAGAAAATCTATTTTTCGTTGGAAAATTCCAATTCCCGAAGAGATACGACGAAATGGATGGTTTTTTCGTGTTCTCCGGCATCAAATTGACTAGGAAACAACCCATTTTCAGGAAAATCTGAGACCAAAAATTTTGATTTTTTTACAAGGGGGGAGTCTTCTGTATAAAGATTTTTTTTTTCAAAATTTTTCAACTCTCAGATTGTCCTGAAATTGAGCTTCCTTGTCAATTTCATACCGGAGAAAACGAAAAACCCCTCCATTTTGTCCTATTTCTTCAGGAAATCTCTTTTTCGTCGGAAAATTCAAATTCCCGAAGAGATACGACGAAATGGATGGTTTTTTCGTGTTCTCCGGCATCAAATTGACTAGGCAACAACCCATTTTCAGGAAAATCTGAGTCCAAAAATTTTGATTTTTTTACAAGGGGGGAGTCTTCTGTATAAATATTATTTTTTTCAAAATTTTTCAACTCTCAGATTGTCCTGAAATTGAGCTTCCTTGTCAATTTCATACCGGAGAAAACGAAAAACCCCTCCATTTTGTCCTATTTCTTCAGGAAATCTCTTTTTCGTCGGAAAATTCAAATTCCCGAAGAGATACGACGAAATGGATGGTTTTTTCGTGTTCTCCGGCATCAAATTGACTAGGAAACAACCCATTTTCAGGAAAATCTGAGACCAAAAATTTTGATTTTTTTACAAGGGGGGAGTCTTCTGTATAAATATTTTTTTTTTCAAAATTTTTCAACTCTCAGATTGTCCTGAAATTGAGCTTTCTTGTCAATTTCATACCGGAGAAAACGGAAAACCCCTCCATTTTGTCCTATTTCTTCAGAAAATCTATTTTTCGTTGGAAAATTCCAATTCCCGAAGAGATACGACGAAATGGATGGTTTTTTCGTGTTCTCCGGCATCAAATTGACTAGGAAACAACCCATTTTCAGGAAAATCTGAGACCAAAAATTTTGATTTTTTTACAAGGGGGGTCTTCTGTATAAATATTTTTTTTTTCAAAATTTTTCAACTCTCAGATTGTCCTGAAATTGAGCTTCCTTGTCAATTTCATACCGGAGAAAACGAAAAACCCCTCCATTTTGTCCTATTTCTTCAGGAAATCTCTTTTTCGTCGGAAAATTCAAATTCCCGAAGAGATACGACGAAATGGATGGTTTTTTCGTGTTCTCCGGCATCAAATTGACTAGGAAACAACCCATTTTCAGGAAAATCTGAGACCAAAAATTTTGATTTTTTTACAAGGGGGGAGTCTTCTGTATAAATATTTTTTTTTTCAAAATTTTTCAACTCTCAGATTGTCCTGAAATTGAGCTTCCTTGTCAATTTCATACCGGAGAAAACGAAAAACCCCTCCATTTTGTCCTATTTCTTCAGGAAATCTCTTTTTCGTTGGAAAATTCAAATTCCCGAAGAGATACGACGAAATGGATGGTTTTTTCGTGTTCTCCGGCATCAAATTGACTAGGAAACAACCCATTTTCAGGAAAATCTGAGACCAAAAATTTTGATTTTTTTACAAGGGGGGAGTCTTCTGTATAAATATTTTTTTTTTCAAAATTTTTCAACTCTCAGGTTGTCCTGAAATTGAGCTTTCTTGTCAATTTCATACCGGAGAAAACGAAAAACCCCTCCATTTTGTCCTATTTCTTCAGAAAATCTATTTTTCGTTGGAAAATTCCAATTCCCGAAGAGATACGACGAAATGGATGGTTTTTTCGTGTTCTCCGGCATCAAATTGACTTGGAAACAACCCATTTTCAGGAAAATTTGAGACCAAAAATTTTTATTTTTTTACAAGGGGGGAGTCTTCTGTATAAATATTTTTTTTTTCAAAATTTTTCAACTCTCAGGTTGTCCTGAAATTGAGCTTTCTTGTCAATTTCATACCGGAGAAAACGGAAAACCCCTCCATTTTGTCCTATTTCTTCAGGAAATCTCTTTTTCGTCGGAAAATTCAAATTCCCGAAGAGATACGACGAAATGGATGGTTTTTTCGTGTTCTCCGGCATCAAATTGACTAGGAAACAACCCATTTTCAGGAAAATCTGAGACCAAAAATTTTGATTTTTTTACAAGGGGGGAGTCTTCTGTATAAATATTTTTTTTTTCAAAATTTTTCAACTCTCAGATTGTCCTGAAATTGAGCTTCCTTGTCAATTTCATACCGGAGAAAACGAAAAACCCCTCCATTTTGTCCTATTTCTTCAGGAAATCTCTTTTTCGTTGGAAAATTCAAATTCCCGAAGAGATACGACGAAATGGATGGTTTTTTCGTGTTCTCCGGCATCAAATTGACTAGGAAACAACCCATTTTCAGGAAAATCTGAGACCAAAAATTTTGGTTTTTTTACAAGGGGGGAGTCTTCTGTATAAATATTTTTTTTTTCAAAATTTTTCAACTCTCAGATTGTCCTGAAATTGAGCTTCCTTGTCAATTTCATACCGGTGAAAACGAAAAACCCCTCCATTTTGTCCTATTTCTTCAGAAAATCTATTTTTCGTTGGAAAATTCCAATTCCCGAAGAGATACGACGAAATGGATGGTTTTTTCGTGTTCTCCGGCATCAAATTGACTAGGAAACAACCCATTTTCAGGAAAATCTGAGACCAAAAATTTTGATTTTTTTACAAGGGGGGAGTCTTCTGTATAAAGATTTTTTTTTTCAAAATTTTTCAACTCTCAGATTGTCCTGAAATTGAGCTTCCTTGTCAATTTCATACCGGAGAAAACGAAAAACCCCTCCATTTTGTCCTATTTCTTCAGGAAATCTCTTTTTCGTCGGAAAATTCAAATTCCCGAAGAGATACGACGAAATGGATGGTTTTTTCGTGTTCTCCGGCATCAAATTGACTAGGAAACAACCCATTTTCAGGAAAATCTGAGACCAAAAATTTTGATTTTTTTACAAGGGGGGAGTCTTCTGTATAAATATTTTTTTTTTCAAAATTTTTCAACTCTCAGATTGTCCTGAAATTGAGCTTCCTTGTCAATTTCATACCGGAGAAAACGAAAAACCCCTCCATTTTGTCCTATTTCTTCAGAAAATCTATTTTTCGTTGGAAAATTCCAATTCCCGAAGAGATACGACGAAATGGATGGTTTTTTCGTGTTCTCCGGCATCAAATTGACTAGGAAACAACCCATTTTCAGGAAAATCTGAGACCAAAAATTTTGATTTTTTTACAAGGGGGGAGTCTTCTGTATAAATATTTTTTTTTTCAAAATTTTTCAACTCTCAGGTTGTCCTGAAATTGAGCTTTCTTGTCAATTTCATACCGGAGAAAACGAAAAACCCCTCCATTTTGTCCTATTTCTTCAGGAAATCTCTTTTTCGTCGGAAAATTCAAATTCCCGAAGAGATACGACGAAATGGATGGTTTTTTCGTGTTCTCCGGCATCAAATTGACTAGGAAACAACCCATTTTCAGGAAAATCTGAGACCAAAAATTTTGATTTTTTTACAAGGGGGGAGTCTTCTGTATAAATATTTTTTTTTTCAAAATTTTTCAACTCTCAGGTTGTCCTGAAATTGAGCTTTCTTGTCAATTTCATACCGGAGAAAACGGAATACCCCTCCATTTTGTCCTATTTCTTCAGAAAATCTATTTTTCGTTGGAAAATTCCAATTCCCGAAGAGATACGACGAAATGGATGGTTTTTTCGTGTTCTCCGGCATCAAATTGACTAGGAAACAACCCATTTTCAGGAAAATCTGAGACCAAAAATTTTGATTTTTTTTACAAGGGGGGAGTCTTCTGTATAAATATTTTTTTTTTCAAAATTTTTCAACTCTCAGATTGTCCTGAAATTGAGCTTCCTTGTCAATTTCATACCGGAGAAAACGAAAAACCCCTCCATTTTGTCCTATTTCTTCAGGAAATCTCTTTTTCGTCGGAAAATTCAAATTCCCGAAGAGATACGACGAAATGGATGGTTTTTTCGTGTTCTCCGGCATCAAATTGACTAGGAAACAACCCATTTTCAGGAAAATCTGAGACCAAAAATTTTGATTTTTTTACAAGGGGGGAGTCTTCTGTATAAATATTTTTTTTTTCAAAATTTTTCAACTCTCAGATTGTCCTGAAATTGAGCTTCCTTGTCAATTTCATACCGGAGAAAACGAAAAACCCCTCCATTTTGTCCTATTTCTTCAGAAAATCTATTTTTCGTTGGAAAATTCCAATTCCCGAAGAGATACGACGAAATGGATGGTTTTTTCGTGTTCTCCGGCATCAAATTGACTAGGAAACAACCCATTTTCAGGAAAATCTGAGACCAAAAATTTTGATTTTTTTACAAGGGGGGAGTCTTCTGTATAAATATTTTTTTTTTCAAAATTTTTCAACTCTCAGGTTGTCCTGAAATTGAGCTTTCTTGTCAATTTCATACCGGAGAAAACGAAAAACCCCTCCATTTTGTCCTATTTCTTCAGGAAATCTCTTTTTCGTCGGAAAATTCAAATTCCCGAAGAGATACGACGAAATGGATGGTTTTTTCGTGTTCTCCGGCATCAAATTGACTAGGAAACAACCCATTTTCAGGAAAATCTGAGACCAAAAATTTTGGTTTTTTTACAAGGGGGGAGTCTTCTGTATAAATATTTTTTTTTTCAAAATTTTTCAACTCTCAGATTGTCCTGAAATTGAGCTTCCTTGTCAATTTCATACCGGAGAAAACGAAAAACCCCTCCATTTTGTCCTATTTCTTCAGGAAATCTCTTTTTCGTCGGAAAATTCAAATTCCCGAAGAGATACGACGAAATGGATGGTTTTTTCGTGTTCTCCGGCATCAAATTGACTAGGAAACAACCCATTTTCAGGAAAATCTGAGTCCAAAAATTTTGATTTTTTTACAAGGGGGGAGTCTTCTGTATAAATATTATTTTTTTCAAAATTTTTCAACTCTCAGATTGTCCTGAAATTGAGCTTCCTTGTCAATTTCATACCGGAGAAAACGAAAAACCCCTCCATTTTGTCCTATTTCTTCAGGAAATCTCTTTTTCGTCGGAAAATTCAAATTCCCGAAGAGATACGACGAAATGGATGGTTTTTTCGTGTTCGCCGGCATCAAATTGACTAGGAAACAACCCATTTTCAGGAAAATCTGAGACCAAAAATTTTGATTTTTTTACAAGGGGGGAGTCTTCTGTATAAAAATTTTTTTTTTCAAAATTTTTCAACTCTCAGATTGTCCTGAAATTGAGCTTCCTTGTCAATTTCATACCGGAGAAAACGAAAAACCCCTCCATTTTGTCTTATTTCTTCAGGAAATCTATTTTTCGTTGGAAAATTCCAATTCCCGAAGAGATACGACGAAATGGATGGTTTTTTCGTGTTCTCCGGCCTCAAATTGACTAGGAAACAACCCATTTTCAGGAAAATCTGAGACCAAAAATTTTGATTTTTTTACAAGGGGGGAGTCTTCTGTATAAATATTTTTTTTTCAAAATTTTTCAACTCTCAGATTGTCCTGAAATTGAGCTGCCTTGTCAATTTCATACCGGAGAAAACGAAAAACCCCTCCATTTTGTCCTATTTCTTCAGGAAATCTATTTTTCGTCGGAAAATTCCAATTCCCGAAGAGATACGACGAAATGGATGGTTTTTTCGTGTTCTCCGGCATCAAATTGACTAGGAAACAACCCATTTTCAGGAAAATCTGAGACCAAAAATTTTGATTTTTTTACAAGGGGGGAGTCTTCTGTATAAATATTTTTTTTTTCAAAATTTTTCAACTCTCAGGTTGTCCTGAAATTGAGCTTTCTTGTCAATTTCATACCGGAGAAAACGAAAAACCCCTCCATTTTGTCCTATTTCTTCAGGAAATCTCTTTTTCGTCGGAAAATTCAAATTCCCGAAGAGATACGACGAAATGGATGGTTTTTTCGTGTTCTCCGGCATCAAATTGACTAGGAAACAACCCATTTTCAGGAAAATCTGAGACCAAAAATTTTGGTTTTTTTACAAGGGGGGAGTCTTCTGTATAAATATTTTTTTTTTCAAAATTTTTCAACTCTCAGATTGTCCTGAAATTGAGCTTCCTTGTCAATTTCATACCGGTGAAAACGAAAAACCCCTCCATTTTGTCCTATTTCTTCAGAAAATCTATTTTTCGTTGGAAAATTCCAATTCCCGAAGAGATACGACGAAATGGGTGGTTTTTTCGTGTTCTCCGGCATCAAATTGACTAGGAAACAACCCATTTTCAGGAAAATCTGAGACCAAAAATTTTGATTTTTTTACAAGGGGGGAGTCTTCTGTATAAATATTTTTTTTTTCAAAATTTTTCAACTCTCAGATTGTCCTGAAATTGAGCTTCCTTGTCAATTTCATACCGGAGAAAACGAAAAACCCCTCCATTTTGTCCTATTTCTTCAGGAAATCTCTTTTTCGTCGGAAAATTCAAATTCCCGAAGAGATACGACGAAATGGATGGTTTTTTCGTGTTCTCCGGCATCAAATTGACTAGGAAACAACCCATTTTCAGGAAAATCTGAGACCAAAAATTTTGATTTTTTTACAAGGGGGGAGTCTTCTGTATAAATATTTTTTTTTTTCAAAATTTTTCAACTCTCAGATTGTCCTGAAATTGAGCTTCCTTGTCAATTTCATACCGGAGAAAACGAAAAACCCCTCCATTTTGTCCTATTTCTTCAGAAAATCTATTTTTCGTTGGAAAATTCCAATTCCCGAAGAGATACGACGAAATGGATGGTTTTTTCGTGTTCTCCGGCATCAAATTGACTTGGAAACAACCCATTTTCAGGAAAATTTGAGACCAAAAATTTTAATTTTTTTACAAGGGGGGAGTCTTCTGTATAAATATTTTTTTTTTCAAAATTTTTCAACTCTCAGGTTGTCCTGAAATTGAGCTTTCTTGTCAATTTCATACCGGAGAAAACGGAATACCCCTCCATTTTGTCCTATTTCTTCAGAAAATCTATTTTTCGTTGGAAAATTCCAATTCCCGAAGAGATACGACGAAATGGATGGTTTTTTCGTGTTCTCCGGCATCAAATTGACTAGGAAACAACCCATTTTCAGGAAAATCTGAGACCAAAAATTTTGATTTTTTTACAAGGGGGGAGTCTTCTGTATAAATATTTTTTTTTTCAAAATTTTTCAACTCTCAGATTGTCCTGAAATTGAGCTTCCTTGTCAATTTCATACCGGAGAAAACGAAAAACCCCTCCATTTTGTCCTATTTCTTCAGGAAATCTCTTTTTCGTCGGAAAATTCAAATTCCCGAAGAGATACGACGAAATGGATGGTTTTTTCGTGTTCTCCGGCATCAAATTGACTAGGAAACAACCCATTTTCAGGAAAATCTGAGTCCAAAAATTTTGATTTTTTTACAAGGGGGGAGTCTTCTGTATAAATATTATTTTTTTCAAAATTTTTCAACTCTCAGATTGTCCTGAAATTGAGCTTCCTTGTCAATTTCATACCGGAGAAAACGAAAAACCCCTCCATTTTGTCCTATTTCTTCAGGAAATCTCTTTTTCGTCGGAAAATTCAAATTCCCGAAGAGATACGACGAAATGGATGGTTTTTTCGTGTTCTCCGGCATCAAATTGACTAGGAAACAACCCATTTTCAGGAAAATCTGAGACCAAAAATTTTGATTTTTTTACAAGGGGGGAGTCTTCTGTATAAATATTTTTTTTTTCAAAATTTTTCAACTCTCAGATTGTCCTGAAATTGAGCTTCCTTGTCAATTTCATACCGGAGAAAACGAAAAACCCCTCCATTTTGTCCTATTTCTTCAGGAAATCTCTTTTTCGTCGGAAAATTCAAATTCCCGAAGAGATACGACGAAATGGATGGTTTTTTCGTGTTCTCCGGCATCAAATTGACTAGGAAACAACTCATTTTCAGGAAAATCTGAGACCAAAAATTTTGATTTTTTTACAAGGGGGGAGTCTTCTGTATAAATATTTTTTTTTTTCAAAATTTTTCAACTCTCAGATTGTCCTGAAATTGAGCTTCCTTGTCAATTTCATACCGGAGAAAACGAAAAACCCCTCCATTTTGTCCTATTTCTTCAGAAAATCTATTTTTCGTTGGAAAATTCCAATTCCCGAAGAGATACGACGAAATGGATGGTTTTTTCGTGTTCTCCGGCATCAAATTGACTTGGAAACAACCCATTTTCAGGAAAATTTGAGACCAAAAATTTTAATTTTTTTACAAGGGGGGAGTCTTCTGTATATATATTTTTTTTTTCAAAATTTTTCAACTCTCAGGTTGTCCTGAAATTGAGCTTTCTTGTCAATTTCATACCGGAGAAAACGGAATACCCCTCCATTTTGTCCTATTTCTTCAGAAAATCTATTTTTCGTTGGAAAATTCCAATTCCCGAAGAGATACGACGAAATGGATGGTTTTTTCGTGTTCTCCGGCATCAAATTGACTAGGAAACAACCCATTTTCAGGAAAATCTGAGACCAAAAATTTTGATTTTTTTTACAAGGGGGGAGTCTTCTGTATAAATATTTTTTTTTTCAAAATTTTTCAACTCTCAGATTGTCCTGAAATTGAGCTTCCTTGTCAATTTCATACCGGAGAAAACGAAAAACCCCTCCATTTTGTCCTATTTCTTCAGGAAATCTCTTTTTCGTCGGAAAATTCAAATTCCCGAAGAGATACGACGAAATGGATGGTTTTTTCGTGTTCTCCGGCATCAAATTGACTAGGAAACAACCCATTTTCAGGAAAATCTGAGTCCAAAAATTTTGATTTTTTTACAAGGGGGGAGTCTTCTGTATAAATATTATTTTTTTCAAAATTTTTCAACTCTCAGATTGTCCTGAAATTGAGCTTCCTTGTCAATTTCATACCGGAGAAAACGAAAAACCCCTCCATTTTGTCCTATTTCTTCAGGAAATCTCTTTTTCGTCGGAAAATTCAAATTCCCGAAGAGATACGACGAAATGGATGGTTTTTTCGTGTTCTCCGGCATCAAATTGACTAGGAAACAACCCATTTTCAGGAAAATCTGAGACCAAAAATTTTGATTTTTTTACAAGGGGGGTCTTCTGTATAAATATTTTTTTTTTCAAAATTTTTCAACTCTCAGATTGTCCTGAAATTGAGCTTTCTTGTCAATTTCATACCGGAGAAAACGGAAAACCCCTCCATTTTGTCCTATTTCTTCAGAAAATCTATTTTTCGTTGGAAAATTCCAATTCCCGAAGAGATACGACGAAATGGATGGTTTTTTCGTGTTCTCCGGCATCAAATTGACTAGGAAACAACCCATTTTCAGGAAAATCTGAGACCAAAAATTTTGATTTTTTTACAAGGGGGGTCTTCTGTATAAATATTTTTTTTTTCAAAATTTTTCAACTCTCAGATTGTCCTGAAATTGAGCTTCCTTGTCAATTTCATACCGGAGAAAACGAAAAACCCCTCCATTTTGTCCTATTTCTTCAGAAAATCTATTTTTCGTTGGAAAATTCCAATTCCCGAAGAGATACGACGAAATGGATGGTTTTTTCGTGTTCTCCGGCATCAAATTGACTTGGAAACAACCCATTTTCAGGAAAATTTGAGACCAAAAATTTTAATTTTTTTACAAGGGGGGAGTCTTCTGTATAAATATTTTTTTTTTCAAAATTTTTCAACTCTCAGGTTGTCCTGAAATTGAGCTTTCTTGTCAATTTCATACCGGAGAAAACGGAAAACCCCTCCATTTTGTCCTATTTCTTCAGAAAATCTATTTTTCGTTGGAAAATTCCAATTCCCGAAGAGATACGACGAAATGGATGGTTTTTTCGTGTTCTCCGGCATCAAATTGACTAGGAAACAACCCATTTTCAGGAAAATCTGAGACCAAAAATTTTGATTTTTTTACAAGGGGGGAGTCTTCTGTATAAATATTTTTTTTTCAAAATTTTTCAACTCTCAGATTGTCGTGAAATTGAGCTTCCTTGTCAATTTCATACCGGAGAAAACGAAAAACCCCTCCATTTTGTCCTATTTCTTCAGGAAATCTCTTTTTCGTCGGAAAATTCAAATTCCCGAAGAGATACGACGAAATGGATGGTTTTTTCGTGTTCTCCGGCATCAAATTGACTAGGAAACAACCCATTTTCAGGAAAATCTGAGACCAAAAATTTTGATTTTTTTACAAGGGGGGAGTCTTCTGTATAAATATTTTTTTTTTCAAAATTTTTCAACTCTCAGATTGTCCTGAAATTGAGCTTCCATGTCAATTTCATACCGGAGAAAACGAAAAACCCCTCCATTTTGTCCTATTTCTTCAGGAAATCTCTTTTTCGTCGGAAAATTCAAATTCCCGAAGAGATACGACGAAATGGATGGTTTTTTCGTGTTCTCCGGCATCAAATTGACTAGGAAACAACCCATTTTCAGGAAAATCTGAGTCCAAAAATTTTGATTTTTTTACAAGGGGGGAGTCTTCTGTATAAATATTTTCTTTTTCAAAATTTTTCAACTCTCAGATTGTCCTGAAATTGAGCTGCCTTGTCAATTTCATACCGGAGAAAACGAAAAACCCCTCCATTTTGCCCTATTTCTTCAGGAAATCTATTTTTCGTCGGAAAATTCAAATTCCCGAAGAGATACGACGAAATGGATGGTTTTTTCGTGTTCTCCGGCATCAAATTGACTAGGAAACAACCCATTTTCAGGAAAATCTGAGACCAAAAATTTTGATTTTTTTACAAGGGGGGAGTCTTCTGTATAAATATTTTTTTTTCAAAATTTTTCAACTCTCAGATTGTCCTGAAATTGAGCTTCCATGTCAATTTCATACCGGTGAAAACGAAAAACCCCTCCATTTTGTCCTATTTCTTCAGAAAATCTATTTCTCGTTGGAAAATTCCAATTCCCGAAGAGATACGACGAAATGGATGGTTTTTTCGTGTTCTCCGGCATCAAATTGACTAGGAAACAACCCATTTTCAGGAAAATCTGAGACCAAAAATTTTGATTTTTTTACAAGGGGGGAGTCTTCTGTATAAATATTTTTTTTTTCAAAATTTTTCAACTCTCAGATTGTCCTGAAATTGAGCTTCCTTGTCAATTTCATACCGGAGAAAACGAAAAACCCCTCCATTTTGTCCTATTTCTTCAGGAAATCTCTTTTTCGTCGGAAAATTCAAATTCCCGAAGAGATACGACGAAATGGATGGTTTTTTCGTGTTCTCCGGCATCAAATTGACTAGGAAACAACCCATTTTCAGGAAAATCTGAGACCAAAAATTTTGATTTTTTTACAAGGGGGGAGTCTTCTGTATAAATATTTTTTTTTTCAAAATTTTTCAACTCTCAGATTGTCCTGAAATTGAGCTTCCTTGTCAATTTCATACCGGAGAAAACGAAAAACCCCTCCATTTTGTCCTATTTCTTCAGAAAATCTATTTTTCGTTGGAAAATTCCAATTCCCGAAGAGATACGACGAAATGGATGGTTTTTTCGTGTTCTCCGGCATCAAATTGACTTGGAAACAACCCATTTTCAGGAAAATTTGAGACCAAAAATTTTAATTTTTTTACAAGGGGGGAGTCTTCTGTATAAATATTTTTTTTTTCAAAATTTTTCAACTCTCAGGTTGTCCTGAAATTGAGCTTTCTTGTCAATTTCATACCGGAGAAAACGGAATACCCCTCCATTTTGTCCTATTTCTTCAGAAAATCTATTTTTCGTTGGAAAATTCCAATTCCCGAAGAGATACGACGAAATGGATGGTTTTTTCGTGTTCTCCGGCATCAAATTGACTAGGAAACAACCCATTTTCAGGAAAATCTGAGACCAACAATTTTGATTTTTTTACAAGGGGGGAGACTTCTGTATAAATATTTTTTTTTTCAAAATTTTTCAACTCTCAGATTGTCCTGAAATTGAGCTTCCTTGTCAATTTCATACCGGAGAAAACGAAAAACCCCTCCATTTTGTCCTATTTCTTCAGGAAATCTCTTTTTCGTCGGAAAATTCAAATTCCCGAAGAGATACGACGAAATGGATGGTTTTTTCGTGTTCTCCGGCATCAAATTGACTAGGAAACAACCCATTTTCAGGAAAATCTGAGTCCAAAAATTTTGATTTTTTTACAAGGGGGGAGTCTTCTGTATAAATATTATTTTTTTCAAAATTTTTCAACTCTCAGATTGTCCTGAAATTGAGCTTCCTTGTCAATTTCATACCGGAGAAAACGAAAAACCCCTCCATTTTGTCCTATTTCTTCAGGAAATCTCTTTTTCGTCGGAAAATTCAAATTCCCGAAGAGATACGACGAAATGGATGGTTTTTTCGTGTTCTCCGGCATCAAATTGACTAGGAAACAACCCATTTTCAGGAAAATCTGAGACCAAAAATTTTGATTTTTTTACAAGGGGGGAGTCTTCTGTATAAATATTTTTTTTTTCAAAATTTTTCAACTCTCAGATTGTCCTGAAATTGAGCTTCCTTGTCAATTTCATACCGGAGAAAACGAAAAACCCTCCATTTTGTCCTATTTCTTCAGGAAATCTCTTTTTCGTCGGAAAATTCGAATTCCCGAAGAGATACGACGAAATGGATGGTTTTTTCGTGTTCTCCGGCATCAAATTGACTAGGAAACAACCCATTTTCAGGAAAATCTGAGACCAAAAATTTTGATTTTTTTACAAGGGGGGAGTCTTCTGTATAAATATTTTTTTTTTCAAAATTTTCCAACTCTCAGATTGTCCTGAAATTGAGCTTCCTTGTCAATTTCATACCGGAGAAAACGAAAAACCCCTCCATTTTGTCCTATTTCTTCAGGAAATCTCTTTTTCGTCGGAAAATTCAAATTCCCGAAGAGATACGACGAAATGGATGGTTTTTTCGTGTTCTCCGGCATCAAATTGACTAGGAAACAACCCATTTTCAGGAAAATCTGAGACCAAAAATTTTGATTTTTTTACAAGGGGGGAGTCTTCTGTATAAATATTTTTTTTTTCAAAATTTTTCAACTCTCAGATTGTCCTGAAATTGAGCTTCCTTGTCAATTTCATACCGGAGAAAACGAAAAACCCCTCCATTTTGTCCTATTTCTTCAGAAAATCTATTTTTCGTTGGAAAATTCCAATTCCCGAAGAGATACGACGAAATGGATGGTTTTTTCGTGTTCTCCGGCATCAAATTGACTTGGAAACAACCCATTTTCAGGAAAATTTGAGACCAAAAATTTTAATTTTTTTACAAGGGGGAGTCTTCTGTATCAATATTTTTTTTTTCAAAATTTTTCAACTCTCAGATTGTCCTGAAATTGAGCTTCCTTGTCAATTTCATACCGGAGAAAACGAAAAACCCCTCCATTTTGTCCTATTTCTTCAGGAAATCTCTTTTTCGTCGGAAACTTCAAATTCCCGAAGAGATACGACGAAATGGATGGTTTTTTCGTGTTCTCCGGCATCAAATTGACTAGGAAACAACCCATTTTCAGGAAAATCTGAGACCAAAAATTTTGATTTTTTACAAGGGGGGAGTCTTCTGTATAAATATTTTTTTTTTCAAAATTTTTCAACTCAGATTGTCCTGAAATTGAGCTTCCTTGTCAATTTCATACCGGAGAAAACGAAAAACCCCTCCATTTTGTCTTATTTCTTCAGGAAATCTATTTTTCGTTGGAAAATTCCAATTCCCGAAGAGATACGACGAAATGGATGGTTTTTTCGTGTTCTCCGGCCTCAAATTGACTAGGAAACAACCCATTTTCAGGAAAATCTGAGTCCAAAAATTTTGATTTTTTTACAAGGGGGGAGTCTTCTGTATAAATATTTTTTTTTTCAAAATTTTTCAACTCTCAGATTGTCCTGAAATTGAGCTGCCTTGTCAATTTCATACCGGAGAAAACGAAAAACCCCTCCATTTTGTCCTATTTCTTCAGGAAATCTCTTTTTCGTCGGAAAATTCAAATTCCCGAAGAGATACGACGAAATGGATGGTTTTTTCGTGTTCTCCGGCATCAAATTGACTTGGAAACAACCCATTTTCAGGAAAATCTGAGACCAAAAATTTTGATTTTTTTACAAGGGGGGAGTCTTCTGTATAAATATTTTTTTTTTCAAAATTTTTCAACTCTCAGATTGTCCTGAAATTGAGCTTCCTTGTCAATTTCATACCGGAGAAAACGAAAAACCCCTCCATTTTGTCCTATTTCTTCAGAAAATCTATTTTTCGTTGGAAAATTCCAATTCCCGAAGAGATACGACGAAATGGATGGTTTTTTCGTGTTCTCCGGCATCAAATTGACTTGGAAACAACCCATTTTCAGGAAAATTTGAGACCAAAAATTTTAATTTTTTTACAAGGGGGGAGTCTTCTGTATCAATATTTTTTTTTTCAAAATTTTTCAACTCTCAGATTGTCCTGAAATTGAGCTTCCTTGTCAATTTCATACCGGAGAAAACGAAAAACCCCTCCATTTTGTCCTATTTCTTCAGAAAATCTATTTTTCGTTGGAAAATTCCAATTCCCGAAGAGATACGACGAAATGGATGGTTTTTTCGTGTTCTCCGGCATCAAATTGACTTGGAAACAACCCATTTTCAGGAAAATTTGAGACCAAAAATTTTAATTTTTTTACAAGGGGGGAGTCTTCTGTATCAATATTTTTTTTTTCAAAATTTTTCAACTCTCAGATTGTCCTGAAATTGAGCTTCCTTGTCAATTTCATACCGGAGAAAACGAAAAACCCCTCCATTTTGTCCTATTTCTTCAGGAAATCTCTTTTTCGTCGGAAAATTCAAATTCCCGAAGAGATACGACGAAATGGATGGTTTTTTCGTGTTCTCCGGCATCAAATTGACTAGGAAACAACCCATTTTCAGGAAAATCTGAGACCAAAAATTTTGATTTTTTTACAAGGGGGGAGTCTTCTGAATAAATATTTTTTTTTTCAAAATTTTTCAACTCTCAGATTGTCCTGAAATTGAGCTTCCTTGTCAATTTCATACCGGAGAAAACGAAAAACCCCTCCATTTTGTCCTATTTCTTCAGGAAATCTCTTTTTCGTCGGAAAATTCAAATTCCCGAAGAGATACGACGAAATGGATGTTTTTTTCGTGTTCGCCGGCATCAAATTGACTAGGAAACAACCCATTTTCAGGAAAATCTGAGACCAAAAATTTTGATTTTTTTACAAGGGGGGAGTCTTCTGTATAAATATTTTTTTTTTCAAAATTTTTCAACTCTCAGATTGTCCTGAAATTGAGCTTCCTTGTCAATTTCATACCGGAGAAAACGAAAAACCCCTCCATTTTGTCCTATTTCTTCAGGAAATATCTTTTTCGTCGGAAAATTCGAATTCCCGAAGAGATACGACGAAATGGATGGTTTTTTCGTGTTCTCCGGCATCAAATTGACTAGGAAACAACCCATTTTCAGGAAAATCTGAGACCAAAAATTTTGTTTTTTTTACAAGGGGGGAGTCTTCTGTATAAATATTTTTTTTTTCAAAATTTTCCAACTCTCAGATTGTCCTGAAATTGAGCTGCCTTGTCAATTTCATACCGGAGAAAACGAAAAACCCCTCCATTTTGTCCTATTTCTTCAGGAAATCTATTTTTCGTCGGAAAATTCAAATTCCCGAAGAGATACGACGAAATGGATGGTTTTTTCGTGTTCTCCGGCATCAAATTGACTAGGAAACAACCCATTTTCAGGAAAATCTGAGACCAAAAATTTTGATTTTTTTACAAGGGGGGAGTCTTCTGTATAAATATTTTTTTTTTCAAAATTTTTCAACTCTCAGATTGTCCTGAAATTGAGCTTCCATGTCAATTTCATACCGGTGAAAACGAAAAACCCCTCCATTTTGTCCTATTTCTTCAGAAAATCTATTTTTCGTTGGAAAATTCCAATTCCCGAAGAGATACGACGAAATGGATGGTTTTTTCGTGTTCTCCGGCATCAAATTGACTAGGAAACAACCCATTTTCAGGAAAATCTGAGACCAAAAATTTTGATTTTTTTACAAGGGGGGAGTCTTCTGAATAAATATTTTTTTTTTCAAAATTTTTCAACTCTCAGATTGTCCTGAAATTGAGCTTCCTTGTCAATTTCATACCGGAGAAAACGAAAAACCCCTCCATTTTGTCCTATTTCTTCAGGAAATCTCTTTTTCGTCGGAAAATTCAAATTCCCGAAGAGATACGACGAAATGGATGGTTTTTTCGTGTTCTCCGGCATCAAATTGACTAGGAAACAACCCATTTTCAGGAAAATCTGAGTCCAAAAATTTTGATTTTTTTTACAAGGGGGGAGTCTTCTGTATAAATATTTTCTTTTTCAAAATTTTTCAACTCTCAGATTGTCCTGAAATTGAGCTGCCTTGTCAATTTCATACCGGAGAAAACGAAAAACCCCTCCATTTTGTCCTATTTCTTCAGGAAATCTATTTTTCGTCGGAAAATTCAAATTCCCGAAGAGATACGACGAAATGGATGGTTTTTTCGTGTTCTCCGGCATCAAATTGACTAGGAAACAACCCATTTTCACGAAAATCTGAGACCAAAAATTTTGATTTTTTTACAAGGGGGGAGTCTTCTGTATAAATATTTTTTTTTCAAAATTTTTCAACTCTCAGATTGTCCTGAAATTGAGCTTCCATGTCAATTTCATACCGGTGAAAACGAAAAACCCCTCCATTTTGTCCTATTTCTTCAGAAAATCTATTTCTCGTTGGAAAATTCCAATTCCCGAAGAGATACGACGAAATGGATGGTTTTTTCGTGTTCTCCGGCATCAAATTGACTAGGAAACAACCCATTTTCAGGAAAATCTGAGAACAAACATTTTGATTTTTTTACAAGAGGGGAGTCTTCTGTATAAATATTTTTTTTTTCAAAATTTTTCAACTCTCAGATTGTCCTGAAATTGAGCTGCCTTGTCAATTTCATACCGGAGAAAACGAAAAACCCCTCCATTTTGTCCTATTTCTTCAGGAAATCTATTTTTCGTCGGAAAATTCAAATTCCCGAAGAGATACGACGAAATGGATGGTTTTTTCGTGTTCTCCGGCATCAAATTGACTAGGAAACAACCCATTTTCAGGAAAATCTGAGACCAAAAATTTTGATTTTTTTACAAGGGGGGAGTCTTCTGTATAAATATTTTTTTTTTCAAAATTTTTCAACTCTCAGATTGTCCTGAAATTGAGCTTCCTTGTCAATTTCATACCGGAGAAAACGAAAAACCCCTCCATTTTGTCCTATTTCTTCAGGAAATCTATTTTTCGTCGGAAAATTCAAATTCCCGAAGAGATACGACGAAATGGATGGTTTTTTCGTGTTCTCCGGCATCAAATTGACTAGGAAACAACCCATTTTCAGGAAAATCTGAGACCAAAAATTTTGATTTTTTTACAAGGGGGGAGTCTTCTGTATAAATATTTTTTTTTTCAAAATTTTTCAACTCTCAGATTGTCCTGAAATTGAGCTTCCTTGTCAATTTCATACCGGAGAAAACGAAAAACCCCTCCATTTTGTCCTATTTCTTCAGGAAATCTCTTTTTCGTCGGAAAATTCGAATTCCCGAAGAGATACGACGAAATGGATGGTTTTTTCGTGTTCTCCGGCATCAAATTGACTAGGAAACAACCCATTTTCAGGAAAATCTGAGACCAAAAATTTTGTTTTTTTTACAAGGGGGGAGTCTTCTGTATAAATATTTTTTTTTTCAAAATTTTCCAACTCTCAGATTGTCCTGAAATTGAGCTTCCTTGTCAATTTCATACCGGAGAAAACGAAAAACCCCTCCATTTTGTCCTATTTCTTCAGAAAATCTATTTTTCGTTGGAAAATTCCAATTCCCGAAGAGATACGACGAAATGGATGGTTTTTTCGTGTTCTCCGGCATCAAATTGACTAGGAAACAACCCATTTTCAGGAAAATCTGAGACCAAAAATTTTGATTTTTTTACAAGGGGGGAGTCTTCTGTATAAATATTTTTTTTTTCAAAATTTTTCAACTCTCAGGTTGTCCTGAAATTGAGCTTCCTTGTCAATTTCATACCGGAGAAAACGAAAAACCCCTCCATTTTGTCCTATTTCTTCAGGAAATCTCTTTTTCGTCGGAAAATTCAAATTCCCGAAGAGATACGACGAAATGGATGGTTTTTTCGTGTTCTCCGGCATCAAATTGACTAGGAAACAACCCATTTTCAGGAAAATCTGAGACCAAAAATTTTGATTTTTTTACAAGGGGGGAGTCTTCTGTATAAATATTTTTTTTTTTCAAAATTTTTCAACTCTCAGATTGTCCTGAAATTGAGCTGCCTTGTCAATTTCATACCGGAGAAAACGAAAAACCCCTCCATTTTGTCCTATTTCTTCAGGAAATCTCTTTTTCGTCGGAAAATTCAAATTCCCGAAGAGATACGACGAAATGGATGGTTTTTTCGTGTTCTCCGGCATCAAATTGACTTGGAAACAACCCATTTTCAGGAAAATCTGAGACCAAAAATTTTTATTTTTTTACAAGGGGGGAGTCTTCTGTATAAATATTTTTTTTTTCAAAATTTTTCAACTCTCAGATTGTCCTGAAATTGAGCTTCCTTGTCAATTTCATACCGGAGAAAACGAAAAACCCCTCCATTTTGTCCTATTTCTTCAGAAAATCTATTTTTCGTTGGAAAATTCCAATTCCCGAAGAGATACGACGAAATGGATGGTTTTTTCGTGTTCTCCGGCATCAAATTGACTTGGAAACAACCCATTTTCAGGAAAATTTGAGACCAAAAATTTTAATTTTTTTACAAGGGGGGAGTCTTCTGTATAAATATTTTTTTTTTCAAAATTTTTCAACTCTCAGATTGTCCTGAAATTGAGCTTCCTTGTCAATTTCATACCGGAGAAAACGAAAAACCCCTCCATTTTGTCCTATTTCTTCAGGAAATCTCTTTTTCGTCGGAAAATTCCAATTCCCGAAGAGATACGACGAAATGGATGGTTTTTTCGTGTTCTCCGGCATCAAATTGACTAGGAAACAACCCATTTTCAGGAAAATCTGAGACCAAAAATTTTGTTTTTTTTACAAGGGGGGAGTCTTCTGTATAAATATTTTTTTTTTCAAAATTTTCCAACTCTCAGATTGTCCTGAAATTGAGCTTCCTTGTCAATTTCATACCGGAGAAAACGAAAAACCCCTCCATTTTGTCCTATTTCTTCAGAAAATCTATTTTTCGTTGGAAAATTCCAATTCCCGAAGAGATACGACGAAATGGATGGTTTTTTCGTGTTCTCCGGCATCAAATTGACTAGGAAACAACCCATTTTCAGGAAAATCTGAGACCAAAAATTTTGATTTTTTTACAAGGGGGGAGTCTTCTGTATAAATATTTTTTTTTTCAAAATTTTTCAACTCTCAGGTTGTCCTGAAATTGAGCTTCCTTGTCAATTTCATACCGGAGAAAACGAAAAACCCCTCCATTTTGTCCTATTTCTTCAGGAAATCTCTTTTTCGTCGGAAAATTCAAATTCCCGAAGAGATACGACGAAATGGATGGTTTTTTCGTGTTCTCCGGCATCAAATTGACTAGGAAACAACCCATTTTCAGGAAAATCTGAGACCAAAAATTTTGATTTTTTTACAAGGGGGGAGTCTTCTGTATAAATATTTTTTTTTTCAAAATTTTTCAACTCTCAGATTGTCCTGAAATTGAGCTGCCTTGTCAATTTCATACCGGAGAAAACGAAAAACCCCTCCATTTTGTCCTATTTCTTCAGGAAATCTCTTTTTCGTCGGAAAATTCAAATTCCCGAAGAGATACGACGAAATGGATGGTTTTTTCGTGTTCTCCGGCATCAAATTGACTTGGAAACAACCCATTTTCAGGAAAATCTGAGACCAAAAATTTTTATTTTTTTACAAGGGGGGAGTCTTCTGTATAAATATTTTTTTTTTCAAAATTTTTCAACTCTCAGATTGTCCTGAAATTGAGCTTCCTTGTCAATTTCATACCGGAGAAAACGAAAAACCCCTCCATTTTGTCCTATTTCTTCAGAAAATCTATTTTTCGTTGGAAAATTCCAATTCCCGAAGAGATACGACGAAATGGATGGTTTTTTTCGTGTTCTCCGGCATCAAATTGACTTGGAAACAACCCATTTTCAGGAAAATTTGAGACCAAAAATTTTAATTTTTTTACAAGGGGGGAGTCTTCTGTATCAATATTTTTTTTTTCAAAATTTTTCAACTCTCAGATTGTCCTGAAATTGAGCTACCTTGTCAATTTCATACCGGAGAAAACGAAAAACCCCTCCATTTTGTCTTATTTCTTCAGGAAATCTATTTTTCGTTGGAAAATTCCAATTCCCGAAGAGATACGACGAAATGAATGGTTTTTTCGTGTTCTCCGGCCTCAAATTGACTAGGAAACAACCCATTTTCAGGAAAATCTGAGTCCAAAAATTTTGATTTTTTTACAAGGGGGAGTCTTCTGTATAAATATTTTTTTTTTCAAAATTTTTCAACTCTCAGATTGTCCTGAAATTGAGCTGCCTTGTCAATTTCATACCGGAGAAAACGAAAAACCCCTCCATTTTGTCCTATTTCTTCAGGAAATCTCTTTTTCGTCGGAAAATTCAAATTCCGAAGAGATACGACGAAATGGATGGTTTTTTCGTGTTCTCCGGCATCAAATTGACTAGGAAACAACCCATTTTCAGGAAAATCTGAGACCAAAAATTTTGATTTTTTTTACAAGGGGGGAGTCTTCTGTATAAATATTTTTTTTTTCAAAATTTTTCAACTCTCAGATTGTCCTGAAATTGAGCTTCCTTGTCAATTTCATACCGGAGAAAACGAAAAACCCCTCCATTTTGTCCTATTTCTTCAGGAAATCTCTTTTTCGTCGGAAAATTCAAATTCCCGAAGAGATACGACGAAATGGATGGTTTTTTCGTGTTCTCCGGCATCAAATTGACTAGGAAACAACGCCATTTTCAGGAAAATCTGAGACCAAAAATTTTGATTTTTTTACAAGGGGGGAGTCCTTCTGTATAAATATTTTCTTTTTCAAAATTTTTCAACTCTCAGATTGTCCTGAAATTGAGCTGCCTTGTCAATTTCATACCGGAGAAACGAAAAACCCCTCCATTTTGTCCTATTTCTTCAGGAAATCTATTTTTCGTCGGAAAATTCAAATTCCCGAAGAGATACGACGAAATGGATGGTTTTTTTCGTGTTCTCCGGCATCAAATTGACTAGGAAACAACCCATTTTCAGGAAAATCTGAGTCCAAAAATTTTGATTTTTTTACAAGGGGGGAGTCTTCTGTATAAATATTTTTTTTTTCAAAATTTTTCAACTCTCAGATTGTCCTGAAATTGAGCTGCCTTGTCAATTTCATACCGGAGAAAACGAAAAACCCCTCCATTTTGTCCTATTTCTTCAGGAAATCTATTTTTCGTCGGAAAATTCAAATTCCCGAAGAGATACGACGAATGGATGGTTTTTTCGTGTTCTCCGGCATCAAATTGACTAGGAAACAACCCATTTTCAGGAAAATCTCTTTTTCGTCGGAAAATTCAAATTCCCGAAGAGATATGCCGAAATGGATGGTTTTTTCGTGTTCTCCGGCATCAAATTGACTAGGAAACAACCCATTTTCTGGAAAATCTGAGTCCAAAAATTTTTGATTTTTTTACAAGGGGGGAGTCTTCTGTATAAATATTTTTTTTTTCAAAATTTTTCAACTCTCAGATTGTCCCTGAAATTGAGCTGCCTTGTCAATTTCATACCGGAGAAAACGAAAAACCCCTCCATTTTGTCCTATTTCTTCAGGAAATCTATTTTTCGTCGGAAAATTCAAATTCCCGAAGAGATACGACGAAATGGATGGTTTTTTCGTGTTCTCCGGCATCAAATTGACTAGGAAACAACCCATTTTCAGGAAAATCTGAGACCAAAAATTTTGATTTTTTTTACAAGGGGGGAGTCTTCTGTATAAATATTTTTTTTTTCAAAATTTTTCAACTCTCAGATTGTCCTGAAATTGAGCTGCCTTGTCAATTTCATACCGGAGAAAACGAAAAACCCCTCCATTTTGTCCTATTTCTTCAGGAAATCTATTTTTCGTCGGAAAATTCAAATTCCCGAAGAGATACGACGAAATGGATGGTTTTTTCGTGTTCTCCATCAAATTGACTAGGAAAACAACCCATTTTCAGGAAAATCTGAGACCAAAAATTTTGATTTTTTACAAGGGGGGAGTCTTCTGTATAAATATTTTTTTTTTCAAAATTTTTCAACTCTCAATCAAACCCAATCAAACCCAAGCAAACCTAAACCAATCCGCTACCGGATAAAAACGGAGCAAACCTAAACCAATCCGCTACCGGATAAAAACGGAGCAAACCTAAACCAATCCGCTACCGGATAAAAACGGAGCAAACCTAAACCAATCCGCTACCGGATAAAAACGGAGCAAACCTAAACCAATCCGCTACCGGATAAAAACGGAGCAAACCTAAACCAATCCGCTACCGGATAAAAACGGAGCAAACCTAAACCAATCCGCTACCGGATAAAAACGGAGCAAACCTAAACCAATCCGCTACCGGATAAAAACGGAGCAAACCTAAACCAATCCGCTACCGGATAAAAACGGAGCAAACCTAAACCAATCCGCTACCGGATAAAAACGGAGCAAACCTAAACCAATCCGCTACCGGATGAAAACGGAGCAAACCTAAACCAATCCGCTACCGGATAAAAACGGAGCAAACCTAAACCAATCCGCTACCGGATAAAAACGGAGCAAACCTAAACCAATCCGCTACCGGATATAAACGGAGCAAACCTAAACCAATCCGCTACCGGATAAAAACGGAGCAAACCTAAACCAATCCGCTACCGGATAAAAACGGAGCAAACCTAAACCAATCCGCTACCGGATAAAAACGGAGCAAACCTAAACCAATCCGCTACCGGATAAAAACGGAGCAAACCTAAACCAATCCGCTACCGGATAAAAACGGAGCAAACGCTAAACCAATCCGCTACCGGATAAAAACGGAGCAAACCTAAACCAATCCGCTACCGGATAAAAACGGAGCAAACCTAAACCAATCCGCTACCGGATAAAAACGGAGCAAACCTAAACCAATCCGCTACCGGATAAAAACGGAGCAATATTGCTTTATCCGACAGCAAATTTCCTGGAGGTTCCAAAAATGTATAACTGATTAGGACTTCGTTAAAGATTCTATGCAGAAATTGATAAAAACTGAATTAAGGTAAAAAAAAATGAATAATCACGACCCTCATGTCAAAATTATTTTATTTAATCGACTGTATCTTCCTGTCTAAAGGGAATTCCCGCTAGTATTGCTTTATCCGACAGCAAATTTCCTGGAGATTCCAAAAATGTACTTACCTTGTAAATACTAATCTGTTCCTATGTCTAGTTTTCGAGAAATTGTAAAAATCTAAGTTAGCAGCCAAATTGGTAAAAAACTGAAACGGCTTGCAAGTGAACGTCGCTGTATACAGACTATAGTACTGGTAAGCCTTAACTTACCTTGTAAATATTAATCTGTTTATATGTCTGGTTTCGAGAAATTGTAAAAATCTAAGTTAGCAGCCCAATTGGTAAAAAACTGAAACGGCTTGCAATTGAACGTCGCTGTATAAAGACTATAGTGCTAGTAAGCCTTAACTTACCTTGTAAATATTAATCTGTTTATATGTCTAGTTTCGAGAAATTGTAAAAATCTAAGTTAGCAGCCAAATTGGTAAAAAACTGAAACGGCTTGCAATTGAACGTCGCCTGTATACAGACTATAGTGCTAGTAGGCCTTAACTTACCTTGTAAATATTAATCTGTTCGTATGTCTAGTTTTCGAGAAATTGTAAAAATCTAAGTTAGCAGCCAAATTGGTAAAAAACTGAAACGGCTTGCAAGTGAACGTCGCTGTATACAGACTATAGTGCTAGTAGGCCTTAACTTACCTTGTAAATATTAATCTGTTTCTATGTCTAGTTTTCGAGAAATTGTAAAAATCTAAGTTAGCAGCCCAATTGGTAAAAAAACTGAAACGGCTTGCAAGTGAACGTCGCTGTATACAGACTATAGTGCTAGTAGGCCTTAACTTACCTTGTAAATATTAATCTGTTTCTATGTCTAGTTTTCGAGAAATTGTAAAAATCTAAGTTAGCAGCCCAATTGTGAAAAACTGAAACGGCTTGCAAGTGAACGTCGCTGTATACAGACTATAGTGCTAGTAGGCCTTAACTTACCTTGTAAATATTAATCTGTTCCTATGTCTAGTTTTCGAGAAATTGTAAAAATCTAAGTTAGCAGCCCAATTGGTAAAAAACTGAAACGGCTTGCAAGTGAACGTCGCTGTATACAGACTATAGTGCTAGTAGGCCTTAACTTACCTTGTAAATATTAATCTGTTTCTATGTCTAGTTTTCGAGAAATTGTAAAAATCTAAGTTAGCAGCCCAATTGGTAAAAAACTGAAACGGCTTGCAAGTGAACGTCGCTGTATAACAGACTATAGTGCTAGTAGGCCTTAACTTACCTTGTAAATATTAATCTGTTTCTATGTCTAGTTTTCGAGAAATTGTAAAAATCTAAGTTAGCAGCCCAATTGGTAAAAAACTGAAACGGCTTGCAAGTGAACGTCGCTGTATACAGACTATAGTGCTAGCAGGCCTTAACTTACCTTGTAAATATTAATCTGTTTCTATGTCTAGTTTTCGAGAAATTGTAAAAATCTAAGTTAGCAGCCCAATTGGTAAAAAACTGAAACGGCTTGCAAGTGAACGTCGCTGTATACAGACTATGGTGCTAGTAGGCCTTAACTTACCTTGTAAATATTAATCTGTTCCTATGTCTAGTTTTCGAGAAATTGTAAAAATCTAAGTTAGCAGCCCAATTGGTAAAAAACTGAAACGGCTTGCAAGTGAACGTCGCTGTATACAGACTATAGTGCTAGTAGGCCTTAACTTACCTTGTAAATATTAATCTGTTCCTATGTCTAGTTTTCGAGAAATTGTAAAAATCTAAGTTAGCAGCCCAATTGGTAAAAAACTGAAACGGCTTGCAAGTGAACGTCGCTGTATACAGACTATAGTGCTACTAGGCCTTAACTTACCTTGTAAATATTAATCTGTTTCTATGTCTAGTTTTCGAGAAATTGTAAAAATCTAAGTTAGCAGCCCAATTGGTAAAAAACTGAAACGGCTTGCAAGTGAACGTCGCTATATACAGACTATAGTGCTAGTAGGCCTTAACTTACCTTGTAAATATTAATCTGTTTCTATGTCTAGTTTTCGAGAAATTGTAAAAATCTAAGTTAGCAGCCCAATTGGTAAAAAACTGAAACGGCTTGCAAGTGAACGTCGCTGTATACAAACTATAGTGCTAGTAGGCCTTAATTTACCTTGTAAATATTAATCTGTTTCTATGTCCAGTTTTCGAGAAATTGTAAAATCTAAGTTAGCAGCCCAATTGGTAAAAAACTGAAACGGCTTGCAAGTGAACGTCGCTGTATACAGACTATAGTGCTAGTAGGCCTTAACTTACCTTGTAAATATTAATCTGTTCCTATGTCTAGATTTCGAGAAATTGTAAAAATCTAAGTCAGCAACCTAATTGGTAAAAAACTGAAACGGCTTGCAAGTGAACGTCCCTGTATACAGACTATAGTACTGGTAGGCCTTGTCTAGTTTTCGAGAAATTGTAAAAATCTAAGTTAGCAGCCAAATTGTAAATATTAATCTGTTTATATGTCTAGTTTCGAGAAATTGTAAAAATTTAAGTTAGCTGCCGAATCTGTAAAAATTAAAATGGCTTGCAAGTGACCGACTCTGGATACAAACTATAGTGCTAGTAGGCCTTAACTTACCTCGTAAATATTAATCTGTTCCTATGTCTAGTTTTCGCGAAATTGTAAAAATCTAGGTTAGCAACCAAATTGGTAAAAAACTGAAACGGCTTGCAAGTGAACGTCGCCGTATACAGACTATAGTACTGGTAGGCCTTAACTTACCTTGTAAATATTAATCTGTTTATATGTCTAGTTTTCGAGAAATTGTAAAAATCTAAGTTAGCAGCCCAATTGGTGAAAAACTGAAACGGCTTGCAAGTGAACGTCGCTGTATACAGACTATAGTGCTAGTAGGCCTTAACTTACCTTGTAAATATTAATCTGTTCCTATGTCTAGTTTTCGAGAAATTGTAAAAATCTAAGTTAGCAGCCCAATTGGTAAAAAACTGAAACGGCTTGCAAGTGAACGTCGCTGTATACAGACTATAGTGCTAGTAGGCCTTAACTTACCTTGTAAATATTAATCTGTTTCTATGTCTAGTTTTCGAGAAATTGTAAAAATCTAAGTTAGCAGCCCAATTGGTAAAAAACTGAAACGGCTTGCAAGTGAACGTCGCTGTATACAGACTATAGTGCTAGTAGGCCTTAACTTACCTTGTAAATATTAATCTGTTTCTATGTCTAGTTTTCGAGAAATTGTAAAAATCTAAGTTAGCAGCCCAATTGGTAAAAAACTGAAACGGCTTGCAAGTGAACGTCGCTGTATACAGACTATAGTGCTAGCAGGCCTTAACTTACCTTGTAAATATTAATCTGTTTCTATGTCTAGTTTTCGAGAAATTGTAAAAATCTAAGTTAGCAGCCCAATTGGTAAAAAACTGAAACAGCTTGCAAGTGAACGTCGCTGTATACAGACTATGGTGCTAGTAGGCCTTAACTTACCTTGTAAATATTAATCTGTTCCTATGTCTAGTTTTCGAGAAATTGTAAAAATCTAAGTTAGCAGCCCAATTGGTAAAAAACTGAAACGGCTTGCAAGTGAACGTCGCTGTATACAGACTATAGTGCTAGTAGGCCTTAACTTACCTTGTAAATATTAATCTGTTCCTATGTCTAGTTTTCGAGAAATTGTAAAAATCTAAGTTAGCAGCCCAATTGGTAAAAAACTGAAACGGCTTGCAAGTGAACGTCGCTGTATACAGACTATAGTGCTACTAGGCCTTAACTTACCTTGTAAATATTAATCTGTTCCTATGTCTAGTTTTCGAGAAATTGTAAAAATCTAAGTTAGCAGCCCAATTGGTAAAAAACTGAAACGGCTTGCAAGTGAACGTCGCTGTATACAGACTATAGTGCTACTAGGCCTTAACTTACCTTGTAAATATTAATCTGTTTCTATGTCTCGTTTTCGAGAAATTGTAAAAATCTAAGTTAGCAGCCCAATTGGTAAAAAACTGAAACGGCTTGCAAGTGAACGTCGCTGTATACAGACTATAGTACTGGTAGGCCTTAACTTACCTTGTAAATATTAATCTGTTTATATGTCTAGTTTTCGAGAAATTGTAAAAATCTAAGTTAGCAGCGAAATTGGTAAAAAACTGAAACGGCTTGCAAGTGAACGTCGCTGTATACAGACTATAGTGCTGATAGGCCTTAACTTACCTTGTAAATATTAATCTGTTTAAATGTCTAGTTTCGAGAAATTGTAAAAATCTAAGTTAGCAGCCCAATTGGTAAAAAACTGAAACGGCTTGCAAGTGAGCGTCGCTGTATACAGACTATAGTGCTAGTAAGCCTTAACTTACCTTGTAAATATTAATCTGTTCCTATGTCTAGTTTTCGAGAAATTGTAAAAAATCTAAGTTAGCAGCCAAATTGGTAAAAAACTGAAACGGCTTGCAAGTGAACGTCGCTGTATACAGACTATAGTACTGGTAGGCCTTAACTTTCCTTGTAAATATTAATCTGTTTATATGTCTAGTTTCGAGAAATTGTAAAAATCTAATTTAGCAGCCAAATTGGTAAAAAACTGAAACGGCTTGCAAGTGAACGTCGCTGTATACAGACTATAGTGCTAGTAGGCCTTAACTTACCTTGTAAATATTAATCTGTTCCTATGTCTAGTTTTCGAGAAATTGTAAAAATCTAAGTTAGCAGCCCAATTGGTAAAAAACTGAAACGGCTTGCAAGTGAAAGTCGCTGTATACAGACTATAGTGCTAGTAGGCCTTAACTTACCTTGTAAATATTTATCTGTTTATGTGTCTAGTTTCGAGAAATTGTAAAAATCTAAGTTAGCAGCCCAATTGGTAAAAAACTGAAACGGCTTGCAAGTGAACGTCGCTGTATACAGACTATAGTGCTAGTAGGCCTTAACTTACCTTGTAAATATTAATCTGTTCCTATGTCTAGTTTTCGAGAAATTGTAAAAATCTAAGTTGGCAGCCAAATTGGTAAAAAACTGAAACGGCTTGCAAGTGAACGTCGCTCTATACAGACTAGAGTACTGGTAGGCCTTAACTTACCTTGTAAATATTAATCGGTTTATATGTCTAGTTTCGAGAAATTGTAAAAATCTAAGCTAGCAGCCAAATTGGTAAAAAACTGAAACGGCTTGCAATTGAACGTCGCTGTATACAGACTATAGTGCTAGTAGGCCTTAACTTACCTTGTAAATATTAATCTGTTCCTAGGTCTAGTTTTCGAGAAATTGTAAAAATCTAAGTTAGCAGCCCAATTGGTAAAAAACTGAAACGGCTTGCAAGTGAACGTCGCTGTATACAGACTATAGTGCTAGTAGGCCTTAACTTACCTTGTAAATATTAATCTGTTCCTATGTCCAGTTTTCGAGAAATTGTAAAAATCTAAGTTAGCAGCCAAATTGGTAAAAAACTGAAACGACTTGCAAGTGAACGTCGCTGTATACAGACTATAGTGCTAGTAGGCCTTAACTTACCTTGTAAATATTAATCTGTTCCTATGTCTAGTTTTCGAGAAATTGTAAAAATCTAAGTTAGCAGCCAAATTGGTAAAAAACTGAAATGGCTTGCAAGTGAACGTCGCTGTATACAGACTATAGTACTGGTAGGCCTTAACTTACCTTGTAAATATTAATCTGTTTATATGTCTAGTTTCTAGAAATTGTAAAAATCTAAATTAGCAGCCCAATTGGTAAAAAACTGAAACGACTTGCAAGTGAACGTCGCTGTATACAGACTATAGTGTTAGTAGGCCTTAACTTACCTTGTAAATATTAATCTGTTCCTATGTCTAGTTTTCGAGAAATTGTAAAAATCTAAGTTAGCAGCCAAATTGGTAAAAAACTGAAACGGCTTGCAAGTGAACGTCGCAGTATACAGACTATAGTACTGGTAGGCCTTAACTTACCTTGTAAATATTAATCTGTTCCTATGTCTAGTTTTCGAGAAATTGTAAAAATCTAAGTTAGCAGCCCAATTGGTAAAAAACTGAAACGGCTTGCAAGTGAACGTCGCTGTATACAGACTATAGTGCTAGTAGGCCTTAACTTACCTTGTAAATATTAATCTGTTTCTATGTCTAGTTTTCGAGAAATTGTAAAAATCTAAGTTAGCAGCCCAATTGGTAAAAAACTGAAACGGCTTGCAAGTGAACGTCGCTGTATACAGACTATAGTGCTAGTAGGCCTTAACTTACCTTGTAAATATTAATCTGTTCCTATGTCTAGTTTTCGAGAAATTGTAAAAAACCAAATTAGCAACCTAATTGGTAAAAAACTGAAACGGCTTGCAAGTGAACGTCCCTGTATACAGACTATAGTACTGGTAGGCGTTAACTTACCTTGTAAATATTAATCTGTTCCTATGTCTAGTTTTCGAGAAATTGTAAAAATCTAAGTTAGCAGCCTAATTGGTAAAAAACTGAAACGGCTTGCAAGTGAACGTCGCTGTATACAGACTATAGTGCTAGTAGGCCTTAACTTACCTTGTAAATATTAATCTGTTCCTATGTCTAGTTTTCGAGAAATTGTAAAAATCTAAGTTAGCAGCCAAATTGGTAAAAAACTGAAACGGCTTGCATGTGAACGTCGCTGTATACAGACTATAGTACTGGTAGGCCTTAACTTACCTTGTAAATGTTAATCTGTTTATATGTCTAGTTTCGAGAAATTGTAAAAATCTAAGTTAGCAGCCCAATTGGTAAAAAACTGAAACGGCTTGCAAGTGAACGTCGCTGTATACAGACTATAGTGCTAGTAGGCCTTAACTTACCTTGTAAATATTAATCTGTTCCTATGTCTAGTTTCGAGAAATTGTAAAAATCTAAGTTAGCAGCCAAATTGGTAAAAAACTGAAACGGCTTGCAATTGAACGTCGCTGTATACAGACTATAGTGCTACTAGGCCTTAACTTACCTTGTAAATATTAATCTGTTTATATGTCTAGTTTTCGAGAAATTGTAAAAATCTAAGTTAGCAGCCAAATTGGTAAAAAACTGAAACGGCTTGCAAGTGAACGTCGCTGTATACAGACTATAGTACTGGTAGGCCTTAACTTACCTTGTAAATATTAATCTGTTTATATGTCTAGTTTCGAGAAATTGTAAAAATCTAAGTTAGCAGCCCAATTGGTAAAAAACTGAAACGGCTTGCAAGTGAACGTCGCTGTATACAGACTATAGTGCTAGTAGGCCTTAACTTACCTTGTAAATATTAATCTGTTCCTATGTCTAGTTTTCGAGAAATTGTAAAAATCTAAGTTAGCAGCCCAATTGGTAAAAAACTGAAACGGCTTGCAAGTGAACGTCGCTGTATACAGACTATAGTGCTAGTAGGCCTTAACTTACCTTGTAAATATTAATCTGTTTATATGTCCAGTTTTCGAGAAATTGTAAAAATCTAAGTTAGCAGCCAAATTGGTAAAAAACTGAAACGGCTTGCAAGTGAACGTCGCTGTATACAGACTATAGTACTAGTAGGCCTTAACTTACCTGGTAAATATTAATCTGTTTATATGTCTAGTTTTCGAGAAATTGTAAAAATCTGAAATAGCAGCCAAATTGGTAAAAAACTGAAACGGCTTGCAAGTGAACGTCGCTGTATACAGACTATAGTACTGGTAGGCCTTAACTTACCTTGTAAATATTAATCTGTTCCTATGTCTAGTTTTCGAGAAATAATGGTAAAAATGTAAGTAAGTTAACGTCGCTGTATACAGACTATAGTGCTAGTAGGCCTTAACTTACCTTGTAAATATTTATCTGTTTATGTGTCTAGTTTCGAGAAATTGTAAAAATCTAAGTTAGCAGCCCAATTGGTAAAAAACTGAAACGGCTTGCAAGTGAACGTCGCTGTATACAGACTATAGTGCTAGTAGGCCTTAACTTACCTTGTAAATATTAATCTGTTCCTATGTCTAGTTTTCGAGAAATTGTAAAAATCTAAGTTGGCAGCCAAATTGGTAAAAAACTGAAACGGCTTGCAAGTGAACGTCGCTCTATACAGACTAGAGTACTGGTAGGCCTTAACTTACCTTGTAAATATTAATCGGTTTATATGTCTAGTTTCGAGAAATTGTAAAAATCTAAGCTAGCAGCCAAATTGGTAAAAAACTGAAACGGCTTGCAATTGAACGTCGCTGTATACAGACTATAGTGCTAGTAGGCCTTAACTTACCTTGTAAATATTAATCTGTTCCTATGTCCAGTTTTCGAGAAATTGTAAAAATCTAAGTTAGCAGCCAAATTGGTAAAAAACTGAAACGACTTGCAAGTGAACGTCGCTGTATACAGACTATAGTGCTAGTAGGCCTTAACTTACCTTGTAAATATTAATCTGTTCCTATGTCTAGTTTTCGAGAAATTGTAAAAATCTAAGTTAGCAGCCAAATTGGTAAAAAACTGAAACGGCTTGCAAGTGAACGTCCCTGTATACAGACTATAGTACTGGTAGGCGTTAACTTACCTTGTAAATATTAATCTGTTCCTATGTCTAGTTTTCGAGAAATTGTAAAAATCTAAGTTAGCAGCCCAATTGGTAAAAAACTGAAACGGCTTGCAAGTGAACGTCGCTGTATACAGACTATAGTGCTAGTAGGCCTTAACTTACCTTGTAAATATTAATCTGTTCCTATGTCTAGTTTTCGAGAAATTGTAAAAATCTAAGTTAGCAGCCAAATTGGTAAAAAACTGAAACGGCTTGCATGTGAACGTCGCTGTATACAGACTATAGTACTGGTAGGCCTTAACTTACCTTGTAAATGTTAATCTGTTTATATGTCTAGTTTCGAGAAATTGTAAAAATCTAAGTTAGCAGCCCAATTGGTAAAAAACTGAAACGGCTTGCAAGTGAACGTCGCTGTATACAGACTATAGTGCTAGTAGGCCTTAACTTACCTTGTAAATATTAATCTGTTCCTATGTCTAGTTTCGAGAAATTGTAAAAATCTAAGTTAGCAGCCAAATTGGTAAAAAACTGAAACGGCTTGCAATTGAACGTCGCT